>JAOXJJ010000607.1:72857-103944 GCA_025769935.1 Phoenix roebelenii
GCCACCGGGGATTCCATCCCTGATGCTTCCTTTCCTTTCCCCCCAATCTCCCCTTTTTCCGCTGCCTCGACCTCCGGCAAGGAGCAAGCACACTCCATCACCGCATGCCCAATCCTACCGTAGGGAGCCAGAGCCGGCAGGTTTTCGTAGATGAAACCCTGCCAAAAAACCTCCGCTACCCCCTTCGACGTACCCCTCACAAGAGTACCCGATTTGAGTGGGGATGAGCAGTCCAGCGCAATATTCACCCTGGCGAATCCACACCGCCTCCCCTACTCTATAACTCCATCCAACGCCGGAGGGGTATCGGCACTGGCTGCTATTCGCAGGATGGTCGGCTTCTTCCAATAATCCAAAGACAACCGCGGCAGACGAAGCCAGACGACCACCCGGCTGACACCCTCATCACCAGGGATGAAATTAGGGCACCACCGATCCATTGCAAGGAGCTGACCGGCCACCATCCACGGACCATTCGCCATTGCAGCCTCTCAAGCATCCTCATTCGCAAACCGGATTGTGAAGAAACCGTCCATTAACAGGAAACACTCCACATCGTATCCCAAGCGCCCAACTCTTTTGATCTCCCTCGCCACCCAGTCCGCTGGGACGTACCTCCCTAGACTTCTCACTATGATCGTAGTGTTCCGCCACTCCGAACGATTCCCCTTCAGCTCCTCCTCCGGGACATCCACCACCTCAGAGAACCTCCTCTGTAGCATCTCCAGCTCCCAAGGGGAGGATCGGTAACACGACCAGTTTTGCCTCCGCGGCTCTCCCTTCGCCACCTCTGCCTATGAACGGCCCTTCACCGCGCCCCCGGAGCTGAGACTCTAGGTCCCTTGGCTTTGTCCATCTCCGGCGCAGTCGAACCGCCCCCAATGTCGGCCATCCCCACTCGCCCTCACCTGTTCGACGAAATACCCCAGAGACCCCCCAAGGAGCGTGAACTTTGACGCACCTCGTTCTCTCTTTTTACGGTTTGTTTATGCTTTTTCAGCGCTCTCCCCCTTCATGCCCTCCCTCCCACTATGGGGAAAGGATGACCCTACACCACCGAGAAAGGGGTTCTAGGACACACCTATGGCGCCTCCCCTTCCATCGCCACCCTCCCCTAAGCCCCTGTGTTTTACCCCACCAAGGAGGAGTTCAAGGACCCCTTGGAGTTCATCGATAAGATCTGTCCGCAGGTCGAGTCCTGGAACCCCCCCTCGCCCTTGACCGCGATGCCTTCTCCTTCTCCACCAAGACCCAGGACATCCACCACCTCCAGACCCGCTCGCCCTCTTATGAGTTGGATCTTTGCCGGTTCTTTAATGTCCTGAAACTCAAGGTCTAGATCTGTATTGCTGAAAAAGTATGCAACCAAATTCTTAAATCATTCTTCGCTCTTAACTTTTAGAAACAAGTTGAGTTTTTCTTCTTGCCTTTTTGCAACTCTATATATTCTCTCTCAGGTTGTCCTCCTTTTGGATTTTAATTCGCTTTTGATCTCACTTGCAGCTGAATTTTCTGAGAACTAGCATTTGATGGATTCGAAAAGAAAGAAGATGAAGATGAAGATGAAGATGAAGGTCGAGGGATGCTTCCATTTCTACTATAACTTTTAATTTGTAATTTGTAATTATGTTTCCTGTGTTATTCCTATTGTAATAGGTTTTCTATTGTAATTTGTAAAAGAAAAATCAATAGATTGAACATTTGTTGTTGTTCCTGCGTTATTTTTTTTAAAATTTTATTCTTTTTTTGGTTATCTATCTTGTGTGATTAAAAGAAGCAGAATCAAAAGAAACCAGTAAAGGAACCAGTAATGGAGAACGGATTTCTTGTTAATCCTTCTTTATAGATTGTTTTTCCAAAAAATTAATTAGATTTTTTTTTAAAAAAAATAATTCTAATGATGCTTTAAAGCGTCGGCAAAGCTCGCATTTTTACCGATGCTTTTCAAAAGCATCGGCAATTTAGTTCTCCACTCTAGCATAGGCGACGTTTTGGCAACAATTTTAAAAGTGTCGAAAAAGAAATTACCGACACTTATAAGGATCGGTAAAGACTATAGAAAGTGTCGCTAAAGGTTCTTTTTCTTACAGTGATGCTTGGGATCTTGGCTAGAGTGTCGCCAACTGTGAAGAGCTTTCGAAATTCAAACTTAGCCGCACACTTTTGGACGCGCCAAATGGCTGTTCTTGATCGATAGTGCGTCGGCTTCACAACAAATTCTCGTTCGACGGCTTTTTTGGTGAGCTATGTCTGGTCTCAATGCACACCAGATTCTAGTTATTATTAGCCACTTACCTCAATGGAGCTAAAATGCTACATTAATCTATTGTCAGTTTGATCAGCATACAAGCTCGGTGCCAACTGTAAGGCTATCTTAATGCCTTCAAGATTTTGTATAATTCCAACTATTAACAACCATTTTTTTTTTTGCTCATATTCCACAGGATATCTTAATGGGTTCTGTCTACCACTTTATATTCAGTCTATCCACAAATGAATCAGCGAATAGAAAATATGATGTTTCAAAATCTATAAAGAAAATCTTTATTGCAATCTTAGTGCTTCTCTAACACAAATATTTGAACCCCTTAGATCGCTTCTAAAGCTCTAGATATATGCTAAAAGAAACATCATAATCACATGGCTACTCCCTTTCCATCACAAGCTCCATATTTCCAAATGCCCCTTAAAAGTAAGGAGCCACAAAGTATGGATGCCATTGCACATTAAGGGAGCTACGGAGTAGAAACCCTGAATCACAAGTGTAAAGAAACGTCAAAGTTTTGTGAACCATCCGATCAGCGGAATATACATTCTTTGTTGGTCAATGAAACCATAGGGAAAATATTAAAATCAATATTTTCCTATGCCTAAAAGAAAGAAAAAACGAAGGAAAACCAACTCTCTTCTAAGAAGGCCAGACTAGAAGGATGATGACAAAAGGAAGAAGGCTTGCGAGGAAAGGGCCGAACTAGCGTGGAGGTGCCGGCCCAGCGGGATGATGACCAACTCTATTCTACGAAGGTGCTTGTGAGGAAGCGCGGGACGAAGGCTGACTTGGGAGGAAGCGATGTTGGACAAAGCCGCTGAATACCAGCAAATAGAGGGAAGAAGGCCGCTTAGGGTTTCAGTAGGAACGAAAAGGGTTTCTGCACACCTTTGGACTTAAGTCGCAAGGTGTTCTCCACTCCCAAAAAAAAAAAAAAAAGGCTCAGTTTTTGGGCAGGGTCAAAATGGATTTGGCTCGGACCCTGCAGTCAATTCCGGCTAAAACCTATACATATTTTTTGTTTCCTTTTTTGGTACAACGGCGGCTTACAGATGACACTGACGAATGCGATCAATAAAATCAAAAATTTATACAAATTTATTTGATTTTGAGAAAGAGTAAAAGCGACTAATGAATGAATTGCTGGAAAAGAGAAGCTGATCGATATTTCGGCTTCAAATTAATTTTAAATACAAAACCGACAACGCCTGTTAACACGTTTTCTTCCTGTATTTTAAATAGTGAGAATGAGTGTATTTGATGTAAAAATGACAAGCACACTTTTCTTGGTGCTCTATCCAAATATATTTGCATATACAGAAAAATCATTTGAAGTCTCTACACCAACTTTCCACAAATCCTTGATTCTTCTATCAATGACTGCAACAACGCATCAATATCATCTCCGGGAGCCTTAGCCCTCTCCCGTGAGGCACTTTTTCAAGTTACCACAGCATTAACGTCATGCAATAAAGATACAGAACTGGCATGTCCCCCAATTAAAAAGCTAAACCCCCTCTGTAACATTTTGGCATGAGATTTCTTCGTTGCCATGGCAATGCTAATTTGACATTGATGGATGAATTAACCAAGAGAACGTGCACAAGAGCAGTACTTAGAAAATTCTTTTTTATTATTATTTTTGTCCTTTTATAATTACAAACATGCCAAAAGAAGGATGCAAAGACCGTGCCCTAGCCTCGGGACAAGGCCATACAATCTCATCCCATAGCCCCTCTATGAGAATTTATATATACAATGCCTCCCACTGGCCAGGTGCAGCGACTACTAGGGTTGGTACCTCGTCGGTGAGCTGCTGATGGAAAACCTCTGAATCACCATACATGCTATCCTTGATTTTTGTATATGCTCCCTAGTATCATCTAATCATTCATAATATTATTTACAAAATGAGAGAAAAGAGGAAACTCTTGTAGAATGCTGAAGCAAAGAAAGGAATTTACATAAGAAAGCCAGAAAATCAGACCGAGTGCATCAAACAAAAAACTTGGAAACATATATATGCATGCAGTTTCGGACTATAGGAGTGAGTCAACCGCAGATGCTAGCGCCACTGCTTGAGCCCAAACTTTGAGCCTAGCTTTCACGTTCTCAGGGTCATCTCCTGATTTATTAAAACAAAAAAGAAAAAAAGAAAAAGAAAAAGAAAATACCAATTCAAAACTTGTCGATGCCAAATTCCACACCCAAATCACGGTAAATCAATAACACTTCACTCCGTCACCGACCATCCCGCACGAATCTCAAAATTGTAGTAATTAACGGCAGAGAGTAGGAGGGCTTCTTACTCTTACCGGCGCTTGAGATCCTCCAGCTAGCTACGGGTGAATTGTCGCCGCTGCTGGTGTCCACCGTCGATCCGGAGTGGCCGCAGGAGATCTCGACCGTCCAATCGCAGGGCAGCTCCAGCCCCAGATCCCGGCACGCCTTCACCTCCTCCATATCCATACACATCGCCCCCACCCCACCCCTTGGCCGCACCAAAACCCTGCACACCCCGCCGCCGCCGGCGCCGCCGTCCAACCCCTCCGTCGCGGCCGCCCTCTTCTTCATCTCCCACGCCCTCTGCAGCCACCTCTCCCTCCCCCCGTCGCCTCTCCCTCTGCGCTCCCGCGCCTCCATCTCGCTCGCGTACTCTTTCGCCGCCGCCCTGCACGGCTGCCCCCGGAGCGGAGTCCATACGGTCGACGCCGAGTCCTTCTCGAAGTTATCCTCCTCCATCAGCGACGCCAGCAAGCTCTTCCTGCTCTCCTCCTTCTCGCTCGACAACTTGGCATCGGCGTCGTCACCGTCCGAGATCTCGATCGAGAGGCGCGACATCCGCCTGTAGACGATGTCGTCGTCAACATCGTCGTCACCGTCCCCGTCCGGCATGAAATCATCATCATCATCATCATCATCATCATCATCATCGACGAATTCGTGAACGGCCGTCATGGTCTCGTCGGAAGCCATCAGCTATTAGTTCTTTTTTTTGCTAAAGATCAGCTATTAGTTCTTTGAAGAGGAAATGGGGAGGACCGAAGGAGAGTGGATTGGGAGTATTTGTTCGTTGGGAACCGGGAAGACGTGCGGTGGGTCGCGTGGGGACGCGCATATACGATTTGTCCTGTGGTGCAAACTTACTGAACTGCCCTTACAGGTGGCAGTAAACTATTGGATTATCTTTATAGTTTAATTCTTGTGGATAAATTTAATATTGCAGAAGATGTACCGCGGTATGTTGTTATCGGTATGTTCCATTTCATATGGGCTCTTCTCTACAACATTGCAGAGATTAGAGCATGGAAATGTTACATGTGGGATAATCTTAGTGACACATACTATAATTAAAAGAAAATCATATGGTTTTTCTAAACCAACTAAATTTATGATTAAAGAAAAGAAATCTTGTTCAGTATTTATGGGAAATGGAAAAAAAAACACCAAAGTCACTCACTATAAAGTAAAGTGAGTATTTATAAAGTGTATTTTACTAGCATCATTTTGGCAAAGACAAAAGGGCAAATTTTTTTGGCTTTTAGATGCAAGACAGTACACTATCTCACGGAAGTTTCCTAATCAAAACTTGATAGAGAATTTGCTGAATTAAATAGTATTTTACATTTGACTTGAAATGGATGCTAGCAAATCAATTAGTTTACTTACCGGTAGCTCATATCACATTTGCCCCTGGCTGATTGATTAGCCCTTGCTGAGTTGCGGTTGCTTTAGTCGTGCCGTTGCTTTTCTTCATTTTAGACTTTTTTTCGGAGCAATAAATTTAAATATATTTTACTTTTTCTTATATTATATATATATATATATATAACCAAATTTTGAATGTTCTCATCCTCATCCAATCTTTATATCTATGGAGAGAAAAAACTAGACCGCTTTCCAAAATTCAGGAAAAATTAAAATAAATTTATAGAAAATAAAAAAAAAGGAAACTGCTCAAAAAAAAAAATCCATGCACAAGAAGAAATCATTCAAAAAAATAAAATCTAGGCACAAGTAGATTAGTTGCAAAGAATTCAGAAAAAATGAAAAACCATTCAGAAAAAAAAAGTCCATGCATGATTAGATTAGGTGGACTTGAAATCCACCATTCAAAAAAAACAAAAAAATAGAAAGAAATCTATGGAGGAGTAGAAACCCTTAAAAAAATCAACACAAAGTAAATTACAGTATAAAATCCAAGAAAAAAAATAAAACCCATTCAAATAAAAAGTCCAAATACGAGTAGATTAGCACACAAAAAAAAGATTCAACAAGATTCTTAATTTAGCTGAACTCTTTAAAAAGCACAAGTAAATTAGCGTGCACAAAAAAATCTCCACGCATAAAAAAGAGTCAATTAAATTTTTAGTTTAGTTGGACTATTTAAACAGAAAATAAACCATGAACAAAAACAAGTAAATATTCTCCTAAAAAGAGTCAATTAGATTTTCTCCCCACTTAAAAAGGAAATATCCTTTCATTCAAAATAGCACACAAAACAAAATTCTCTCCATGCAAGATGGAAAAATTTTATTTTAATTTTTTTAAACTTAAAAAAAAAAGGCTAGCTTATTATTATTTTTTTTTTGATACATTAGTGATTCACACAACGAGTGTGAGTACAACCCATAAAATTAAAAAAAAAATGCAAGGGAGACAAGATGACACGTGAATCTTCTAAATAAACTCTATGGTGCGTAGATCATTGTCATCACACTATCATTTGGTGGAGGCAAGCCCTCCTCCTTTAGCCACCCCTCAAATGAGGCTGTCGTCAAGCAATATCTTAATTAACCCGGCGTGTCACCGGTCCCGATTTTCGCTGGGGCTTCAAGCAATGGTGGTGATAGTACAAGGCAAATGCCCCAGATCCTATCATTAGCGTTGGTGAATAGTTCTTGTTGTCTTCTCATTCCGAGTGTTTCAGGTTTGGTTCCAATAAAAAGGTTGTGTTTATTTATTTAAACTATATTGATGTTATTAGTTTTATATTTTTAGCTTTTTATAGTATAAAAAAATTATAAGATGAACGCTCCATTCAAAATTAAAAAACAATTAGTCAAGTTTGAAAGAGAAGAAATCACTGCATCAAATCCAAAAAGATAGAATGTCTCTATATAATTAAATATTTATATATCCTACTACAAGCATTCAATTGTTATATTAAATAATATATTTTTTCTATTATTGCTAATTTTTAATTAGTAAGTTACTAAAAATAAAAAAATATTAAATATATTTTATTTACAATATTTTTATTATATTAAATTATATTTGAATATTATTATTTTTTATGCATGGTATCATTCTTGTTATCCATTTATCTAGATGGTATTATTGTTTGGTTTTGTTTTATTTTACAATTTTTGGAATAACATCAACTGATGGGACATGATTCCAGTCGGGTTGCTCCTCACGGGTCCATGTCAACACGTGAATCCCACAGCAAATAGAAACAAATCAGGTGGTCCCCACTCGACACCAAGCACCGCTCGCCCGTGGTAAATGGACGGTCCAGATCGGGCACAAAGGAAACCACCTCGTGGTTGCCTGTCCGGCATCCGCGCACGAACCGAGCCGGAAGGCGACGAGAGCAACGTGGGACACCGTGGGGGAAGCACCTCGCCGAGCTGTGGGCCCCAGAAAGTTACGCGCGTGGCGCCGTTGGAAAGGGCCACCAAGGTAGGTCCCTTTCCGGGGTCCACAGCCGACGCCGACCATATCACCCGTCGTCGTGCGGATAAACTGTCGCTCGCAAACCGCCCGATTTCCGCTTCGGATGGCTCGGCTACCGTCCGATCTCCACGCGGTATGAGGACGTTGACGAGCGTCCGACACTATCGGCAAGGAGATAAGGACACGTGTCCATCGAATCTACAATTACCCAGGAGAAAAAGATGGCAGAGGACGTGACGGCCAACATTGCTGTTATCCTCCTGGGAACAATCTCCACCGCACACGTATACGTCCTTGTTTCCACGTCGGATTTGCTGTGGGCCCCGCCGGAATCATCCACTCATGCTGGCCTTGGTCGAGATCTAACTTTCCCGGTTTTACGTGTTGTCCTCGGCGGGGATGAAACTAGAAATAAGGCACGTAGCTTGCAGTGTTTGGAGCGTGGACAGGAAGATTACATCATATCTATGGAAGGTGAAAGGATACCTTAAAGTGATTGATTATTTTTGCACCTACGTTGGTGGCATCTGATGGATAAATAAAATAAGGAGCACATTCAGTGAGTTCAATGTCAAACCTTCAATGCAAATCAACCGATTTTTATTGGATGATTAATATATAATTGATGTATGTATGTATATATATATATATATATATATATATATAAGAGGGTTGCTATCTGCTTATGCTTGTGACATAAAAGTCATATATGTATGGCCACCTTGGAGTAATACCTTCCATGAGTGGTAAGTGAAAGTTGGCTTGAAATGACCTCATGGTTATGCACAACGTAGGCACGTGACAGCTTCAAAATAATTAGACTATATTTTAGCTGTTCATTAAATTGACTAGCAAAGCAACTAATTTATCTTCTAGAAATCATGTTTCAGAGCACTATAATAAGTATGATAATACATCTAGCTAGTTTTCTTGCTGCTACTGAGAGTATTGACCTGAATAGAGACTATGGACGTATTTGGTTCGCGATTAGTAGGGATTGGGTTTTGGAGGAATCGAAATAGGAATGGGACCTCTATCCTCTCCATCTAAACAACTGGAATTGGAATTACTTATTTCCATTTCTATTTCAGAGTCTAACTTATCCGAGCCAACCATGCCCTACATTTGGTCGAAAAATGCTTTGGGAGGTAACTATCTAGAGGCTTGATTTGTTGACGATGAAAATCATGACAAAAAAAAAAATCTCTTTAATTGCTCATTTATATATATATATATATATATTAGTTTCTATATCATTAGTAGTCTTGATGCTTTACGTCAACTATTTTGAGACCTCCAATTTTTTTTAGCATTTTTTAGCTAGATTGTTTTACCATAGCCTATACTGCACATTCCTTAGTGTTAATACCAAAACCCCATCAGAGGCTGATGAATATCCAACGGTCATTGGCAGACGTGCTCCAGGAGCAAAAACTTGGAACTACATACAAGAAAAAGCAAGAAGATCGAAGGTTGCCAGAATCAATTCGGCCAGAGATCCTCTGATACTTAAGTCAAGTAGAGCTTTCGAAAATAAAAGAGTAGAAGTAGGCCTGAAGAGACGAATAGAAAAAATAGGGGAGTAGCATACATGAACTGAGTAATACGCAGATGGGTCCTCTGGCCCTGCTTTCATAAAAGAGTCAGGATCAGACTGGGGTTGGACTCTTAGAGCCCCAAGTTGAGAGGAGAGTTGCCTTTAGCTTTCCTTATCCGAATCCACTCAGGAATCTTAGCCTGGTTTAATAGATCTTCCTGTATACCTTGTGTCAGGCTATAATTGGATGCCAACTTTGGGCTAGATCACAAATCTTGCATTTTTGAGTTCGAGCCATTTTTCAGTTCACAAGAAGTAGTCGAACCATCTAATTGTGGGTCAATTTGAGCTTATCTCAGCTCGTCCATGCCTGGCTGTCTAACTCATTCATGAAGCTTCTGGACGTAGGTCTCAAATTTCTAGATGGCAACTCTTGGAGGACATTCTAGAGTTTGAAACCTCATGATGGTTCATTTATCTACGGGACACAATTGCACACGGTAGAGGGCTACATGGTAGCTCATTAGGTCGGAAAGTCGATCGGGCATACAGATTTGGGCTGTCGGGCACGTCATGTAAAAGGGTGCTAGCCTCAGTGCTTTCACCCGATTTGCTTGCTTTTAAAGTTGTGCTTAGGTTGGGTAGGTCTTCCCTCCACCAAGGCTCCTTAGCTCTTAGGTCGACACTAGGTAACCCTCCTTGCTCCCTTGATTTCCCAAGCTTGCAGGCAATAGGATCTTAGGTCATAGTCAGTATGACTAGCCGCTTGTTAGTTGGTTGTCTTCTCATCCTTCTTCTTCCTGGTCTGACTCAAAGTCGGACTCCCTCAGCTTAGCGAGCTCAAGCTCCTTGGTCCTCTAGAAGGAGAGTGAACAGGAGCCCCCCTTCATGACACTAGTATCTTACACCCGAATAACTTAGATAGGAATAGGATTAGGAAAACATGTTTTATTCCTTCGAGTATTTCCCTTAGGCTTTTCGAGGCCAAGGCCTATAGAATTATTCCAAGTCAACTCTGTCTGTTGAGGATACTCTAAAGGCAGGGCCAAGATTTTCTCTACACCTTTTTATTAGAGATTTTTTAGCCAACTAGTCTTAGTTCTTTCCCAGCTCAAGCCCAATTCTTGGAGGATCGTAGTTGGATTTTTGTCCTTTTTGGCTCTGCATGGTGTCCAGCATACTGTAGGAATTTTTTGAGCTATGTTTCTTCTAAAAGCACACCCTTTTGAGCATGGCTGGTGGTATTTTATCGCTAGGAAGGGGTACCGGCTAATTCGAGGTGGTCTTTCTTCAATTCATGGTTGAAGGATAAATATGTCCTTGCTTTATTTGAGCATGATTGAGGGTTCAGCACTGTTTGGGGACCAACGAAGAAGTCCCTGAACCAAGCTCCCAGTCTTAGCAGGGAGGAACAAGAATGCTTGGAGGCTCTGTTTCGAGCCGAAGTTCCCTTAGTACAGGAGCTCTTGATCGAGCAGGCACTTGTCAATGCCAGTCTCAACCTAGTGAGGCTTAAAGGTAATCCTCATTTTCCAATGTTTATGTGTGAACTAAATTTTGCCGAGCTGAATTTTACTTTTTCCTATGTTTATATTTTTTTTTCTCTTTTTTAGCAAAAATGGGAGTAGATCTGGTGTTACTTAAGAAGGCCACCAAGTATAGGGTAATCAGTAATAGTGGCAGGGCAGCTCCCTGTGCCAAAAGGATCCACCCTGCTCCTACCTCTCTAGAGGTCCGAGGCGAAGTCAAAGACCCTTGGGCAGAGGTGCATCCTGAGGTGGAAATCCTGCCATCTCCTCTTCCACAGCCCATCGTTTCTAAGGCCAAGGCATATGACCCTAGCAAGTCGGTGAAAGCCACCAACATCGGGTTGAAGGGGATTCTTCTTCTCCAAGCTTGGGTCAGTCTATTGGATTGCCTGGCCAGGACTCCCTTCTATACGACATTCAGGATGGTCATCAAGGTATATTTCTGTTGGGGGAAAATTAAGTCGCTCCAGAACATATTACCACGTGGCCAGCACATGCCTGAAAGCGCCTAGCCCGGCGTTTGACCTGAAGGTGCCCGGCCCGACGTCCGACCTGAAGGCGCCCGACCTATCTACTACGGTCACATCCATCTACAGTACGACCAGGGACCATGCCCTGCCACCGTCGTCAACAATTAATGTGCATGGCCCCTGCAGACCTCCGGCTTACTCAACAATTAATGCGCATGTCTCCTGCAGACCTCCGGCTTACTCAACAATTAATGTGCATGGCTCATGCTATCTACGGATCGTAAGCCGTCCACGACAATCTGCTCGGCTGCGTCCGATCAACTGTGACAATTTCTTGGCTCCGGCCTAATCTCCTACGGCAAGGCATTAATTCACACGATCGTGCATTAATTCATGCGATATGCTCAATCATACGGTAACTTCGCCCCGTCATATCACTGGTAATCCAGTACCCATCTATAAAAAGGGAATCCTCCCATTTTAGAGGGGGTGGGACACTGAAATCCTAGACATATATTTCCTCATATATTTGCCCCCTCTAACTTAGGCATCGGAGGGCCGGCGTCGGAAACCCCGGCCACCGGCTTCTTATAGGTCCCCTGGAGGACGCCGCCTGCCGACAGACTGCCACCCGCCGACTCACGCCGGAGCTCCTCCCTCTCAGCCGAGTGGTCACCCTCGGATCCAATTTTCAGTAATAGTTGGTGCTAGAGGAAGGGCCCGAGTCGTGGCCATGAAGTTGAGAAGCAAAGGAGCCTCTAACGCCTCCCGACGTCTCCCACCAAGTCCTGGACACTGTCCATAACTCGCCATCCCCGGCTGATCCAGTTCTCCAAGTTCAGCCGGAACAGTTCGACATCCTGGTGCAGCTGGTTCAAGCCTTGGCCGCAGCCATCCAAGATTTGTAACGTGAGGGAGCCCCACCTGCGCCGCTTCCGCAGGCCCAGGTCCAGCCGGTGCCTCCTCCAAATGGACCGGCATCCCAGCGCCTAAACCTCCACGGCTTCTCGAGGGCCAACAATGAGGAGCGATGCTGTTGCCAGGGTTCAGCACGAGCGTCCCCCTGGAGAGAACCCCTAGGGAGGGGCCTAGGCAACAGGCCGTAGCTATCAGAAGCTGAGTCGGTCCCAGGGCAACTTGCACCAGAGCAGACCACTCTGGCGATCCCCCAGAGCGGAGAACTCGACAGGAAGGTCGAGCAGCTTGAGCGCCAGATTGAGGCGCTCCACAGCAAGAATGCGAGATGCGAGGGTGACTTTGAGTTTACCACTAAGTCTTCCTTTTTCCGCCAGATCGAGGATGAGCTGGTCCCACCAAGGTTCAAAATGTCCTAGGTGAAATCCTACAATGGTACGACCAACCTTCTCGACCATTTGGAGAGTTACCGAGCCCTCATGGCGTTGTAGGGGTCTTCGGAGGCTACGCTCTGCAAGGCCTTCCCAGCGATACTTTGAGGAGCGGCTCAGCTTTGATTTTCGGGGCTGAAGCCCAGTACAATGTCTTCCTTTGAGCAGCTCGGCAGGCAGTTCGCCACCAACTTCGCTGCTAGCCGACGTCAGCAGCGGACTTCGGACTCCCTCCTTGACATCAAACGAAGAGAGGAAAAGTCTCTCAAAGGCTACCTCGACCGTTTTACAGCCGCAACTTGGGAGGTCCGCGAGCTCGACCAGTCGATAGCCATGTCGACACTTAAGACTAGAGCTCGTTTCTACAGGTTTTTCTTCTCTATTGAGAAGAGCTTTCCTGTCGACTTCACCGAGATGCTGGTCCGAGCTCGAAAGTACGTGAAGGCCGAAGAGGCCATTGCTTCCAGGCGGAGTGCGACCGAGCAGACTTTCAAGAAGCAGAAGAAACACCGCGAGGAGCGCGGTCATCCTAAAAGCCTGTCCCCCCACCGAAACAAGAACCTGCCTCGACTAAGGAGCTCACCTCGGCCATGGGGACAGCTTCGACAAAGGTTTCTGCCCCGAACGAGATCTCCGGCGCGGCCACGAGTACCCTCGGAAAGGTATGAGAATTACACTTCCCTTAATGCTCCCCGGACAGAGATCCTGATGGAGATCGAGGGCCGAGATTATTTCTGGCCTCCACCCCCGAAGTGGGACCCCGGAGCTTGGTGCAACCCTAGGAAGTACTGCCGCTTCTACGGAGACCACGACCATGATACGGAAGATTGCTTCTAGCTTTGGGACGAGATCGAGGTGCTCATCTGCCGTGGAGTACTCAACCGATTTGTGCGGAACCGGCGTGAGGAAAGGAGGCCAACAGAAAATACCGCGCAGCCCGAAGATCCAAATGCCAACAGGCCCATCGCTGGCACCATCAACACCATTGGTGGAGGAAGCCCGGTTGGAGAGCCAGCCGAGGAAAGGGTTCCCCCGAAGCGTTCGCGCACCTTTGAAGCCATCTCGTTCTCGGATGAGAACTTGGAGGGAGTTGAGACTCCTCATAATGACGCAGTGGTCATCTCCATGATTGTAAACAAGTTTGATGTAAAGCGCATCTTAGTAGATAATGGAAGTTCGGCGAATGTTTTGTACTATGATGCCTATCAAAAAATAGGGATGATGGAAAACCCTCTTCGAAGAATGAATGCTCCACTGGTCGGGTTTACCGGGGATTTGGTCCCGGTTGAGGGCGAGGTCAACCTTCTTGTCACGGTCGGGCTTGCCCCCCGAGAAAGTACCGTAAGGATGGATTTCCTCGTGGTCGTCTGCCCTTTGCCTACAACGCCATCCTTGGATGACCAGGGCTCAACTCCCTTTGAGCTATGGTCTCGACTTGTCACCTGCTCATGTGGTTCCCCACCAACTAAGGAGTAGGTGAAGTTCGTGGGGACCAGTCAGTAGCAAAGCGGTGCTACATGGCGACCCATAAAGCAAAGCAACTGGCCAAGGCATTGAGCCAAAGGGAGCGACCGGCCGAGGCGTCAACTCTAACACCAGATCCGACACTCTCCATCGAAACTTTGGAAGCATGGAACGACCCCCGAAAGGAACGGATAGAGCCTGGTGGGCTTCTTACCCAAATTTTCTTACAAGAAGATTGCCCTAAGCTAACCGTGCAGGTTGGCTCCGGCCTGGACGCCCGTAAAAGAGACCACCTGATCGAGTTTCTGCGGGCCAACATGGACGTCTTCGCCTGATCGCCTGCCGACATGCCGGAAGTAGATTCCGAGGTCATGGTTCATCGACTTCAAGTGAAACCAACCTGTAAGCCCGTGCGGCAGAAGAAGCGGGGTTCTGCCCCGGAACGACAGCGGGCGGCGGCCGAGGAAGTGGACAAACTTCTCGAGGTCGGCTTCATCCGAGAGGTCTTCTATCCAGATTAGCTCGCCAACGTGGTCCTCATCAAGAAAGCCAACGAAAAGTGGTGCATGTGTGTGGACTACACCGACTTAAACAGGGCCTGCCCAAAGGACAGCTTTCTATTCTCCAACATCGACCAGCTCGTGGACTCCACCTCGGGACACCAGTTGCTGATATTCATGGATGCCTTCCCGAAATACAACCAAGTCCGAATGGCGCCAGAAGACGAGGAGAAGACGGTCTTCATCACCGACAGAGGTACTCACTGCTATAAAGTGATGCCATTCGGATTGAAGAATGCCGGAGCTACATATCAAAGGCTGGTCAGCCGGATCTTCAAGAACCAGATAGACCGAAACATGGAAGTCTATGTGGACGACATGCTGGTGAAGAGCCAAATAGCAAAAGACCATGTGGATGACCTCAATGAGACTTTCTCCACCCTCAGAAAGTATCGGATGAAGCTCAACCCTGCTAAATGTACATTCGGAGTCACCTTGGAAAAATTTCTTGGCTTCGTAGTCACCCAGCATGAAATCGAAGCGAATCCCAAGAAGATCAGAATACTGCAAGAGATGGCGCCACCAAAGACGGTAAAGAAAGTACAGCGGGTCACCGGACGGGTTACAGCCCTGGGAAGGTTCGTTTCCAGATCAGCCGAAGGGTGCCTCCCTTTCTTTGTAGTCCTCAAGCGACCAAAGAATTTCTTGTGGTCAGAGGAATGTTAGCGAGCCTTCGAAGAGCTTAGGCGCCTTCTCGCTTCCCCTCCACTACTTATAAAACTCCAGCAGGGTGAGCTCCTCTATTTATACCTAGCCGTCTTCCCAATTGCAGTAAGCTCGGTCTTGGTCCGAGAGGAGAACGAGCTTCAAAGACCAGTGTATTATACCAGCTGGGTCTTGAGGGATGCTGAGACTCGATATTCTAAACTGCAGAAAACCATCTTCACCCTGGTCATCTCGGCTCGGAGGCTCCGGCCCTATTTTCAAGCCCATACAGTGGCCATACTGACCGACCAGCCTATGAAGCAAATCTTGCAACGGTCAGATCGTGCTGAAAGGATCACGAAGTAGGCAGTCGATCTCGGAGAGATCGACCTCGAATATCGTTCGAGGCCAGCAATCAAAGCCTAGGCACTCACTGACTTCATTGTGGAATGCACCGTGCCGGACGATCCTGAGCCCGAACCCATACCACCGGAGGAGACCTCAGAGCAGCCATGGACTCTACATGTCGATGACTCTTCGACCTCGGGGGATAGTGGAGCAGTTCTCATCCTCACCAGCCCAGATGGGGTGATCGCAGAGCAAGCTTTGTGCTTCGAGTTTTTTGCCTCAAACAACGTGACGGAATACGAGGTGCTTATCATCAGGCTCAAACTGGCTAAGGAGCTGAAGGTGGAGGACCTGAAGGTCTTCAGTGACTTTCAACTGGTCGTGAGCCAGATCTTGGAAAACTTTGAAGCCAGAGAGCCATCGATGCAAAAATATCTCCAGAAGGTGCTAGATCTCACCTCTACTCTGTGCTCCTTCAACATCCAGCATATTTCCAGGACGGAGAACCTGAGAGCAGACCAACTGTCAAAGCTGGCGACCTTCCGCATGAGCGAGCTTCCCAAGGCAATAATGCTCGAGTATCTCCAAATGCCCAATACGGAGGAGCCTGAGCCAACCCTCTGCATCGAAATCGAGCCAAGTTGGATGGACGAGCTCATCAGTTATCTGCAAGATAAAGCCCTTTTCGATGATGAGCTCGAGGCTCGCCGAATCAGGCATCTAGCCACCCGATACATATTGTATAAAGGCAAGCTCTACCGAAGATCCTTTACCTCTCCTCTCCTTTGATGTCTCCACCCGTTAGAGGCGGACTATGCTATGCGATAGGTTCATGAAGGTATCTGCGGGAACCATTTGAAAGGTTGAGCACTGGCCCATAAGATCCTACGCCAGGGATACTACTGGCCCACACTTCAGAAGGATGCAATGGACTTCGTCCGAAGATGTGACCGGTGCTAGCAGAACGCTAACATCCAGCGCCGACCCTCGGTCCCGCTGACCTCGATCAGTGCCTCCTGGCCATTCGCCCAGTGAAAATCGATATTCTGGGGCCATTCCCCCTGGCAATCGGGCAAAGAAAGTTTCTGATTATCTCCATCGACTACTTCACCAAATGGATTGAGGCCGAGCCAGTGGCTCGGATTACCGAGCAGAAGATGCGGGATTTTATTTGGAAGTCAATAATCTACAGATTTGGACTCCCCCGCATCCTCATATCTGACAACGACCGTTAGTTCGACAATGTACGTTTCAGAGAATTCTGCTCCGAACTCGGCATCGACCACCGCTTCACCTCGGTCGCCCATCCACAGATAAATGGAGAAATCGAGGTAACAAATCGTACCATTTTGCAGGAGCTTAAGGCCAGGCTCGACCGATCCAAGGGATAGTGGGTCGAGGACTTATACAACATTCTCTGGGCCTACCGGACTACATTCCGACTACCCATCGACGAGACCCCCTTCAACCTGGCGTATGGAATAGAAGCCGTCATTCCCTTAGAAATTGGACTCCCCTCACTGAGGGTGGAGTGCTATGATGCTGACTCCAACTTCTCTTAGCTCAGAAACAATTTGGACCTCGTTGAAGAGGCAAGGAAGGCCGTCCGAGTTCGTATGGTAAGATACCAATGGAAGACGGCACAGTACTACAACGCCAAAGTCAAGGCCAAGTCTTTCAAAGTGGGGGATCTCGTCCTTAGAAGAGCTGAAGCTTTTCAGCCAACCGAGCAGGGAAAGCTAGCCTCGAATTGGGAAGGACCTTACCGGATCGCACAAGTCCAGCAGCCCGAAGCATACAGCTGGAATCCCTCGAAGGGACCCTCATCCCACAAAGCTAGAATTCCGAAAATCTTCGGATGTATTGCCAGTAGAACCCTAAGGGGTGCTTGGTGATCAAAAACATGAGTCCCGTCTTCTCCTTATGATAATTCATCTACAGTCCTTTAATCATGTTATGTTTCTCCTGATATTGGAATATTTATGATCTTCAGACTACCTAACCAAGCTCGGATGCCCGACTAAGCTCGGATGCCCAACTCAGCTCGGATGCCCGACCAAGCTCGGATGCTCCAGCCAGGCCTGGAATGCCTCGCCACGTCGATATCGAGCTCAGTCTCGATCTTCCTCAAATATCCCGACTAAGTTCGGGATGCCCCATGTATCGATAGTGCATTTCCAGACCCCTCGACCTCGGAAAGCGTCGCAGGTCGACAGTGCGTTTTCAGACCCCTCGACCTTGCGCACGATCCTCCGACTAAGGTCGGGATGCCCCGTGTGTCGACAGTGCGTTTCCAGACCCCTCGACCTCGGAAAGCGTCGCAGGTCGATAGTGCGTTCCTAGATTCCTCGACCTTGCGCAAGATCCCCCGACTAAGGTCGGGATGCCCCATGTGTCGACAGTGCGTTCCTAGACCCCTTGACCTCGAGAAGCATCGCAATTCAACAGTGCATTCCCAGACCCCTCGACCTTGCACACGATCCTCCGACTAAGGTCGGGATGCCCCATGTGTCGATAGTACATTTCCAGACCCCTCGACCTCGAAAAGTATCGCAGGTCGACAGTGCATTTTCAGACCCCTCGTTCTTGCGCACGATCCTCCAACTAAGGTCAAGATGCCCCGTGTGTCGACAGTGCATTCTCAGACCCCTCGACCTCGGAAAGCGACACCATGTCGACAATGAGCTTAAGCTCCCTCGACCTCGTGCTCGATCCCTCGACTAAGGTTGAGATGCCCCGTGAGTCGACAGCGAGCCCAATCTCCCTCGGCCTCGGAAGATATACGGGGCAGAGCCTTCGCGATCTCCCCGTGATGCTCGACAACGACAATGGGGTAGCATCTACGTGGATCCTCGACGATAACGACACTTCAATGAGCTGGTGCGCCTAAAGCGGACTATGGGCCAAAGAGCGCCCCTAAGAGCTGGTTGCAGAGCGAAGCGCCTGGCTCCGACGGTGCAGGAGGTACATTCCACCCAGCACCTACATTGATGGATGTTTGACAAAATCCCGACCAAAATTGGGATGCTCTTCTGAGTCAACCATTAGCCGAGGTCCCATCGTTCCCGTGCACGCTCTCCTCATTAGTGATCTCCAGTTCAGTCCATACAGACCCCTCTGAATGAGGGCTCGGCCGAGCCCAAACATCAAAAACTCGATGCCAGTCTGCAGTGACGACCTCGACCCTTGATACTCACTCTGGTCGAACTCGAAAGTGCCCAGGCACTCACCATAAATTTCGACCAAGCCCGAGGCCAATAGTTGCGAAGGCCCCGACGGCAACTCGATTTTGGTCCACGATCTCCTCAGAGACTGACCCTTAAACTTTTTGTAAGCCTACATCCGGAAAGCTAAGCTCGAAAACTTGGCCAAATATTCTGGAAGATGAATCTAAAGGCCTAACGAAACCCCTTCGGGGTTCGAGGTCCGAGCTGGCAATTTGGGAGCCAGGCTTAAGGGCTTGGTGAGATTCGAATCCAAGCTCGAAGACTTAAAGAATTTTTCTAAAGTCTGAGCTTGGAGCCTTTCCTAGCGAACGCGGTCGAGACCTAAGTCTACAGAATCTAAGTCTACGAACTTAGCCGAGTCCGAAGACTTAGAGAAATTCGCTGAAGAAAATTTGATTTAGCGAACGTGGTTGGAACTTAAGTCTACGGAACTTAAGTCTACGAACCTGGTCGAGCTCAAAGACTTAGTGAATTTTTCTAAGGTCTGAGCCTGGTGCCTAAATGCCATCCTTATCGGACCTCAGCTTGATAACTTAGCAAACATGATCCGAACCTAAGTCTATGAGCTTAGCCGAGCTCGAACACTTAGAGGAATTCGTCGGAAAGGATTTAACTCAAACGGTTAAAGTAAAGGCTTACTCATTACGCAAAGAAGAGAAAGGTAAACATGAATTTACAAAGAGAATTTCTTTATAAAAGTCCGAAGTCTAAGTAGAAAATCGAGATCCGAGCGTACAATGAGTTCGGGGGTCGACCTCGCTTACAAAAAAGAACAAAAAGAAAAAACCAAGGAAGAAGGGACAAAGCCCTAAGGGGTAGGCACAGCTCCGAGGTAGTCTGCAACGGTCACCTCGGCACTCTCTATTGGAGCCTCCCCAGGTTCTTCTATCGTAGTTACAGAGGACTTGGCCGGAACGTCACTGACAGCCTCAAGGGCGGCATCTAAAGCTCCTTCGGGAGCTCCCTCGGCAGAAGCATCCTGAGCAGTCTCCTCGACCGTCCGAACTTCAGCCCCAGTCGGGCCGTCAGGCCCATCCTCGTCCTCCTCGATCCCCACTCTAGGTTGGAGCAGACTGAGATCGAACTTGGGGTAGAGCCGCTTCAGCTGGTTGTAGAAGTCTTCAAAGTTGCGGATAAGCCCATCCACGGCCTCTTCTTCCAGCAGCTCGCGGAACTCCTCCGACTCCCGAAAGAGTTCCACTGCATGTTGAGCCTGCTCCTGGGCCCTCTTCTCCCAGACCTCGAGCTGCTCAACCTTGAGCTGCGCACCCCTCGCCTCTTGCTCACGGACGGTGAGCGCAGAGTGGGCCTCGGCCAGGCGGGCCTCGGCGGATCGCCACTCCGATCTGGCCAGAGCGTGCGCGGCCTTCTCCTCCTCGAGCTCCACAGCCCGGAGCTTATCTTCACCGGCCTCTACCCTTGCCAGAAGCTCCCTCCGCAAGACCTCAGCCTCGCCGAGCTTCCTCTCGGCCTCCTCTTGCCCTCGCAGACACCTTCGGGCCCGGTCCCGGTAGTCTGTCGCTATAGAGATCAACGTATCGATCTCGTGGAGATGCTGTAGACAGAGCAAATGAGAAAGTGAGCTAGGGCCAAAAACTGAATACAAAAGTTAAAAGGCAAACTTATCCGGACGGCAGAATGGTAAGTCCCGTCCAGGAAGCTATTGATGCTCATGGATCGGACATCGGCCTCATCGACCGGGAGCAGCGTGACGTGGAAGATCTGTCGTGCTGTTTCAGCATTATTGAGGGCCGAATCACCCTCGAAGACTACCCACTTGGGGCAATAAGGCCTCCTCTCCTGTCGGCCCTCGCCCTCCGAGGGACCCGGGAGGCTGGGCCTTGTTGGGCTCGGCGAGGACGTTCTCGCAGCCCCTTGGCTGCTCCCCGGCTCGGGGGCCAAGTGCTGAAATCGGACGGACGACCGACCAGAATGCTGTGAGATGGGAGCCGGATATGCGAGCGTCGCAGGAGCCCCCGCAGAGTTTGAGCCCCCACGGTCGAAGCTCGGGGCCTTCTTCCGAGCAGGCCTGGAGGACCCGGCCTGGGGGGCACTCACCTCGACAACTGCGCCAGCTGAAGATCTGGCCCTCTTCCTTGGCTCGGGTGGGGCCCCGCCAGTTTTGGCTGCCCTCTTTCGGAATCGAGCGTAGAGAGCTGCGCTCTTGGTCACCATCTTCAGGATGTCTGAAAGAAAAAAAAAATTCGGATGTCAGAAAAGAAGAGACAAAAAGAAAAAAGAGCAAAATGAATGAAACAAAGAACCACAACCACCATTACCCTGAGGGCGCGCCGAGCTCAAGCCGACATTAACTAGAGCGTCCTCGCTTACGAGGTCGTTCAGAAGAATGTTTGCCTTGAGGCCGCAAAGAGCGTCGAGGATCTCCTGCTCGTTCCCGGATAGTTTGGGGAGTTTGTTGGCGGTCTTGAGCTGGGCCTGCCCCCACCCGAGGTCGAACCCCCATGCCCGCTCGGAGGACAAAAAGAAAAATTTTTCCTTCCATCCGTGAATGGATGTCGGAGCATCCCGAAAAAGTGGCCGACCAACCCGAAGGGCAAGGTAGAGCCACTCTCTGTTTCCCAGGTTGGACTTCAGTAAGAAGTACCACCGGAAGACATTGACAGAAGTCGATATCCCGTGCGCCAGGCACAGGGACAAAAAACTGACGATCATCCTCCACGCGTTCGGAGCGAGCTGCGCTGGGATGAGTTGATACGTTGCTAGGAGCTCGTTCACGAACCCGTGGAGAGGGAACCGCAGGCCGGCCCAGAGTGTTTCTACATACACTCTGATCCGGCCTGAGGGAGGTCTCGTTATCCGATCCTCCGACCCCGCGAGTTCGAGACGAAATCCATGTTGAGGAAAGAACCACTTCTCGGCTATTTCCATCTCCTCACCACTCATGGTGGATCCGACTTCGTTCGGACCACGACCCATCCCAAAAGAAAATGATAGGAGAAAAAGAAGAAAAGGGGGAAGTAAAAACAAGAGCCCTCCGAGCAGACGAGGGGGGAACACCTACTGAAATCTTCGATGGAAATGACGACGAGTTGGAGAAGAGAAATCAAGATGATCGCTTCGGGATACCGCCGGAAAGAACAGAATGGAAAATGGAAATCGGGAGCAACAGCAATGGCAGCCAAATAGAAACCCTTAGGGCTAGGATTGGGGTCTATATAGACCTCTTCAACAGCCCGGATCGGTGAGACAAAATTCTGCCTCCCGTTCAGATCATGCCACGCGTCAACCCCAAAGACCAAAGCGGCATATTCAATTTAGATCGGCGCTTTAAATGCAAAATCAGGGAAGCATCCTATCGGATTGTGGAGCCCCATCATGAGCCCACGACGCGAGGATGCTTCGAAAGCGAAAGGATGTCGCCCCGTCTCCTCCCATTAAGATTGCCTTGAAGCACGCGGAGCGTCGAAACAATTCAAGATTCCATGGTCTACACCAACACGGCAGAAACAGCTACTTCCCGCGCCCGAGCTCGCAAGCGGCTCGAACTCGGAAGTCAGGGGTAGTGTTGGGGGAAAAATAAGTCACTCCGAAACATATGACCACACGGCCAGCACGTGTCTGAAGGCGTCCGACCCGGTTCCCGATCTGACGACGCCCGACCAGGCATCTGACCTGAAGGCGCCCGACTCGGCATCCGACCTGAAGGCGCCCGACCCGGCGCCCGACCTGAAGGCACCCATCCTGTCTGCTGCGGTCACATCCTTCTGCAGTACGATCAGGGACCATGCCCTGCCACCGCCATCAACAATTAATGCGCATGGCCTCTGCTGATCTCCGGCTCACTCAATAATTAATGCGTATGGCCTCTGCTGATCTCTGGCTCACTCAACAATTAATGCACATGGCCTCTGTTGATCTCCGGCTCACTCAACAATTAATGCTACCTACGGACCTCAAGCTCTCCACGACAGTCAGTCATGACAACTCGCTGACTCCGACCTGCTCTTCCACGACAGTGCAATAATTCGCACAATCTTGAGTTAATTCATACGACATGCTCAATCATACGGTAACTTCGTCTTGTCATATCACAGGTAATCCAGTGCCCTCCTATAAAAAGAAAAATCTTCCATCTTAAAGGGGGCTGAAGACTGAAACCCTAGACATATATTTCCTCATCCATTTGCCCTCTCTGACTTAGGCATCGGAGGGCCGGCGCCGGAAATTCCAGCCACTGGCTTTCTGCAGGTCTCCTGGAGGACGCCGCCTGCCGACAGACCGCCACCCACCGACTCACGCCGGAGCTCCTCCCTCTCAGCCGAGTGGTCACCCCCGGGTGCAATTTTCAGCAACAGTATGTACTTCTTATTAAGATGTTTATGATTAGGCAGAAAAGGCAAAACTAGTTCCATCTTCTAATGTCCTTGCTGCTCTTTGATGATGGATCCCTGTGAAAGGGTACATGGAGACAAAGATTCTGATCACTGATAGTTGGTTTGTTTTGGCTGCAGTTGAAGTGTTTGCAGGAATTCTTCTTATTAACATGTTCATGGTTGGCAAGGCAAGAGCAATTCCATCTTCTTTTCTTCTTTGCTGCTTTCGATCAGCCCTCATGCAAAAACAAATTGGTATGAGGATCCTAACACTACAACAAAATAGGATTTTGCCGACTGTTCTCCGCCGATGCTAACAGAAAGCGTAGGCAAATTTCAAAATGGCGCCGAAATCTTATGACACTTTTGTATAGTGTCGGGTGAAATCAAAATAAGACGACACTTTAAAGCGTCGTCAGAGGAAAAAAGGGCTACAAAACGCACGGATCCCCTACCTTTTTCCTCCCCGATCCCTTGCCTTTTTCTCTCTCTCTCGCTCGCATGCGGAGAACAAATCCTAACCCTTTCACCCAGCCGCCATCATTCCCCCCCTCCTTCCTCCCTGATCATCTCCCCTCAAACCCCTCACCGAGCTTCGGATCCCCCTCCCCCTCCGAGCTTCGAGGATGACCCTGCGCTGTCGAGAAAGGTGTTCTACCCCTCCGAGCTGAGGATACGGCGGTGGCGGTGGGCGGGATATGGTTCGACGAGATGAGCGGCCATGGATGCAGGTAGATGGAGCCCGAGTTCGTGAGTTTCAAGGCCCCCATCCATCTCGTAAGTTTCATCTCCCCCTCACCTCTCCATCCACCCTTGCAGCCCCATCTCCCTCCAAGAACTCCTCTTCTCACACTCTCCTCATCGGAGGCCTAGGCCGTGGCTCGTGGCAGAGGAGAAATTGGATCAGGCCATGGTCCATCGCAAGAAAGAAAAGAGTAGGGCTGCTGCTTCCGCTGCATCCTCGAGGAACGTTCGAAGGGCTCGGAGGCGGTTGGAGAAGGAGATTGTGAGAGAGGAGAGGGAGTTGGGTCCTCCGGAAGACGACGTCGGAAGGGTATGTTCTGATTCTTTAATTTTTCCTTCTAGTTCTTGAGTTTTGATCATGGGTGGGTATTCAATGCCTTGTTCTTCAGTTCTTGAGTTCCTTTTGGCATCCAAAGTTTCATTTTAATTGTTAATGGTTTTTTGTTTTTCATTTTCTTGATCAGGAAGCTTGTTGATAACTACACTGGTCTTCAAGGCTTTCTTGTATTCAATGCTATTGGTGCAGGCACAGGCTCAGGCCTGGGCTCTCTTCTCCTTGAGCATCTGTCCGTCTCCACCTCCTTGAGCATTCTGTCCACCCACTCTCTCCTCGAGCACACGAATGTTGCTATGCTCCCTGGACATCTATGACATTTGCATGCGCTCCCTGGACATTGGAAACCATCTATGATACTGATGAGGTTGCCATGAAGCTCTGGCAGCCCACCCTGAAGCTTCTTCTGGTCACCATCGGGGACATTGGGGTCCCCAATGGAAAATATTTTTTTTAAAAAAAATAAAGGCTAAAGCCGATGCTTTTGAGGCTTTTAGCGACGCTTAAAGCGTCGCTAAAAACGGACCTTTTACAATGCTTTTGCTAAGTGTCGGAAAAAACTTTTTCCACTCAGGTATCCCCGATGCTTCGGCGATACTTTGCGTAGCGTCGGACGGATCTTTACCAATACTTATAAATGTCAATAAAGAACATAAAAAGCGCCGGGAAAGATCACTTTTTTTGATCACTGATCCCAGTAATAAGATGGTCATGGTTGATCTCAATGTGGCCACCACTTGGAAAGACCAATGGAAGAAAATAGGAGGGTGAGCATGTTCTGAGATAGTGATATGAAGCATAGAGATGGCAATAACTATGATGATTAGGTTTTGTGACATGAAGCTTATGTTGACGTTCTTAGAGAGAAACATCCAAGTCTCCCTGGAGACCTTGGTTAATCTGTCGACCTTATGAAGAGATTTATTTTGCCCTTTCATATGACAGCGATCAATTGGTTACTGCTGCCAGATTCCAACTGATCATTAGGATCTGCTCAGAGATTTTTGATCCTACATCCCTGGGAATGCGATCTTTTTGAAGCTATGCAGACTGCAGGAAGCAAGTTATAGAGATAAGAAATGGAAAGAGGTGACCAACTAAAGAAAGGGGATTACCTTCTTGCCTTGAGGCATAGAAGTGAGCTTGATCTAGCCAAGCCAGTAGTTGAAAGAAAGGGCAGTAGTGGAGGATTACAAAGATGATGAAGGAAGGAAAGTTTCAGATAAGCATGAGCTAAGTGGATGGACAGGTACACCAGAAAGTAATAAGAATCCCATATTCAAAAAAGCATTTGTCCAGGAGAATGAGCTTCTTCTGTTCTTTAGGAATTGGGCCCCTTCTGTTCTTAGAACTCCCAAAACACCCTTCTCATTAATGCCAAGGAGAGTCTCTCTCCTTCATGGGACTGGTTGCATTACCTTTGTTAGCCGTGACAAGAACCAAGCAACTCGAGGGGGGGAAATGTGTGAACTTAGAAACTAAGAGTTAAAAGCAACAATAATACTCATATATTGTCATCAATTATTGCGTTGGCACTAAGAGAGTTGATAAGATGAAATTAGTATCCTAGATGAATGCTATTTGGATGTGTAATAATATGGAAATTAATGTAAATACAAGGCCTAAAATTTGAAAAAAGAATTAAGAAAGAGCACAAGTAACATACGGTGCAGTCCTTCATAAACAACATGATCTGGTTTAGGATTGAGAAATTGCACTTATAAAGTCACGGTCTAAGCAGGCACCCATATGTAAGGGCACATTGACAGGAGTAGCTTTGTTTTATTGAAGGGTCTGTTCTCCACTTCATACCAGTTAAACAACTATTTAAAGGCCAGCATTGAGATTCCAAGCTTCCTCCTAAATCCGCTCTCAAGATCTCTCCCAGGCTGTAATTGGAAGATCTCGGCAGGAAGCCTTCCACGGGCCTTGAAAGCATGCATGGTAATGGGTGGGAAGGGAAGGCGGGTCTCCCCTTCACCTCCAAACTCATCAGTTCGTCCGTGTTTGGGTTGGTAGTTTGACCAAATCTTGCAAAGCTTTTGGCTGAAACATGGAAAACCGGCAAGTCACAAAACGGCAATGGCGCTTGGTCGCTATTTCTTTTTTTTTCTTTTCTTTTCTGGGAGAAGCAATAATTTTTTTATGGTCGATCTTCTCTTTATTTTCTCAGCACTTTGTCCGAATGAGTGTCTCCAAAGAGCTGGCTTAGGTTTATACAAAAAAAAAAAAAAAAGCTGGCTTAGTAATAGTTTTCATATTTATCCTTGTTGCTATTTTTATTTACGTTGTCACGCATTGCTGAAGGAACTTGTGGCCTCGTATCTCGGTTGTTGCTCTTCCTTCTTTTCCCCTGTACGCTCTCGTTCGCCTTTCTCTCCTAGTCCGCGGTTGAGCGACGGTGGATGCGACGCTGCCGACCGCTCTCTCTCTTCTAGTCCTCGATCGAGGTCTGCTCTCTTCTGGTCCTCGAGGTCTGCTCTCTTCTCTCTTTCGCTGTCACCCCGATGTAATCGAGCAACGCCACCAGCACCAGATCCTCGCTGACCCCCTCTCTCCCGGCCTCCCTTGGCACCACGGCCGTTGACGGCCACCACCAGATCTCCTCCCGCACTCCTCTCTCTCGTGACCACCACCATGGCCTGTTGGGGAAGAGGCGTGTAAATCGCTCACTTTTAAGGTGATATTTTGCCTCCGCTCAAGTAAATTTGCTAACGGATTCGTGGCACATCACCTCCGGAATGCAATAAGGGGCGTTTGGTAACCCCAACAGGATCACCACGGTGATCCGAATACTGGGGTGATTTGATCCCTAGTGATCTAAGATCACTGTGTTTAGTTAGCTATGATCCAATGATTAAAAATCCCTGGGTATCCATGAGTAACTTATTTGGTATGGTACGGGGATCCAAAATCCCCAACCACATAATACCAAAAATACCCCTGATATATCTTAGTTAGATTTTTTATATATTTTTAATTCTCATAAATCAAAAATATAAATCAATATAATAATTCCTATAATAGCTTCGTAAATTGCCACATATTCTACTTTTAGTAGTCATTAATAAGCTTCTTTTGCTTATTCCCCTATAAAAAAAATCTTTTTGATTCTTTAACAACCATTCATGCAAATAAAATTTACTATAGAGACACGGACTGACCCCCTTAGAAAGAGAATACGGAGACGAGGTGTGGCGGGAACGGATATGTAAATGTTTACTTTCGTCTTGTTTAAATACCAACATATGAAACAAATTAAGTAGCTCTTCAAGGCGTTGGAAGGAATGTAACACTCTTGTGCTCTTATGAAAAAAACCCGTTTCATGCCCTTGTTGGAATTTATCTAATACATGATCCATGTTGGGGTGTATGCATGTGAATTTGGAAGTAAAGATAAATTCAACAGAAGCCATATTTGATCAAATAGCCTGAGTCGAAGCTCTTGCACCATATAGTCCTGATAGCAACTTTAAAACTTTCTATAACTAAGACCATCAAGCCATGTCCTAATTTTTGAAATTATTTTTGTAAATTCTGAACAATGAAGTATTAGCATATGAGCCACCTCCGTTTATACACCCCTTGTCACCCCCATTTTTTCAATAGCACTTTTTCTTCATCATCAGAGGCCAGCTTATTGGATGTTGATGTGAAATTGTTCCTTGTCGCAATGGTTATGTAGGTAAAGAAGGAAAAAGAATAATTAATAAAAGTGCTCATTGCAAGGGGGAGGAAAACCTGCTAGCAACAAATAATAAAGCTTATAGAACGGTAAAAAAGAGGGGCCATATGTCCCCGTGGGCCTGCATGTATATGGCAGGCCAACATGTCATAGTGTAGCATATTATAGTGTGTATCCCATTAAAGTAATACTAGAGAAGGCAAGGGCATTATGAGAAATTCACTCCATCTAGCTAATAAAAATCTCATCCCACCATCTCCCCTTCGAGTACCCAAGCAGCAACTGCAACATCACAGCACATCAACCATTCAACTCCTCAACCAGAAGGAAACTCTCCACCTCCCTTCCATCAAGGGGGAAGACTCGTAGCCAGCTTCTGTTCCCGTTTTATATGGGGCCTTTGCTTCCTTTTGGTTACGGTCAGACACAGAAAACAGAGCAAGGAACCTCTCTTTCCTCCCCCCGCCCCCCTCCCCTTTGTAGGCCAGGAAACTCTCCACCTCTCTTCCATCAAGGAGAAAGACTTGTAGCTAGCTCATATTCGCATTTTATATGGGGCCTTTGCTTCCTTTTGGTCACGGTCAGTCATAGAAAATAGGGCAAGGAACCTCCCGACCCCTCTCTCTCTCTCTCTCAATCTCTTTCTCTCCTCTCTCTTTATTTCATCGCAAGTCGGTGTCTTTTTGCCTTCCGTGGTTATCTTCTCTTTGCCTCCCGAAAGATTTCTTTTGGGCGGAGGCCTTTCTTTTTTACAGATCAATTCAGTCAAAAAAAAGATAACCAAGAACGCAATAGAGAGCAGAGTGTACATACCTGAATCTTTGAGACCTCTCGGATTTCCGCCGAAAGTCATCGCCGATGGCTGCTTGTCGCCTTCAGCTCCTTTTGCGCTCGTTGGAAAGGAGAGCGGAGAGATGGGAGAGATGGGAGCGAAAATAGGGAAGAGGTAACGACTCGAGATAAAAAATGGTTGAGGGGTATTTTAGTCTATAATTCTCAACTTAGAATCACTGCCATGGGGTGATCTTGAATTTTCGACCTCAAGAATGGATATTCCATCACCGGGTTGGGGGGTGATTTGAGGAGTGGAAGTGATTTAGGATCACCACCATGTAGGATCACCGTGGTGCAACCAAACGCGGTGATCTCCTCACCTCCACCCCCATGACCCTTGATCCTGGGCCGATCATGGTGCGGACACAAGTACTGGACTGATTATTATGCGGGATCACGGTCGTCGCAGGAGGATGTTAATTTTATTTTATGTCAGTAGGATTAATTTGCATATTGCCATTTAGGGCCTTTTTTCGAATTGTTTCCTTCGTAGGGACCTATTTGTTATTTTGTGGCCCTGTATATGTATGGGGCATGCATTTGTTTAGAATTAATGAACGACGAATAGATATTAATCTTCTTTCTTCTTCCTCTTCTCTCTTCTCCTCTCCTCTTCTTCCCCTCTGCCTCTTCTTGCCTACCTTCGTTCTACGTCAGCTTTGGTATCAGAGCAGGCCCGATTTTGCCTCTGTTGCTAAAGTCAAGGGATCCAGTTTATGGACGGACCTCCGCCGATTTCTTTTCGGCCTTTTCCTCATCTGCATTTTGCTGGAGTAATTGCATCGCGGACGCCGGATCGTACGGAGGATCGCTGCACGGCACATATTTCGAAGAAGAAAGGGGTTTTCCTTTCTTCTTTGTTTTCTTCCCTTTCCCTCATCTCCTCTCCCGTACAGAAGAAAGGAGAAAAACCCTTCCGTCGGTCGCTTCCCACCCATAACCACTCCACTAGTTTTCCCCACCACACGTCGTCGTCGCCTCTGCCTCCCACCACCGCCTTCGCCGTCTCCCTACCTTTTCCCCTCTCTCTTAGTTCCTGCACAGAAGGGAAAAACTCCATTGCTGGCTACCCCCACAATGTCCGGAGAGGCAAATAAGGCTTCCCCCCCCCCTCGTCGTTTTTCCCCTCCAGCCGCTGCTACGCATGCGCCAACCACCACCTTCATCTTGCAGCACTGCCGATTCACCATTGGAAACCACCGCATCGTCTCGGAAGCTTCGGCCGCACCCTACTGCCTCCGCCCGTGGCTGAAGCTAGGAGAAGGACGCCGCCTCCTCATGAGACGCCGCCCCAGCACTCTCCTCTGCCGGTGCAACGCCTCCCCGTAGCCACTGCCGCAAAATCCGGCGAGATCCGTTGGAAGCGAATGAATGGTCGAAGGTGGAAGATGATCTACAGTGCGGGTAAGGCCTAGACCCGTTAGCCCATCACCCATTAGCCCGAACCAATTCAAAAAAAAAATCAAAATTCAAAATTTCAATATTGCGGATCGGACTATCTTAACGGGTTGGGTCTGTTAACCCGATAACCCGAGTCCATTTGGGTTATCAAAAAAAAAAAAAATGAATTACCACACGTGATGCGTAAGTCATGCACGTGCGGAAGTTTCCTTCTCTTCCTTTCTTACTTTCCCAACTTTCTTCCTTGGTTTTTTTCTGACCACCGCTTTCCGCCACCACACGCCGTTTCTCAGCCGTCACCACTTCCGCCCACCATCACCGCGCCGTCTGTCCTTCTCCTTCCCTCACACCACAGAGTCGCCTCCGGTCACCCCGCAGCCACCAGTGGCCGCCTCCCGTCCACCTCCTCCGTCGGCCGTTGCCCAAGGCTTCCGGCCGCTCCTCCGCTGTCGGTTCCCTCGCCCCGCCTCCGCATTCCACCAGCCGCACACCCCACTCTCCCCACCTTCCTTCCCTCAACCGACCTCAGGCTCACAGAGCGCCCCACTTCCCACGCCCACCCCTCTGCCACCCACCCTGCCGCCCGCTGCTTTCTGCGCCCCCGCCCTTGTCCCACTGCCGCTGCCATCTCTGCTGCTTACACCACCGCGCCGCGTGCCTCCCCCGCTCTACCGTGCCGCC
>JAOXJJ010000607.1:104044-115386 GCA_025769935.1 Phoenix roebelenii
AAAATCCCGACCAAGATCAAGATGCTCTTCTGAGTCAACCATAAGCCGAGGTCCCATCGACCCCGTGCATGCTCTCAGTAGTTATCTTCAGTTCAGTCCATATAGACCCCTCTGAATAAGGCCTCGACCGAGCCCAAATGTCAAAAAGTCGTTGACGGTCTATAGCGACGACCTCGAGCCTTAATACTTTGGTCGAGCTCGGAAGTGCCGAGGTACTCACCATAAATTTTGATTCTACTCGTTGGTACTTTGACTAAGCTCGAGACCAGCCGTGAAAGTCCCCGACGATAACTCGACTTTGATCTACGATCTCCTCGGAGACCGACCCTAAAAGCTTTTATAAGCTTATATCCGGAAAGCCGAGCACGAAGACTAGGCCGAATCTTCCAGAAGACAGACCCAAAAGACAAACCCCTCCGGGGCCCAGGGTCCGAGCATAGCGCTTCGGCGATTCGAGAGCCGAGCTCAAGAGCTTGGCAAAATTTGAATCCAAGCTCGAAAACTTAGCGAGTTTTCCTAAAGTATATCGGACCTAAGCCTAATGACCTAGCGGGTTCGAAGTCCAAGCATAGCGCTTCGGCGATTTGGGAGCCGAGCTCAAGATCTTTGCGAAATTTGAATCCAAGCCCGAAGACTTGACGAGTTTCCTAAAGTATACGAACTTGGTTAAGCCGGAAGACTTAGAGTAATTTGCTGAAGGGAATTTAGCCCAATTAATCAGAAGTTTATCTGCTATGCAAAAGAAGAAAAAGACATATGCAAATTTAGAAAAAAAGAAATTTATTCATTGATAGAAATCCGAAGGCTAAGTACAAAATCGAGGTTTGGTCGTACAATGAGTTCAGGGGCCGACCTTGCTTACAAAAAGGAACAAAAAGAAAAGGCTAAAAGAAGGAACAAAACCCTAAGAGGCGGGTGCAGCTCCGAGGTCGTCCGCAACAGTCACCTCGGCACTCTCTGTTGGAGCTTCCCCATGTTCTTCCGCAACGAAGGCTTCGACCTGGACATCACCAACAGCTTCAGGGGTGGCACCAGAAGCTCCTTCGGGATCTCCCTCGGCGGGAGCCTCCCGAGTGGCCTCCTCGGCCGCTTGAACTTCAACCCCAGCCGGGTCTTCAAGCGCACCCTCGTCCTCCTCGATCCCCGGTCCCGGTTGGAGTAGGTTGAGATCGAACTCGGGGCAGAGCTGCTTCAGCTGGTTAAGGAAGCCTTCGAAACCACGGATGAGCCCATCCACAGCCTCCTCCTCCAACAGCTCGTGGAACTCTTCCGACTCCCGGAAGAGTTGCACTGCATGTTGAGCCTGCTCCTGGGCCCTCTTCTCCCGTACCTCGAGCTGCTCAACCTTGAGCTGGGTGCTCCTCGCCTCCTGCTCGTGGATAGTGAGCACAGAGCGGGCCTCGGCAAACCGCACCTCCGATCTGGCCAGAGCGTGTGCGGCCTTTTCCTCCTCGAGCTCCGCAGTCAGCACTCGGAGCTCATCTTCACCAGCCTCCACCCTCGCCAGAAGCTCCCTCCGCGAGACCTCGGCCTCGCTGAGCTTCCTCTCGGCCTCCTCTTGTCCTCGCAGACAACTTCAGGCCCGGTCCCGGTAGTCTACAGCGATGGAGATCAACATGTCGATCTCATGGAGGTGCTATAGACAGAGCAAATGGGAGAATAAGTTACAACCAAAAATTGAATGCAAAAGTCAAATACAAAGGTTGAAGGCAACTTACCTTGATGGCAGAGTGGTAAATCCCGTCCAGAAAGCTATTGAAGCTCATGGACCGGATCTCGTCCTGGTCGGCCGGGAGCAGCACGACGCGAAAGATTTGTCGCGCTGTTTCAGCATTATTGAGGGCCGAATCGCCCTCGAAGACTGCCTACTCGGGGCAGAAGGGCCTCCTCTCCTGTCGGCCCTTGCCCTCCGAGGGACTCGGGAGGCTGGGCCTTCCTGGGCTCGGCGAGGATGGCCTCGCAGCCCCCTGGCTGCTCCCCGGCCCGGGGCTCGAATGCTGAGGTCGGACGGGCGGCCGACTAGAATGCTACGCGATGGGAGCCGGACACGCGAGCGTCGCAGGAGCCCTCGTAGAGCTTGAGCCCCCACGGTCGGAGCTCGGGACCTCCTTTCGAGCGGGTTTGGAGGACCCGGCCTGGGGGCGCTCGCCTCGGCAGTTGCGCCGGCTGAAGATCTGGCCCTCTTCCTCGGCTCGGGTGGGGCCCCACCAGTCTCGTCTGCCTTCTTTCAAAACCGGGCGTAGAGGGTTGCGCTCTTTGTCACCATCTTCGGAACGTCTGAAAGGACAAAAGAGAAAAAAAAGAGTGAGGATGTTAGGAAAGAAGAGATAAAAGAAGAGCAAAACGAATAAAAAAAAACCACCACAACTATCCTTACCCTGAGGACGCGCCGAGCTCAGACTAATATTAACCAGAGCGTCTTCGCTCACGAGGTCGTTCAGAAGAATGCTCTCCCCGAGGCCGCAAAGAGCGTCGAGGATCCCCTGCTCGCTCTTGGACAATTGGGGGAGCTTGTTGGCAGTCTTGAGCCGGGCCTGCCCCCACCTGGGGTCGAACCCCCACGTCCGCTCGGAGGACAAAATGAAAAATTTCTCCTTCCTTCCGTGAATAGATGTCGGAGCGCCCCGGAAGAGTAGCCGACCACCTCGAAGGGCAAGGTAGAGCCACTCTCCGTCTTCCGAGTTAGACTTCAGTAAGAAATACCTCCGGAAGATGTTGACAGAAGTCGGTATCCCATGCACCAGGCACAGGGATAAAATGCCGACGATCATCCTCCACACATTCGGAGCGAGCTACGCTGGGACGAGTTGATATGTTGCTAGGAGCTCGTTCACGAATCCGTGGAAGGGGAACTGTAGACCGGCCCAGAGTGTTTCTACATACACTCCGATCCGGCCCAGAGGAGGTCTCGTTACCCGATCCTCCGACCCCGCGAGTTCGAGATGAAACCCGCGCTGAGGGAAGAACCACTCCTCAGCTATTTCCATCTCCTCACTACTCATGGTGGACCCGACTTCGTCCGGACCATGACCCATCCCAAAACAAAATAGGAGAAAAAGAAGAAAAGGGGAAAGCGAAAACAAGAGCCCTTCGAGCAGGCAAAGGGGGGGGGGACACCTACTAAAGCCTTCGCCGGAAGCGTTGAAGGGTTGGAGAGGAAGAATCGAAATAATCGCCTCGGGATGCCGCCGGAAGGAACAGGAGGATGGAGGAAAAGGATATCAGAAAGCAACAGTAATGGCGGCCAAATAGAAACCATTAGGGTCGGGATAGGGGTCTATATGGACCTCTTCAACGGCCCAGATCAGCGAGACAGAATCCCGCCTCCCGTCCAGATCATGCCACGCATTAGCCTCGAAAACCAAAGCGGCATATTCAATTTAGATCGGCACTTTAAATACAAAATCAGGAAAGCGTCCCATCGGATCGTGGAGCCCCATCATGAGCCCACGATGCGAGGATGCTTCGAAAAGCGAAAGGGTGTCGCCCCGTCTCCTCCCATTAAGAACGCCTTGAAGCATGCGGAGCGCCGAAACAATTCAAGATTCTCTGGTCTACACCAACACGGCAGAAATAGCTACTTCCCGCGCCCAAGCTCGCAAGCGGCTCGAACTCGAAAGTCGGGGGTAGTGTTGGGGGAAAAATGAGTCGCTCCGTAACATATGACCGCGTGGCCAGCACGTGCATGAAGGTGCCCGGCCCGGCGTCCGACCTGAAGGTGTCCAGCCCGGCATCCGACCTGAAGGCGTCCGGCCCGGCATCCGACCTGAAGGCGCCCGGCCCGGCGTCCGACCTGAAGGCGCCCGACCTATCTACTACGGTCACATCCATCTACAGTACGACCAAGGACCATGCCCTGCCACCATCATCAACAATTAATGCGCATGGTCCCTGCAGACCTCTAGCTTACTCAACAATTAATGCGCATGTTTCCTGCAGACCTCTGGCTTACTCAACAATAATGCGCATGGCTCCTGCTATCTACAGATCGTAAGCCGTCCACGACAATCTGCTCGGCTGCGTCTGATCAGCCGTGACAATTCCTTGGCTCCGGCCTAATCTCCTACAGCAAGGCATTAATTCACACGATCGTGCATTAATTCATGCGATATGCTCAATCATACGGTAATTTCGCCCCGTCATATCATAGGTAATCCAGTACCCCTCTATAAAATGGAAACCCTCCCATTTTAGAGGGGGCGAGACACTGAAACCCTGGATATATATTTTCTCATATATTTGCCCCCTCTGACTTAGGCATCGGAGGGTCAGCGCCGGAAACCCCAGCCACCGGCTTCTTACAGGTTCCCTGGAGGATGCCGCCTGCCGACAGACTGCCACCCGCCGACTCGCGCCGAAGCTCCTCCCTCTCAGCCGAGTGGTCATCCCCGGATCTAATTTCTAGCAACAGTTTCCAAGCTATAGCTCTATTCTTAGAAGGTTTGGTTCTTTTCTTAGTATAAACTTACCTTCTCCTCATTTGCAGAATACCGATCTTATGACATTGATGCACAAGCATTGCATGATGCTCGGTTGCCAAGCTGAGTAGTTAGGGTTGTAGCTGCAGGAATTGAGGGACGAGGCCACTCAAAAGATGGCAGAGCTGGAGGCCAGATTGAAGGCTATTAAAGGCCAGGTAGAGGCAGCTGATCATCAGGCTACTGAAGCTGAGTACAAGCTACAAACGGCTGAGTCATGGGCTGCTAAGGCCGAGGGGAAGGCCTTCCAGGCTGTGGAAGAATATAAGGCCTCGAAAGACTATTACATGGAACTCGCCAGTAGCTTGGTAGACTCATACGTAGAGGGCTTCAATGAATGCAAAAATCAGGTGGCAAAGCTCTTCTCCAAGGCTGATCTGGGCAACCTCAACATTTCAAAGAAGGTGGTGAAAGTGGTGTAGAGGAGCAAGGTAATAACACTGAAGAGCAGGAGCAGAAAGAAAGCATAGCCAAGGGTAGCTACATAGCACTCTCGGTCTACAGCTTAATCTCCTAGGACTTCTCCGATGCTATTCTTGGTAGGAAACCACATCAACATGTCATAAGTGGATAAAATTGCTCTTATGCCATTCAGGCTAGGTTAGCCAAGGATGACATGGTAGGTAGAAGAAATTTTAACAACTAGAAAGTCTATTATAGCAGTTACCTACCGAGGCTCCTGCTCTATGTGATTCAGAGCATCCAATTAAGGGAGAGTCAATCTTCCTCAGCCAATCTGGTGCTATCTTCATCTTGAAAGCCTGATAGAACAAGATGTCAATAAGGAGATCAAAGGTTATTGGAACTGATCCAGCTGAGGGCCCTCCGAAACTTAAGTCAGACAGAGCTTTAGAATTAGGAGAGTAGAAGAATACCGAAAGAGAAGAATAGTAGAATAGTGAAATAGTATATGAGAGATGAGGGATGCGTAGCTAGATCTCCTGGCTTTGCTTTTATAGAGGAATCATGATCCGGCTAGGGTTGGACTCTTAGAGTCCTAAGTTGAGAGGAGACATGCCTCTAGATTTTCTTAGTTGGATTCGCTCAGGAGTCTTTAATTGAAATAAATCTCCCTATATGTCATGTGTCAGATTGTAATTGGATGTCTAATTTGGGCTGCATCACTTAGTATTACCTGCTATTGTACATAATTCTTCTCAATAAAATTGAATGGCTTCATCTTCCCTTGAATTGAAAAAAAGAAAAAAAATATATGTTTGTTTATCTATAATTTTTTTTTTTTCGTTAGAGGGCCACGACCTATCATGTGGCTGGCTTTCATGATCTGTAAGTGGGACTATTTGGGTGCTAATGATTACAGAAGAGATAGTAATAATCCTCCAAGACACTTGCGCTGACTGTAGCTTGCGGCTTGGAACTCATGGGTTAGTTCATCCGAGGGGAATAAGGTGAATCATTGATTCCGCCATGCAAGCGAACCACTCATAGGACACATCTCCACAAAATTATATAGTACATAATATATAACTGCCAGTCTACAGTAGGACAGACATACGGAGACCGTTTCAAACCGCCCTCTCGGAGCATGGCACTGTGATCCTAAGCTTAATGTCGGCCGAACGCCATGAACATACCAAGTGGAATTAACGATCTGTGCCCACCAAACCATTCTTTCTAAATGGCCGACTCGCGACCAATAGTCATCCACCACATGGATTCACATCACCGTCTTCATTCGAGAAGGAGAGCTTTGGTCCCACATGATCCAAGTAGCAGGATTCGATGGGAGCGGGTGGGGCCCAAGAGAGATGGCATATGTCTGGTCGCAGATTGATCGAGTAGAAGGAGCCCTTTCGGTGGACCTTGTACATTTGAACAGGAGGGCTTGGGTCCCACATGATCCAAGCAGCAGGATTCGATGTGAGTGGGTAGGGCCCAAGAGGAATGGCATATGTCTGGTCGAAGATTGACCAAGTAGTGGGCGCTCTTTCGGTGATCCATCTTTATTCGAGTAGGAGAGCTTTGGTCCCACATCATCAAGGTAGCAGGAAAATCCTGGAACTTGCGTGGAGCGACAGCAGCGCCTCTTTCCATGGAACCGACAACCCGGGTTAAATTGGATGAGACCTATATGTTCATGCTCAGGAGCGACCCAATATATTTGGAGATCTAAAGCCGTTTTGTGTTTGAGGCATTTCCTGTAGTGGGCCGGCTTAAGGCAAATTTATTGGGGGCCTTTTTTCTTTTCATTTTATCTTTGGGGCATTTCCTACGGTGGGCCTTCTTTAGGCTGGGGCCTTAGGCGACCGCCTCAGTTGCCTAAGGGTTGGGCCGGCCCTGTTCATGCTCACACCATTATGTTAATGAGTTCACACGTATCAGACCACATTAACGCATAAAGATGCACACGCACGAATGACTGTTCCTTGGCATGGTAACCTAGCGCATGTACTTGGTTGTAGGTACAAATTTCCTGCAGCTAAGGTTTAAAGAGGTTGGGGGGAAAAATTGTCCACGAAGGGCCCGCTGGATACTCTTTTTGTTTGTATGAGCCTGCTAATATTATTTGTAGTATTGCGTGAGAAAGAATGGCATATAGGTGCTCTTATTCTTCAATTATTCTTCTCCTTTTCCTTCTTGCTTCGTTATTCTCCCTACTCGTCGCAACACATAAACTATGCAATATTGGATAATGATGCACTATTCAACCATTCCAGAAGTAAAAAATTGACTATTTAATGGTTAAACTATCTCATTAATATTGTCTATGTGCTAAAGTATACAAGTTACTGCCTGTTGATAACCTACTGGATCAAGAAAAACCATCCATTGATACAGCCCACATGCATTTCTTTTAGACATGTTTAATGGGATACGTTAGTTTGTCCATGCTATAGAGCATGTCATGCCTGTTCCTCATGGCATCCCCTGTTAGAGTTGTATTGTGCTCACTATATGTTGAATATGTTAGCTATCATCATGTGGTTGGTGAGTTGCATTGAGGTGAAGGCATTGGATATATCTGTTATTTCTTTTATTTTTGGTCTATTAATAATCCTAAGTCAATACTTCGTCCCTTATTTCGCCAAATGTCACATTGTTCATTTCAAAGTTATGATGGCATGTTGTTGCATAGAGACAAAAAGAAAATGAGAATATTGGGAATGTGGAAGAAGCCTTCAAGACCAAATTGCTTTTAGGAAGGAATAGATCCATTCTCCCCTTCTTTTAAATTCTTGTCCACCTTTTTGCTTTTCCTCAGCATTTGATGATGTGGCTAGAGAACACATCCATATCCAAAAAAAAAACAACCTTGATGCCCCTCCCACTCTATGCCCCAAAAGTATCAGCATCAAGAGGATCCCATCAGAGAGAGGCTCTCTCTCTCTCTCTCTCTCTCATGCACACGCACACGCGCGCACACACACAAACAAATTGATGTGCTAGATAGTAATCCCACTACACTTGGGTGTTTTTTTCTTGCTACACCGGAGGACTCATACAAGTCTAGTATGAATATAATCTGTTATGGTTCAAATTTGGCCCGAGGGTGACCACGCCGGAGGAGTCGAGGGAGCTGCAGAAGAGTCGAGAAAGAGGATGAGAGCCACCTCCCGCGCGACGGTGTACCTGCACAAAGCCTCACCGGTGCTTCTGGTGAGGGCACTTCGACGATCAAGCTAGAGTGGAGCTCTGTTGGTCCAGCCCCAAAAAAATATCCCTTAGGCGTTACCTGATGAGGCTATTTAAAGTCCCTGTAAGGGCGCCCAGGTGGCGGAGGTATGGCTCGTTCCTATCATGAGTGGGGATGGCGTGCAACCAGAGCTTGCGTGTGGTGCACGGTGCAGTTTGTCCTTGTGAGTGGTAAGGCGTTGACAGTCGTAGCAGGGTATGGCTGGAGTAGCATGGCGTTGTCTTTAACTGTCGCTAGCCAGCAAACAAAGCATAGCGCGAGGGTGTTTAAAATGTACGACTACACAGGCGAGCGTAGGCACGCAAGTGGGTGCGGCTATTGGCAAGATTGAGCTCGGTGAAAGTTCGCATCACATATTTGATGAGGTTAGCTTAGCTTCCTCAATAAAGCGCCCTGAGCTCAAGGCTCGAGGTGGGTAGGCAAATACAGAAGGCACCCCGAGCTTGGTCAGGGCGGGTCAGCGAATACGGGAGGCGCCTCAAGCTTGATCGAGGTGGGTCGGCTAATACAGGAGGTGCCCTGAGCTTGGTCGGGATGGGTCAGCGAGTTCGAGAGATGCCCCGAGCTTGATCGGGGCGTGTCGGCGAATACGAGAGGCGCCTCGAGGTCGAAGAAGCTTTTGGGGCGTCCCGAGCTCGGGCTCGGGACGTCATCATAAGCATGAAAAGGTTGTTGTAGGTCGCGGCAGCGGAGAGATTCGACAGAGGTCAACTATGCCTTCGGCGGAGTCTGAGTTCGAACTGGCTCTTAGTGGGGCCAATGTCCGACTCAGCCAGAGCTAAGGCCCATTTGGCCGAAATTAGGTGATCCCATTGTTGTGAGCAAGACGATCCATTTTGCCCCCCATCATTTGCCTCCCGCCTTCCGAGGTCGAGCTTCTCTGTGGCTCGAGCGAAGAAAGTAGTCGGATTATTGGTCGTTCTGCGGTGTGGCCAGATGCTTGCAAAATGCATGCACCAAGTGGAGGACACTTGGTGTATCTTATAGCTGAGGGCTTTGAGTCGGGCCTTCGGAGTCGGGCTTAGGTGGCTTAGGTTGCCACGTTACCCTAAGTAGAAACCACCGTGGGAGCTTCTTAATGTTTCACGTTTGTGCTCCCTTCTAAGGGGTTGCTGGATGGAACGGAAAGGGGGTGATTATTAATGCCTCGTGCACCGAAGCGCCTTGCCTGATGGAATGCGAGAGGCCAGCTATTAATGTTTCGTTCTCCAAAGCGCCGCCTGATGGAACGTTGTTGCCCAAGGAGACAACCCAAGAGGGGGGAGTGAATTGGGTTTTAATTAAATATTGACCAATTAAACGTATAATGAGTAATTAACTAAATCTATTGCAAGTAGGTTAATTAGATTACTAAATACAGTGAATGAAGAGAGTGAAAGAGACAATTAACCAATACAAACACAAAAAAGTTTATAGTGGTTCGAAGCCAACTCTTGCTCCTATGTCCGCTCCCCAAGCCGCACTTGAAAGTTCACTATAATTCCTAGGATTACAGCTGATTGTTTTACAAGTTCACAACCCAACTTGTTGTTTTCACGAGATTACAACGAACTCGATCGGTTTTCACAGGCTCACCGACTAGAACCATCCGATTGTTTTTTCGGATTCACAATCAAACCCAGTTGATTTTTTCCGGTTCACCAACCACAATCTTACACTCTTGGTTTTAACTTTGGCCCACCAACAAATCTTACAATCCTTGATTCAATCCTCTAATTGAATCAAGTAAGAAAAATACAATTTGGAAAATCATAAAGGAAGCTTCTAAAAAATAGATATGTGAACAATATAAGCATAGTAAAGTTAGAAGCCCTCAAACAGATTTTAGATGTGAAGTAGGGGCTTCTCGATTTCTGAGTCTCCTCTTAAAGGCACTGAAAGTTGGAGGACAATAGCAGAGCCTTGAATGCGAGGGAAGCACTTTTGATTTGAGTTGAATGCGCCTCTTCCTTCTTTTTCTTATATTTTCTCTTTGGAAGCTCTTGGTAGTTGAAATGCTTTAATGCTCAGATGGAATAGTTCCCTTGTTGTCTACTACTGTTTACTCCAGCTATTTAAACAGTTTCTTATGGAAAATAGCCGCTAGAGACTGATTTGTAGCCGTTCTGTCTAGTCTGCACATCTGACAATGTATCCGTTGGGGTCCGAGTCGACTCGTGCGATCTGGAGTCGACTCAGTTGTTGCTGGAGTCGACTCATGCTTTACTAGAGATGACTCGCCCACTGTCCAGAATTTGAATTAAAGTGCTTGTCCCGTCTTGGAGTTGACTCGGACCAAACCTGGAGTCGACTCGCCAACATCTGGAGATGACTCGGCACTTAGGAGACGGCTCGTTCTCAGGGTTTCAGAAATCCATCTTTCTATTTTTTCTTCCTCGAGTCGACTCAGATTTTCTTGGAGTCGACTCGGCTGTCTTGGGAGGCGACTCGAGATCTTCAGGAGATGACTCATTCTCAGAGTCCAAAAAACTGATTCTCTATCTATTGAACTGATCTGCCTCAGAGTCGACTCGCGCTTTGTTGGAGTCGACTCGGCTAACTTGGAGGTCGACTCTGGAACTCTTGGAGTCGACTCGTTCACAGGGTTTCCAAAATTGGTTCTCTGCCTTTCAGACTGCTTTCTTCTGGAAGTCAACTCAGACATAACTAGGAGTCGACTCGCCAAATGTCGGAGTCGACTCGTAACCTTCTGGAGTCGATTCGATAATAGGGTCTAAAATCCATCGTTCTGTCTTTCTGTCTGTTACCCTTTCAAGTCGACTCGAAACTGTCGGGAGTCGACTAGGCAAGTATCAGAGTCGACTCGAAATCTTTTGGAGTTGACTCGTTGACAGGGTCTGAAACTTCTCTTTCTGTCTGTCTGTCTGTTCTCAGTCGGAGTCAACTCGTAGAGTACTGGAGTCGACTCAAGCTTGTGCCAAAACCTTTAAACCACTCGGAGTTGACTTGTAATCTTCCGGAGTCGACTTGGTATGCAGACTTTGGTTCATATTGAGTCCAATACTTATTCAAAATACTTTGAACCAAAGCTTGAGGTGCTTAACTAGAAATTCGCATATATTTTCCTGAAACACTAGATTGAGTTCATTAGTACAACATAAAATACTCAAATGCTTTGAGCTCATCAAAATTAAATAGGGGTTTACTCAATCACTCCACAATCTTCCCCTTTTTGATGATGACAAAACATTGAGTATTTGTGAAGTGAA
>JAOXJJ010000607.1:163323-176211 GCA_025769935.1 Phoenix roebelenii
CTTTCTTCTTGCAACACAAACATTAGTAATTATACTTCAAGGTTTTGTGATCATCAAAATCAATCTTTGGGTCAGCATAGAAGTATGATCGCATGGAACTTGGGTATGCGCTAGATTTTTTGAAGATTCTTCAGTTATTGGTATTTTTAGTTAGATTAGTTAGATTATTTGATTTATGTTAGCGCATATTACTTTGAAACTATTGTGAATAAATTAATGTTTAAATAAAATTTAAGGATTTGTCATTGCTTTGATTTATTCTGTAGCCTTGCATACCTGTACGGTTCGACGTACAAGCTTGCGATGTCTATTGCACTCGGAGTTCGGGGCGTGACAGATTTGGTGGTATCAAAGCCTAGATTCTAGGATCCTTAGGATTCGTCGGAAAAATTGAAATATGGATAGGAACTATATAAAGGGATAATGTTAATTGCTTTTGTTAATAACTTTATGTTATTTTCTTTGAATGATATTTGCGATAGTTTTGTTTCACTGAATCAGAATGCCGCCTTGGCGTGTCCGTAGTCTGAAGGAGGGTAGTCGGGGGCTCTCTGGGTAGAGTCCCTACTAGCTAAGCAGCCGATACATCTCAAAGTTCAGGGCACCAGAATGTGGCCTTCGAAATTCATCGAGAAAGAGGGGTCGGTCAATCAATTGTGAATCATCCCATCTTAGGTCAGTCAAAAATGACTCCAGGAATGCTGATGAAAATCAAACCCGAGTGCTCGAACTAATTGAGGAGGTCATTAGGTTGGTATATCAACAGAGGCAGCAATCTCAGCAATCAGTCCAGCAAGATGTTGGTTCTTCTAAACAAAGGAGTATAATGGAATTTAAGAAAATGGCTCCTTCGGTCTTTAAAGGTATCACTAATCCTTAAGAGGCCAAAGCTTGGATCAATGAGATGGAGAAAGTCTTCAGGGCAATGAAGTGCATTGATGAAGAAAATATCAGATTTGCCATTAATATGCTTTAGGACAGAGTTCATCATTGGTGGAAGTCTGTGGAGCGCACATTGGCTCACAAACATGAGCCAGTTACCTGGCTAAGGTTTTGCAGTGCCTTCTACTCTAAATATTTTCCTTCTAGTCGCTTTGAGGGAGCTAGAGAGGAAATTTCTCAATCTATCTCAAGGAGCTATGATCGTAGATGAATATGAGTAAAGTTTGACAAACTGTCTCAGTTTGCTTCCGCCCTTATTATGGATGCAGAGTCTAGGATAAAGAGATTTGAAGAAGGGCTGAAGCCTCACTTACATTAGAGTTTGGCCGCAATGCACTCAGCAAACTACGATGATCTGGTAGATAGGGCTAAGAATATGGAGATTATCTAGAAGGAGACTCAGGATACTAGAGATGGGAAACAAAAAAAGAGGAGAAGAGATTTCGATACCAGCAGTGGACAGAATTCTAGCATGATTGCAAAATCTCATAATATATCTTGGCAATCAATGAAGCATGAATCTTATGAGAATACTACTTAGCATCAGCAAGACAAGCCTAAATGTGAAGCATGTAGTGGTGCCCATAAGACAAAACTCTGTAGACAGTTATCCAGCGCTTGTTTCTGATGTGCCGTCGCAATCAGCAAGGATCTCAATCGGTTCAAAGGCCTCAAGCTACAAAGACCCAGCAAGTGTAAGCTTCTTTTGCTTAGGCTCAGTCAGCTCAGCCTTCTTATCCCAAGCATCAGAAGGGGGAGATACGCGTATAAGGTCGTATTTATGCACTGACTCATCAGGATGCTCATGCATCCAACATTGTTGTGTTACATATATTACCAATATTTCATCTATTTATGCCCATGTGTTGTTTGATTCTGGTGCTACACTTTATTTTGTGTCATCTGCATTTGTGCAAAAGCATAACCTGTCTTGTGTGTCGTTAGAGTTTTATTTGCATGTTAGCACCCCTACTGGGAGTGGGGTGATCGCTAATAAAATCTGTAATTCTTGTTCAATTCAGATAGTAGGTAGAGAATTGACTATTGATTTGATAGTCATTGACATATATGATTTTGACATAATTTTGGGTATGGACTTTTTAGTGTCGTATTTTGCTACCATTAACTGTCATACAAAATAGGTAAACTTTCAAATCCCTGGGGATACTGAATTTAGTTTTATAGATAGTGGTGCTTATGCTTGCATTCAAGTTATCTCTACTATGCAAATAAAGCGGCTACTCAGGAAGGGGAGTATGACATATATTGCCATAGTAGTTGATACCAGACAATCAGACCAAAGATTGGAAGATATTCCAGTAGTGAACGAATACTCTAATGTCTTTTTGGAATATCTCCCTAGTTTGCCACCAGATTGAGAAATTGAATTTATAATTGAATTATTCTCGATACCACACCAATCTCCAAAACTTCCTATAGAATGTTTCCAACTGAAATCGACTAACATTATGTTCATGAAAAGGTGGCTCTTGGACAACTTGTCGCTCAATACATATCTTCTCATTGTCAAACAACTGACATTTTCACCAAACTATTGTCGAAGCATGCTTTTGATCAGTTACAGGACAAACTGGGCCCTTGGATTTCTCTCCAACATAGTTTGAGGGGAGCTGATAATAACATTGATACAGGGGATCAAACTGATTCTCCAAATCAATTTGATCCTCCAAACCTTCATCAACTTGGTAAGAACCCGGCCAAATCCTTTATGATTATAGAGAATCAAAATGATTCTCCGGGTCTTCATAAACTTGGAAATGATTCTCCAGATCTTCATCAACTTGGCAAGACATTATGCCAATCTTCTATGATTATGTGACTATTATAGCAACTTATTCCTCTTGTATTGAAAAGATTTTTCTATTATTTCTTATTTAAGTTGGAACTTTAATATTCTTTGTAATCTTGATGATATACAAAATCATGTATCGTTATTATAAATATAATGACATACATGCTCAATTCTCATGTTGAGATTGAGTCACCAAAACTTGTTGTCTTTTATTTTTTTTCTTAGCTTTGATCCATGAGATCTTCAAAAGAGCCCTCAAATCACAGTTATAATATAGGAAGAAGCTATGGCTGGGAGCTTTGGACGAAGCTTTGGCTAGAGGTTTTGCTCGAAACCATCAAGATTCTAGATGGAAATTTTCAGGATTCTCTCTCTCCCCCCCTCCACTCTATAGTCCTCTTTCTATCTTTATCTAACTCAACCAAATCGTACCACAAAACTCTAATTGGAAAAAAAAAACTTAGTAAGAAGGGAGCAGAGAGTCACATGAGTGCCATGTGATCTCCTTACCTTTGCACCAAAACTACAACCTGCTTCTAAATTACTGGGAAGAGCATTTTAGGAATAAAAAGTTTGTTATCAGATAACAATCATGTGATAATGATTCCTCATGGAGATGGATGATTGGGTCACAATGACATAAAAAATATGTTGTGGTAGCTTGTTAAAAATTAAATTTTTGGAGTGTCTTTGTAATTTTATTTTCTTTAATTAAAAAACTTATTTCTAGTGTCATTTTAAAGCAATTATTGATCTGATTAATTAAAAATATATAGATAAGAAAATGGAGAAAATATACAATCTAGATATAAATAAGTGACAAAATTTTATAATTCTTATCTAACATCATTTGCATATGTAAGATCTAAAAAAATATTATTGACCAATTGATCAAAGGTCTTTCCAGGAGCATATTCCTAGGATCATCATGGGAGATAAGTTTGAAGTCTATTAGGGGGCTATTTATAACAAAAACCTAACTACCGTGATTGGAGATCCCATTAAGAAGTTTAATGGGTAAAAACAAGATGACTACAAGACTCTTTTGAGCATTGTTTTTAGAGCATTAGTCCTTCCATAACCTTATGATGAAGTGTTCTATTAATATCATATTTAAGAATGAGTTTAACACTTATTAGTTTGAGATAGACATACATTAGTATTATATCATACACATCCCTTGAGGACTCACCTATATGAGAATAGTCCATGATGTTGTGATTATAGGATTTGGGCTAAGTCCTAGTAACTCTCATAGAAGATACTTGCATGTGACCTTTAATAGCACAAAGCCACCTGAATTCTAAATGTTTAATACTATATGTGTGACTAAATTGAATCTGGTCAAAAGAGATTAGTTCGAAACGTAGGTTACGATGGCTCATAGAGTTTATCAAGATTAATGCAGGTTCAAGTTTGGAAGACATCTCCACCTATTACATTGTATATTATTTGCCCATGTTATTTACTTTTATGATTTTATAAATTTTGAAACTTATAGGGAAGGTTGTGATGTAAGAATTTATCCACTTTATTTTAAGAAACTGATAATGGTTTTAGCTGGGTGCTTTATTTTTGTGTTTTGACTATTGGAATCTTAAATTATGAAAGTTTTAAAATTTATCTATTATATTTTATGAGAGAAACTCCTCTGATATAGTTATGTCTCATGAGAAGCTTTCCTTTAGTATATCCATTGTTTAGTCGAGTATCTCCTAAGAGGATGTTATTATATCCTCTCTCTTGACATATAAATGGACCATACATGAAGCATGAGCACTTTAAAATTTTGAATAAAACTCAATTATGAGAGAGTATCCAAATGTTATGTAGAGGCTCCAAAACTTTGTTTCCTATTCCAACATTTGCATTTGAAAGTATTTTTCCCTTAAATACTCTTTTCAATATTTTTTATATTATTTCTATATTCGATAACAATCAAAAGGTATTGTTCTTCACTTCCCCTGTACATGCACACACAGGATTGTTTTTTTTATTCTTAGGATTGTTATCCAAAAAATAATATAAAATAGTTGCATCACTTATATATAAAAATATGATTTTGTTCTTGGGGCGGTGACTATATATCTCAAACCCAGGCCAAGAATCTTAACTTTCTCTCTTTTATAGTATTTGTTGATCTTAAACTATATATTTAAAGTTTATATTTATGAGTTTTTAGTATATATCTTTTAGAAAATACACTAACAAGATATGGATGATAAAAGCTAAGTCAAGCTACTAGCTTTCATGCATAGTAGTTGAAACCTTGTTTGCTTCACTTGGTGAGAAGCTTGTACTATTGTAGTTCAACCTCTCATGAGTAAATGTTACTATTTTATTGCTAATTGGGCATGAAAGTGGTAAATAGTTTTTAATAAAATTATTGTATCATCATAATGTAATATTGATTAGGAGAAAATATAACAAATAGCCGCATATGACCTATAATGCTTTTATTTTCTATTTTTGTTTTAAAAAATCCAAGAAAAATGAACTGGATTGAATAAAATATAGGGGAAACTAATGTCCGGTCCATTCTTTGATCGGACTGTAATGTTTAATCCCCGTTGAACATAACTTTAACAACCGGTCCATACCCATTTCCAATGCATAATAAATTTTCATGAAAAGACCATAATGCCCTTCACCTCCTTCATCTTCATTTTTCCTTTTTTTCCCTGTTTTGAATCCTATTCCTTTCAAGCCATCCCGTAAGGTCCGCGTGTGCCCGTTCCGCTTCCGCATCATCGGCTCCGATCTCCAGGCTAAGTGCGACTCCTTCTCTGCCGCCGCCTCCCTTGCCCTCGACCTCCACCCGTGCTTCTTCCCCACGTCGTCGCCCGTGAGAGAATCTGGAGGAGAAAGGATCTCGGCCGCGCTCCACCGGCCACGTCGCCGAGCCACCGCCGGCCTCGCGGGAGGAGGAGGAGGGAGGAGAAGAAAGAAGAAAGAAGAAGAGGCATCGGGAAGAAGAGAAGAAAAAAGAAAAGAAAAAAAGAAGAAAAGGAAAAAAAGAAAAGAAAAAGAAAGAACAGAAAAAAAAGAAAAATAAATAAATAAATGCATAAATAATTATATCTACGAATGAATAAATAAATAAATAAATAAGATAATAACTAAATATATTTTAATCAAATAAAATAAAAATAAATAAATAATATGGGAGGAGAAGAATAGAAGAAAAAAGAAAAGAAAAAAAAGAAAGAAAAGGAAAAAAAAGAAGAAAAGGAAAGAAAAAGAAGAAAAAAAAAAGAAGGAAAAGGAAAGAAAAAGAAGAGAAGGAAAGAAAAAGAAGAAAAAGAAGAAAAAAAGAAAAAAGAAGAAAAAGGAAAATAATCAGTGAGTGACAGTTAGGTTAGTAAGCTTGGTACATATGTAATATAGCATGACACATATTTAAGTAAGCTTAGCACACGGTTAGTCAATATTTGAATACTTAATCTAGTCTAGCACACGGTTAAATTTTTCTTAACTGTGTGCCGGAAAGATTTAACTATGTGTTAGGTTAGATTAAGTGTTCAAATATTGATTAACTGTGTGCCAAGCTTACTTAAATGTGTGCCATGGTATATTACCTGTGTGCCAAACTTCTCTGCATACACTTAAATATTTTCTGCACATAGTTAAGTGTTCTATACATCACACAATTAAGTTAAGTTTTCTTTGTACACAATTAAGTCTTCTTTGCACATACTTAAACCTTCTCTGCATACAGTTAAGTGTTCTATGCATTATATTTCTTTCATTCTCTTCGTTTTCTTTCCTTCTTCTTCTTTTTTTTCTTTTTTTTTTCCTTTTCTTCTTTTTCTTTCCTTTTTCTTTTTTTTTCTTTCCTTTTCTGCATACAATTAAGTATTCTCTACATCACACAGTTAAATGTGTGCAGAGAAAACTTAATTGTATACAGAGAACACTTAACTGTGTGCATCATACAGTTAAGTTTTTTTGTATACAATTAAGTCTTCTCTGCACATACTTAAATCTTTTATTCACACAGTTAAGTATTCTATGCATCACACAGTTAAGTTAAGTATTTTCTGTACACACTTAAATCTTCTCTGCACATAGTTAAGTATTCTCTGTACACAATTAAGTCTTCTCTGCATATACTTAAATCTTTTCTGCACACAGTTAAGTGTTCTATATATCACACAGTTAAGTTGAATATTCTCTGCACACAATTAAATCTTCTCTACACATACCTAAATCTTTTCTGCATATAGTTAAGTGTTCTATGCATAGTTAAGTATGTGCAGAGAACACTTAATTGTTTACAGAGAACACTTAATTGTGTACATCATACAGTTAAGTGTGTGCAGAGAAAACTTCATTGTGTACAGAGAACACTTAATTGTATGCATCACATAGTTAAGTGCTCTCTGTACACAATCAAGTCTTATATGCACATACTTAAATTTTCTTTTTCTTTCATTCTCTTCTATTTTTTTTTCTTTTTTTCTTTCTTTTTTTCTTCTTTTTTTCTTTATTTTTTTCTTCTTTTTTTCTTTTTCTTTCCTTTTCTTCTTTTTTCCTTTTCTTTTTTTTTCTTATTCTCTTCTTCCTTTCTTCTTCTTTCTTCTCCTCCTACGAGCCGGCGGTGCTGGAAGGGGGCCGAGCCGTGGCGGCCCCCTTATTTTTTTTTCTTTTATTTATTTATTCATTCATTTATTTATATTTATTTATTTATTTATGTATTTATTTATTTATTTTTCTTTTCTTTCTTTTTTTTCCTTCTTCCCTTTTTCTTTTTTCTTTTTTCTCCTCCCGCGAGCCGGCGGCGCCGGAAGGGGGCCGAGCCATGGCGGTCGTTGGAGGGGGCCGCGGTACGGGGTGGGGCCGCTGTCGGCGGTGGCTAACCAACGGAGAACACCTCTTCTCCCGCGAGGCGGCAGCTCCGAAAAGGGGCTGGGCCGCGGCGGACGCGGGAGGAGGGCGGGCCACGACCAACGACGGTCGTAGGAAGGGGCTCGTGAAGGGGCGGGGGCGGGGGCGGGGGCATGCCTGGCGGTGCGGTTGTGGGAGGGGCCTCGGGAGAGGGCAAGCCGGGGTTGGCGGCGGTTGCCGGAGGGAGCTCAGGTGGGGGCGAAACATGGGCCGTGGTGGCCGCAGAAGGAGGCCGCGAGAGAGGGCTCGACCGTGGCGGCTTTATTTATTTATTTTTTATAATTTTTTTATTTCATTAGAATATATATATTTTATTTATTTATTTATTTATTCATTTATGTATTTATATTTATTTATTTATTTACTTATTTATGCATTTATTTATTTATTTTTCTTTTCTTTCTTTTTTTTTCTTTCCTTTTCTTCTTTTTCCTTCTTCTTTCTTCTCTTCTTCCCTTCTTCTTTTTTCTGCTCCCGCGAGCCGGCGGCGCCAGAAGGGGCCGAGCCGTGGTGGCCATTGGAGGGGGCCGTGGGAAGGGGCGGGGCCATCGTCAGCGGCGGCTGGCCAGCGAAGAACACCTCTCCTCCTGCGAGGCCGGCGACTCCGGAAAGGGGCTAGGCCGCGGCGTACGCGGGAGGAGGAAGCGGCCGGCGACGGCCTTAGGAGGGGGCTTGTGAAGGGGTGGGGGCGGGGGCATGCCTGGCGGCCCGGCCGTGGGAGGGGGCAAGCGGGGGCTGGCGGCGGTCGCGGGAGGGAGCTCAGGTGGGGGCGGAACGTGAGAGGAGGCTCGAGAGGGAGCGAGGCCGCGGGAGGGGGCGAGCCAGGGTCGGCGGTGGCTGCGGGAGAAAGCTCGGGCGGGGACGGGGCAATGGTCGGCGGCGACCATGCATTTTTTTTCTTGTTCTTCTGAGAATGTTAGATCAAAAGGGGCAGGGGCATTTTTGGTATTTTTGAAAAAAAGAAAGAAGCTAAAGGACCGGGAATTAAAGTTGGTGGAGATACTGGACCAAAGGTTTTAAGACCGGTCAACAGGGATTTTTTTTTATAGCACGGTCTTTTGAAGGGTGGGAAATTAATTACCCCTAAAATATACTGTGAGATATTTTTATTTTTTAAATTATTGAAGGATTTATTTCTTTCAAAAAAATAAAAATAAAATTTTTGAATAAAATTGCTATTTTCAGTATTAACCTCTGTATGGATATTTTACTAATTTAGGTTGAAACAACAGTACAAAACAACAAAGATCAAAAATAGGCCACTCAATCTAGTAAGATATTTTTTTCTTACAATGTTCATATAAAATCCAAGGAAAATGTATTGGACTTCCCTCAATACTCGCATCCTTTCCTTTTGTTAGAAAATTCAAGTCTCTAAGTATTTGAATCTGAGTAATTACAGCATAGGTGAGTCTATTTCTTTTTCGCTCAAATTCTTAAAAAAAAAGAAAAAGAAAAGAAAATAGAGAAAATTAATAAAATTTCTGAATCAATTAACAAACGGTCCATCCCATAGCCGCTACGGTTCTTGATGAGATCTCCACCGTCCATATCCGAAATCAGACGCTCCAGGATGGCGAACAAAGAAATATTTACGACCACGGAGGGAAAACAGAGATAGGAGAGAGATTAGGGTTCTGCAGAGGTCCGAAAGAAAACTGGCAAGAAAACTGAAATTTGAGGCATGAAGTCCCTCCCGCCAGGCGCCTCCAAAGCGCCCATCAAGTTTCGAATGTGAGTTCTTCTCGCAATCCGTCTCTCTTTACCATTAGATTTAATCTTGCTCGGTTTTTCTTTTTGGTCTATTTTTTGCCGATTTTTTTACTAGTTTTTGGTTGTTCCGATCCCCATTGTTCATGTCAAGACGAATTATTTGATCTTTCTCCTATTATTAGACGGCATACTAATTCATTAAATTTTGAATTTGTTTTTTTGTTTAACGTTTTAAACTTAGTTCGTATCAGGAGTGTCTTCTTTCGCCCCTTTTTTGGCTGCTGATTTTTATTAACTTTTGGTTGTTTCATTCCCAATTTCGCATGTCAAGACATATTTTTTCGATGTTTCTGACATTTTTGGATGGCAAGAGAATGCATTTGAGTTTGAAATTTGACTTTAAATAAAAAAAATGTTAATGCAACCTTAATTTGGAATTTCATTTGTCAATACCCCTTTCTCTCATTTCGCTTTGGCAAATACATCGATTGATTGGGCTGGTTGGTTTCTTTTCCTCTCTCTGGGCAGCGGAAACGTTAAACTTCATGCACTTGGATTTGATATTTGACGTGCGTTCTTTTTTCCCCCTTAGTTTGGAGAATTTCCTGAATGCTCTCACTGGTAGCTTGAATTTCTTATACAGTTTATAGTTGAACTCTGATGGTTCTTTCATCTTACACCCTCCTGCTTGTATTGTCTCTCATTCTTTCAGCTAAATCGGTGTGACTTTCACAATCTCAAAACTTATAGGAGGGCAGTCCTGATGATGTCTGTACATTATACAGCATTGCTGCAGCAGAAAATTTTACCCTTATGCATGTGGAATTTAATTTCATCTGTTAGTGTACTACATCTCGTCAATATTGTCGTTAGTTTGGATTCCTCAAGACAAAACTTGGATCCAGAATGCCTGAACATACATTACTGTCTGTTTAAAGCATTATCTACTCACCCTTCTCACCCAAGAAATCAAGCACTCATCCAAAAACATGTGTTGTACAAAATTTCCAGCTCGAACTGAGGTTTGCGGGATGCATTAGATGGGTTGATGAAACAGTTTAGAGGGTCAACCTGATGGCAGAATGGATGTTCAGATAAAAACTTTTATGTGGACCATCAACCAATCATACATCTAGTCATCATTATTCTTTTGCTTCAATTTTGCAGACACCCTGTCTGTTGGTTTATTTTCTTCATTTGTTAGTAGAACACTAATGTATGTATCTAATAAGAGTGTTACAAATGGCCTCCTGATCACAGGAAAAGTTAACTCTTACATATATATGTTTGTATGCATGTATGCATGCATGCGTGTATGTGGATTTCATAATCATGTTTGCTTCCTTTGGTTTTATCTTTTATGATCATCCTCTTGCTTTCTTTTTCTTACTTTTTTGATCTCTGATATGAGTATTAATTGCTTATTTTCATCTCTCCTTTTAACGTATTCAGACAACCTTTGTACATACAATCTATTTATTCTTTCTCTCTTAAAATTGGAAAGAAGTGATGATTCTATGTTTCTTGTACTACTTAATGGCAGGCCAACTGCAGAAAATCTTATACCTATTCGTTTGGACATTGAAATTGATGGGCAGCGGTGCAAAGATGCCTTCACATGGAATCCTAATGGTATTGTGCATTTATCAATGCAAGTTTGATATTTTTATCTTCATTTGTTTATAAAGTCAAATGCTGATAAGTAAATGGCTGTCAACCTATTAAGTTGGTTTATCTGTGGGTTTAGCTACCTGATGTTGATCTCTTCATGGGACAAATCCATTTGGGTTTCCTCCTGAAATATAATTCTGATGTTATTTTTTTAGTTTAGTTTATGTTGCCTTTTCATGCATGCTCAAGAAGTTAAACGTTATATACAGTCTCTTCCTTGTTCTTGTAAAGAACCAATTGGAATTTAAGCTTCTCTTATTGCTAGAATTTTGCCTTCATTGCCTTCTTGACATCATAATGGCTGAAGTACTATAGCTCTCAAAAAGTAATTATTATTTTATGTTGGTGCTGGACTTGTTGCCTTCTTTGCCATCTGCTGTAGAAAAGAAAAAAAAATAAATATCACTTTGATTTTTTCTTGAAGATTTTACTAGTTTTATGTCCATTGAATCAGTAGTGTTCTGTTTGTTAGTAAATTTAAGAACCTATTTAGAAACAGCATTTTTTAGAATAATCATAGTCAATTGTTTGAGACAGCTGTCTCACCCTTGGTAATTTATCACGCCAAAAATTTTCTTCTATAAGGTTTGGGTTGCATAATTGCTATACCTCTATTATATCCCTGTTTTAGTAATTAAAGGACCCAGTGACCATTGAAATTTTGAATGATCATGTCATTTTACTTGAATTTTGGCAATTATCTTGTTGCCCAAGGTGACAAGACAAGAGGGGGGGTGAATTGGTTTTTCTAAGTTTTTTTCAATCCTTGAATTAAATCAATTGATGAGTGAGTGGTTTAGTTAATATTAATTGAGTGCGTGTAGTGAAGTTAGAATAATACACGATACAAACACACAAGAAGTATAGTGGTTTGGTGCTCTTCTAAGCACCTACGTTCACTCCCCAAGCGTCCCCTTGGGAATTCACTATAATTCCGCGGATTACAGTTGGATTATTTTCCGGGCTCATAATCCAAGAATCTTTACACTTTGATTTTTCGGGATCACCAAAAATCTATGTTGGTTTTGCGGGCTCACCAACAAACCTTCACCATTGGTTTTACGGGCTCACCAACAAATCTTACAAAGTAATAAAGAAGAAAGAGTTTGAAACTCCTATAAGAGCAAATATAATAATTTTACACTAATAGAAGAGATGAGAAAATAGTTATCGCTTTGAGGATGCTCTTCTCTTCTTTGCCAAGGTTCTTTCACTTCACAATGGTTGGTGGAGCTGTTGAATGCACACTCAGATTGCTCAACCACTTCCTTTTTGAGACTTAAATAGAAAACCTTGATGAAGGATGCTAGAGCTTGCTTTTTCTTGAATGAACTTTGATTTCTTGGCAAAAAAAATCATTCCTCTGATGAATAGTGTCACTTTAAATACTTTCCCACCTCTATTGGTCACTCCCCATTGGTTAGATTTGAAAAACTATCCATTACTAGCCGTTGGGAGGTCAGAAAGCACTTCTGCAGAACTAGCCGTTATGCCCTTGCCCGTGCTGGGGTTGACCCAAACTTTCCTAGGGTCGACTCAACTTACTGTTCATCAGACTTGGGGTCGACCCAACTTTCTCTGGGGTCGACCCCTGTTACAGTGGGGTCGACCCTTGTTACAGTGGGGTCGGCCTTCTCAGGAACCACAGACCTTGTATTTTCGGCTGTTTTCACTGGGGTCGACTCAAGCTTTCTTGGGGTCGATCCATGCTACAGTGGGGTCGACTCAAGTTCCATTGGGGTCGACCCTCTCAGGGATTCTAGAGATATGATTTTGACCATATATCCTTGGGGTCGACTCATGTTCAGTTGGGGTCGGCTCCATTGGGGTCGACTCAAGTGTTCCTGGGGTCGGCTCAAAGA
>JAOXJJ010000607.1:185288-197154 GCA_025769935.1 Phoenix roebelenii
TGATTTCCACATACGAAAATTACATATCATCTTTTCAATAATATTGACATAAAGAATCAACACATCATATCGGAGTCTAATATGTATCCAATATCATAATCATACTCATATTTATATACTTGAACCTGGGTGTTCAATCTTTTTAGCTCTACAGCCCTGATTGCAACACATTTATACCCCCGCGGCTCAGATATCACCATGATTACCCCTGGGGTGGGGTTACCTCGATGTCCCCCATGGTAGGGATCACCACGATCACCTGCGTGGCAGGGTATCACTATGATCACCCTCATGGCGGAGATCATTATACAATCAAGTCCGGACTCATACATGGTAGGGTTGAGAGTCAGGTGATACATATAAATATATATATAATTTAAATATTTCTTTTCTTGTATGATACTGCTTTGAAGTGTATACCATCAAATATGCAGTGTTCATGATTTTATATGCCTGATCCAATCATAACAGGTGTCACCATCCAATTTAATTAACAAGACTGAAATCACAAATTCATTATCAATATTTATAGAGATTTCATACACAATTAAATTTTAATTTATCATAATAATTTGTACCATTTTGAATAACAAGGTAATTTTTATTAAATTATAATTAATTAATATAAAGTGTAAATATTAGTTACCTCGTAGGTGCCAACCATCCGACAATCTAAGCACCTCTTTGGGGTTCCTCTGGACTTAATAATCTAGAATCACATATATGTATCAAATTAGTGGTACGATAATATTTTACAATTAATTTCTAAAAATCCACAAAATTTTAGAAGTTCTTTCTAAAATTTTCAAGAATTCTAAAATCCTAGTTTTTGTTATAGGATGGGAGAGGGGGTACGAGACAGTGGGACCCTCTAGAGTTCAACTTAGAGGGAGAACGGCTCATAGAGAGATAGAGAGAGAAAGAGAGGGAGAGGGACATAGACCATTTCCTTTTTTTTTTTTCCTTCCTAGTTTGGGCAAAAGAGAGAAAATCTGGGAGAGAGAGAAAGAGAAGAGGAGAGGAAGAAGAGAGGAAGAGAGGGAGAGGTCAAGTGAGGGTGAGAGAAAGAGGGCGTGAGAGAGATGGAGAGGAGGCGGCGGCGGACCGATGGGGAGTGTTCGAAGGGGGTCTGGAATGGTGGTGAGGTGGGAAGAGGGTGTGGAGGAAGGGAAGAGGTGTGGGGAAGGGGTTCGCTACGGTGGGGGGTTTGGGTATGAAAGAGAGGAGGAGAATGGGGGAACTACTCCCCACTGTTTTCTATCTCGGTTAACCACAAGGCAGCTAGGGCGGGCCCTATGTGATTTGGGCCTGGGCGACAGCCCAGATATCACATAGGCAAATAATTTTTAAAGTATATGTATTATTTGTTTATAAGACATTTCAAACCCTTTAGATTTTCATTTTGCATCTTCCATCCTTGGATTTGGCAATGGGCACAAACTCCTTCACACCATGTGCATTATAACTGCACCTACATATGCACACACATCCACCTGCATGCATGCACACTCAAGCATGCATGCACTTCCATGTTCTTCTGCGAGCCACATGCACACGTGCACAAGGTCACACAGACATGCTGTGGAGGGATATAACTGTGCAGAGAATTTAGCATTTTTAATGTCCCTGTTTACCAATTAACAACTAAAGAGGTTACAGTTTACAGTTGCTTTTACTGTAATGCATCATTTCCATCTTTTGATGTTGAACTTTATAACTAGCTTAATATTTTTTTTTAACTATATTTTGGTGATTTACGTCTATATCTGCAGCCAGCAATTGCAGTTGCTATCAGGGAGCAGCTTTATGAGGTTAGACTTTTTGATTTCCTGATTATTTTGAAGTAAGTAGTTCATTACATTTAAAGATTTGTTATTGCATTATGAAATTTTGTTATTTCATGATATGCGGATGTCCTCTTTGCTTGCATGTGCTAATTATGACTTCCCACTGCCTATTTCTTCGTAGATATGCATATAAGTTGTCTAAGGCAACAATCTGAACCTTCATAATATAAGTTGTGATTATTAATTTGATGCTATGGTGCCAAGGATCACGTGATTGGAGTGGGAAAGGGCTGAGACAAGCATTGAAAGGTCCAACTTTGACCCTTATGTGACTTATTTTTGTGTTGTTGGAGTCTCTTTGAGAGAGTTGTTTAGCAAGTTCTTTAGACACTTCTGGGACAGGACAACTATGATTGTATCTTAGCCATGGTCCTTGCCAGGTTCAAATATTCATTCGTTTAATTTGAAGTCGCATCATTTATCCTGGTTAGCACATGGTGACATGTTATGTTTATGGTTCAGCCCTTCTTAAGAGGAGCAACATGAGAGCCATAAACCTTCTTTAACTCTCATGGACAGCAAAGCAGGACCAATTTTGGGTGCAGAGAAAGAAGGGGATGTAAACTAGGTTAAAAGGTATGTGAGAAAGGATAATGTAAAGGAAAAGGAGGAAAAAGGTCCAGCTATCACAGCCAATTACTCCCAATGGGACTTTCTTTGCTCTTTTAAACTTGGTGGTTAGATTATTGTTGATGCATCATAGGGCTGGCAAACTCAACCTTGACCCGCTAGCCTGTCTGAACCTGCCTATGAAAAGCTAGTTTCATTTCAGCCTTTTGGTGGTTCAATGAAAATTTGGTCAACTTGAACCCAGCATAGCAAAACATATTAGTGGACTTCAGGTTTGGGCACCTGGATCTGTCCAGAAGCATGCCAATGTACAAATAAACAAGGGATCGGGGATTAGGCTATTCTCCAGCATTCAATGGCATAAGAGGAAAAAGGAAAGCACTAGACAAAATGTAGTCTAACGATTGCATCATCCAGAAAAAATTACGTAGTCTAATACCATTGCATAATCTGTTGCATCCCCTCTTCTCTTTACTTTCCACTGGTAGTTGGGGAGAGAGAGAGAGAGAGAGAGGGCTGGTGGCTCACGGTTGCAGTCTCATCCCTTGCCTATGACTCTGTCCATCTCATTGCAAGTCTAGAAATCTGCATGGAAGTTGATCCATGGATTAAGGGTGGGCAGACCTTGTATCTCTTGGGATTCTATTGTCAATGATTCAAATTGAAGATCCCATCATATAACTCATTGAATAGGTGGGTATGTTGTATGCTAGGAATTATATATGAGTGGAAAAGAGGCAAGTGATGTGAATTGGAGGTGGGATAGATAAAGAGTTGTGGGAGCTATGATTTTGTTTTATTATTCTATTATTTGTTTTCTTTACACATTATATATATATATATATATATCGAATTTTGTATATCAATTAGGCTGTGATCTAAAATCTCCCAAGCCCCACCTGAACCCTTGCAAATCAGTTATGGGTTGCATGATGTTGACATGACCAAATTCAGGTCGAGTTTGGGTTGACTTCGAGCCTAACCCAGACTTAACCAACTGAATCCCTACCTGAAGTATATCACTTTATGCTCCTAATTCTTTCTCCTGACTTCTGACTCCTGTGTCAAGCCTAACCTAAAATGGCTAATGAGGGGGGAAAATGAAAAATTCTAAAGCCAATAAATGTGAGAGGGAAGATGGAAGAGTTAGGATATGGGCTTCGTCAATCTTATACCTTCCTTGTAATCTCTTTTCTCGGAACATTCTCACCTCCTTGTGTCAATTCTCTTCTTCTCCCTTCTTCTGTACTTGACTATAGTTTATTTTCTTCTCAACCAGAATCAGTGTTGGGGCAAGGTTGCTTGGTCGTTGCTAGGCATACTTAAGAATGACCAGAAACGGGTGGAAACCTTTTTTTATGGAGATACATTGCCCTAGTCCCATCCTTGAATGGGATCAACATATGGCAATACTAAGTTAATGTTTGGAAACACAGAAACTCAACTCCTGGGGCATTATAAGTGGATTTGTGACTTGGGTGAGTTGACTTGCGAGCCAATACAAAAATAACTAAATGAATTAAATGTAAAAAATACAGAAAACTTGAAAATAGAAACATAACATCATATAAACGTAATGGAACTACAAAAAGAAGTTCAATAGTAATCATCTGAACATAAATATACACAAAGTAGATGTAAAGCACTTTCATGAGGGTAATTATGGAAGCTTGATAGAGTTCGATTGGTGATCCACCTAAAAACTTGGCCTAGTTATGAAGTTGGATTGCAGTGATTTGGGTTGGATTCTTGATTTGGAATAGAGCAGTCCAATAACTGGTCCAACAAGGAATTGGACCAATTCAATCTAGTTCAGGCAATCATTGAGCTGGACTGCTGACCCATGAAAGGTGGGGATGGAACTGGAGCTGAACATCACTTTTTTCTTTTATCTGACTCATGGAGGCTCCGGGTGTTTATTAATGGCCAACATGCCTATTTTGCTCCATCACTTTATCAAAAGCTTTATTTATACCTTAAATATGCATTTCACTATATCAAGGTACGCATGGCATAATTTTTTAGATTTGTTTGGGTCCTATACCCTTTCCTAGATTAAATATCTTATTATTTCATGCTTGTGTGCAGACATGTGCATGTGAGTATATGCATCTGCATGTGTGTGCATGTGCATGCATGTCTTAAATGATGCATTTCACTAGCCTAGGGTACACATAGCATACATGTTTAGATTTGTTCTTTGTCTGATTCTCTCAGCTTCATATTCTATTACTTAGTGCATGTGTGCATCCTCCCCCCACCACCACCCCCTGTTGCATGTGCATGTGTTTGTGTGTACAGCCATGTCCTTATGCCCATTTTTTTTCGGTTGTCATGCTGGAGCATATTTCATTCCTTTATGATGTTTTTAGCCATCTGCAACACTTGTACCTTAAAACTCATATTGAATCGTAAAATTCAGATCTAGAATTTTATAAGATATCAGTTAGGAAATCCCTCTGCATTAATATTTAATTTCTAACTTTACAATTTATCAGATTTCTAACTTTATGTTAACTAGTCTTTTCTTTTCTATTTCATACTACATTTATTTTTCCTTGTTCTAGGCAATGCCAAATAAATTAAATAAGGCTTGTTGTCTAGAATTGGCTGAGGCTAATCTGATTTTCTCTGAAGTATAGTTGTGTTCTTAATTAGAAATATACATCTCAATACTCTCCTTTGCTGAATAAATAAAACATTTTGCTATAGTTTTGATTTATTCCTTTTAGGTCCTCTGAGTGATTTTTATTTCCACGTTTTTTTCTCTTTGCTGTTCTTTAATGTTGTCTTGTGTTTCTCATTTGAAATAGATAATTATTAATATGATGCTGGTGTAGTTTCCTTAATATCTGTCTGCTTTTGTTTGGAGTTCTGGTGAATATGTTTATGGGAAAATCTCTCAAACCACATGATTTGTTTTTGGCAAAATGGGTAACGTCCCCTTGTGATGTCTCTACATCAATTTGATCAAAATAGTTTATTTTCTTTGGGTTCTTGGTGTCTTCTAAGAAAACCACATAATATTTTCTTTAATTTCAGTGTGAAGCCACTCATTTATGTGCTCTCAGCTAGCATTATTGTTTATCTTTTAATTCTATGTGGAAGTTCCTGCTTCAGATTCCCCTGAGATCAATTTTGATTCTGTTCATTAGTTTATGCATTACCATTCTGAAATGTTGGGGTGGGATGACAAAATCACATTTGGCTCAACCACTTTTTTTGTACGAAAAACTTATGGTGGCTATCTCCAATTAAATTCAAACAAGTGCTCTTCCTTTTTTTTATTATTAAATATTGGAAGTTCTTTGAACTGTTGCAATCAAGTTCTTGGCTTTGCGAGGGAGCATGGAGTGCCCATGGGATGCAGATTACTAGCTGAAGGTAGTATTAGGGACGTTGACCTAGATGTATAAAAATCTACTATCTTGGCTTGTATTTGTGCTTTGGACAATGACTTTTTTCTAACCTTTTTTCTCATAAACTCTACAATTTACCTAAAAAAGTGTATATTTTGGTGGTATTTTACTATATCTTGCTTTTCTCGAAGTAAAACATGAATATAAAGAAACTTCTCTATGTCCTTTCACACAAGAAATATGTGTTCGGTTTGGTAAAATGTTTAGATCATTTCTAGCTATTTTATCTATGCAAGTGTGCCACATATCACATAAGTTAGCAATTGACCATTTCTTATCCCAGCATATGACTTATTTCTCTTTCTTTCTTTTCATTTCTATTATTTTCTTCTGCTTTTGTGCTCTTTTCTTTACTTTTCTTTAGAACTAGGAAAAGGGGAAGCTTGGCCAATATCTGGGTGAGAGTGCGGTTTGAACCCAAGTCATTGATATTCAAATCCCATTGGCTTTATCAACGGAGCCAGTAGGCACCCTCAACATCCAGTGACTCTTCCATAACAATATCATTATAGAACATGGATTTATTTCCTCTTGCCATTCCATACAAATGATTTGCATGTCCTGTTCATACATATATAGATGAAACATTTCAATATTATATTCCGAGGTCATTTATGACTAGCCATTAATGCCCATCATTTATAATTGGTTTGTCTCATATAGTTCTGCATTCTCGTACAATAGGTTGCAGCTCAAAGTGTTTCTTCTGCACGAGAAACCAGAGTAGGCAAAAAGGGTCGCCGTGGAATAGAAAATGTTACAAATAGGTATGATTCTAGTGTCTCTGTGTCGATTTTTCTTTATACCTTAAGTATATGCAATCATATATCTATGTTCTGGTGTGTTGGGCTGCTTTGAGTTGGAAAGGGGGGAAAGAAAAGGTAACACCTGGCTGCTATGATTTTCCCTAAAGAAATGATTATGTTTTCTGCAGTAAGACAGGAAATAGCGCATTGGACTTGCTAAAGTTATTTGGCAGCAAAGGAAGTGTCATTAGGTAAGATTAATATCCAAAGCTTTGTAACTAGTGGGTCAGAGCTATATCTAGTTTCATGAATGATTCATGATCTGTTAGTATAACTGAATCATTTAGTGGAAACTTAAAGAGATTCTTCATTTAAGGGGAAGTAGACTACTCAAAAATTTCACATTTCTATTTTGTCATAAGTAATTCGTAGAATTTTTTTAATTAAAGCAAACTGACTCATGAGAATAATTATTGTACAAAGACAACAACTAGCATATTATTCCGAGTTTTCATATCATGGGGCTCAGGGAATCCAATATGGAGCTTGTGACTTTAATATATAATGATTTTGTCAGCTTAAGACTTGATAAGGCAATCAATGTTGCCTGCGCCAATCATCACATGTCAGTTACCATCCTACACCCCACATGTTGACAGGAGGTTTTGTAGTCCAAATAGGGCCCATAATTTTACATATACACACTGTATTACTGACCATTATATAAGCGTTTGACCTTGTCATATCCATTTTAATGGAATTACTTAGTTCAGAAACCTGATGAAATACTGTTCTGTGAATCAGGAAAAGGAAGGAGTGGTACTTGTATGAGCCCATTGTTGATCTCCTGTCAAATGAAGAAGTTGGCGCTCTTGATGCAAGAGAAGAGCTGAGTGCTCGGTAAGTATAATGTCTTTGTGGAATGTGCCAGTGGAGCAGTGTTGTTCGGAATTATTACTAGGACATTGGATATCATTGTATGTTTTGTAAGAAGCTTTTTCCCAAGGCTCTCTTCAGTTTTGTGAGCAAAGTTGGAAGGGACCTTGGTAAAGCATTTTGGAGGAAAGATCAATGCCTTCTTCACCATTCAGGCTCAAAGATTTTCTCATTTTCTCTCCATTATCAGTCTTGCCTCATTTTTCTAAGAAACTGGAGCACAGTTGGAGCTCTTTGTGCAAATTTAGGAGTAAAGACTTTTGTATTTCTTGCGAGCAAGACTTTTTAGCATACCACCTGCACATGGCTATAGATTTAGTTGAGAAATAACTGACTTCAATATCAACTATATAACGTATTACCATTCTTTTTTCCCTTCCGTATGAATTCTCCTTACACTAGAGTCTAGGGAAAGGTTGAATCATCCTTGTCCGCTGGCTTATCACTTAGCTTGGTTGGTTTCAGATGCAAGATGCTTATTTCTTCCCTTTTCCTCTTCCACTTGCATGTGCATATCCACCATTGGTTGGAGTCTCTCTCTCTCTCTCTCTCTTAAATAGGAGAGTGAGAGAGACCTATCTGTTGGAATTACCAAGGATTGAAGATTTACAGGAACACTTCCTAGATTCAAAACCTCCATTTTTCATTTGGAGGGGTGTGATCACTTGGTTAAGATCCAGCACACCACAAGTTATAGGATTTTGATGTTTAACATGCAATTCTCATGTTCACTCTAGAACTTTTTAAGTCTAGATTATGACATTCTATTTTGCACAGCTTAAAGAAAAAGCTGGATGAGAAAGAAGACAGCTTCCAGGCACGCTATTCCCATGGCTGAACTGTACTGCTAATGATACCAAGTCATCTCATTTGTGTACGTGCTCCCTGTAACATGAAGGGTCTGCTAGTTTGAGCTTCAGAAGGCAATGCCTGTTCTCAAAATGAACTTTGTTTCATAAATACTCTGTGATTGATGAAAAAACACTGTTCTTTGTAATGAAAGATTACCTTCTGCCCAAGTGGGAATTGGCTGTTAATTTGTAGTCAGTTTTACATACAGCCTCATGTAATGAAAGATTACCTTCAGACTCCCTTATCCTCAAAAAAAAAAAGAAAAAGAAAAGGAAATTACATAGCAATATTGGGTGGATAGCTTTTAGAATGCTAGCCTTATGTAATGATATTCCACTAGATTATTGTTGGCTGCTTGAAATAATAGCCTAGAAGAATTGTAAGAGCAGTAACTTTGAGGGCAAAAATTATTGTACAAAATAACTTCTGATTATGATGTTCAGAATGCAATGGTACTTAATCCATTACATCCATTGACAGGGAAGCTAGCCGCGCATAAAATTTGTTGCTGGATCACATCTTGGATCTCCTTGTTTTCAATCAGTGCCCTCTTGGTATCTGAAGCTGAGCACATCCAAATTTGCTTCGTCTCCACCAGTAATCCCTAGAAGAACATAAACTGGTGGCAAACATGGAACAAGTTATCATCCCTCAACAATCTATCGATCGAAGATCACGGAAGCAAGTTTCATAATTGTATGACAGTCCCCACAAGTCCACTCATGTTCTTTATCTGAATTGGTCCATCCGCAGGCAAACTTAGTAGCCCAGTTCTAGTGGCAGCCTCTTGCTGGGATACTACAAACTCAGCTCCTTGTAGACTCGGGCATCATTGACAGCAAAGCAGTAATTGGCCACATATCCCTTCTTCCTCACCAGCTCCGACAACCTTCATAGTATCTTGTAAATCTCCTGTCCCTCCGATTGGTCATGCGCTGCAAACACAATGTCTTGTTCATGAAGTCGATCATGCTGCACCAAGTCTCCTTCCTCACCACATTGGACCCATTACTATCCGATCTCCTTGACCTCCTCTAATCCCCCATGGCTTGCATTAGAAGCACATAGTTCGAAAGAACTTCCCATGCACCGGGCTTGGGGGCTTGGTGGGCTTGGCCCGGGTGGGTGATAAGAGAGGTCCAGGTGAGTAGGTTGCTGTATTTTTGGTTGGTTTTGAAGCTGATCAAATTAAATTTGTCTTTAGCTATATGACATTAGGCTCGATCTTCGCATTGCTGTTGTAGATCGCCTCCATCAATCTGCAAGTCAGCAATGGTGGGAGAGTTGGTGGGAGTTTGTTTTGTCTGAGTCCCCCGGTGTTTAAGTCAAAGAGGGAGTCTTTTATGTGTGGAAAGATAAGGAACACAATGATAATAAGGGAATCAAAAATCTTCTTTTGACTTGCCCCTTGCGTGGAGGTTTTGGATGTATATATAGTCAGGGAATCAGATAGAGCCATCATTCGTTTGACCTCCCTTCCCTCCCAGCAATAATTTTAGACCTGGCGATGCCAAGCACGTCCAAACGTGATGTGAAGCGGGTGGACTAATACAAAACGGATACAACAACTCAGGAGCTGGTGAGAAACTAATACACTTCCTCAAAAAATAAAAAAATAAACAAACAGACAACTTAATTACAAGCTGTCTGCTATCAGGTGATTTTCTGTTCCAACTTATTCAGATAACATCCTACTTTACATGATTGCTGGAAACTATTACAATCGTCCCTTTTTTTTTGAATTTTGCATATTTATGAGAAGTAAAATAGTATTACTAGTTAGCAATTTATATGATAAAGTATACGGGATCTACTTTATAGTTATCTATGGCTGATTTTTTTTGTAATTTTATAATATTTTATTTATTTATTGCTCATGAATATATTTTTAATTTAAATTATTTAATTTAGAACAGGCAAACAACTTAGGCCCGGCACTATATGAGACGGTGAACAGTCCCTCTCGCGATGGAAGGGGCCACGGGCATCTTCCGTCGTTTACGTAATCTCGTCCTCTTTTCGTGGTTCTTACGTAACACCGGAACGGATCTCTCAGCCCCTCCCTCCCTCCCTCCTCGTCATTTCCAACATCGCAGCACAAAGTTTCTAATTTCATTTGTCCCAGCCTGCTCAAAAACTAGGGGGGTGAATTGTCCGTGTGCCGCGTGGGAGTTGGCCTTGTACGAGGCCACGTCAATTTAATACCTTTTTCCCATACGACCTCATGTAGCGTTTTAATGGTAGCAAAATATAATGCGGCCCATCAATTGAACCCACGTTCCACCTACGGCACGTAAATATAAATTTAGACTAAACGTATTCGGACCGTAAACGGATCGATTCATTCAAATAGTTTAATAATCAGATGGATTCAGACTCCAGCCTCTTGATTTGTTTAACTTATTTAATCCATTTAATAACCAAACCAGATTGGATTAAGCAGGTTAAACAATTACTTATTTATTAAATAAGTAAATAGCTCAATTGATCTTATAGATTATACAGATCAACAGAATTTACCGGTTAACAGGTTAAGCATATTATATATTTATTAAGCAAGTTAAGCAAGTGGAGTTGGATTACTTATTTATTAAACATGATAAGTTCATATTTTAAATTTTAACTAGTTTAATAAAAGGGTCAGATTAATATTTGAAATTTTCTGACCCGCCTGCATTTGACCCGATTCGATTGTCACCCATAAAACAATCATGCGACTATAAAATGACCGTTATTCTTTTCTCCATCAACATTGTCAGCCAGTCACCAAGGTGTTGATAATACCTGCTGTGCCTCGAAACTGACTATAACCCATACAAAAGGGCAGCCAACCAAAACTTGCCACGAAGCCTTTTAATTAATAAAGAAAACTTGCCACATGGCATGCCTAGAAGTGCGTGGGTGGCTCATTAAGTTTCTAAACCCCCACATCTAGCATCATTTTAGCAATGATCTCGAGCGGTTTTTGAAATCGCACCAACAAATCGTCTAGGGTGTGATATGTGTGCGTAATACCCATGCCTAATTCACAAAGCATGCAGAGGGCTACCAATCACAGCCGACCCACGTGCCCGAATTTTTAGGCGACATGTGCTAGCCTTTGCCTATATAATCTACTCTCTAAGGGACCTTCTAGGTAAGTGAACCAGTGCCCTGACAGGCCATTACGCTGTCACCTATAGAATACCTCCCTATTTCTTGAGTATTGGTGTGACTTAAACATTAGAGAGTCCTCCGCAAGATACATTCCGATAAGAGGAACTTCGTTTTTGCTGTTTCAGGTCGGAGCTTAGTTGCAAACCAGGACCCTGGACACCACCATCGATTCTAAAACGACCTCGATCATACCGCGACTTCGTACGATCCGAGCAGCTTATTGCCGAGTGATGCGGGATGAGTGCGAGGGATTTAAACATAAAGGTTATCAGTAAGTTATGTTGATTAACTAGCCTAATTGCAATAGAAAATTCAGTCACATATGAGCTAAGAAAGCATT
>JAOXJJ010000608.1:0-78772 GCA_025769935.1 Phoenix roebelenii
GAAGAAGAAGAACAGAATACCAAGGGGTGCTAAGGGATGGTATTCTCATGCTGCAGGGCCTCTTTTATTGATTCAACACTCAGTTCTATCTTACACTACCTCAGTTCAATACAGGCTTACGCTTCGGCTTCTTGCTTTGTAGTTTTGTTGTTACAGAGAACTATACTTTTATTTTCATGTAATTGACTTACTTAGTCTCCACAGTGTATCAAAAAAATATATAAAAAAGGAGGGTAACGTTAAGGGGTATGCAAACAGTAATCTTCTTCAAAATAATGGACGTCTTTCCACGGTAAGGCATGACCCGCAAAGTCATCCTGGTTGGTGCTGGCCGCCACAGCCGCGGCTCCGAAGGAATGTGAAACAGAGTTGAAAGGCCAGCCTCGGTTTTAAGTGGGCGAGGCTTTTTCAAATGAAATCATGCTCTCTTTTTGAAATCTCCTTTTAGCTGCATGTGAAAGGAAAAGTACTTCCAGATCAACAAAATTTATCTTATCCACGATTGCTGGTTTGGTAATTTTTCATAATCGGTCAATCCATAGCATCTAGCCATAAATCCGCCAGCTGCACCAATTCTTTTTACCATATGGCAAGATTTGTTCAAGAAGCATTGCACTCCACAATCTATGGTCGTTCTTTGGGAGTATCTCAAGGAGGAGATGCGGAACCATTAGGAGTCACGCAGAGTAATCATTAATTTCTTCCTATATTATCTACCTTATCTGGTTATCTAAGATGCTTGTATCTTTGAGGATGTAGATCGGGGTCTCCTCATAACTCTAGTGAAGGCACAGGTTTAAGCAGCTAAGTACACCCGAGCAAATGTAGCTAAATTGATCGAGACAACTAGGGGAAGATGAGTCGCTCATGTTACACCTTCTACATCTACCACGGTGATGTATTTCACCTGGGAAGTTCCTACCTTTTAATTTTCTCAGGATCAACTTCGACAGCAGCGTATTGGACAGTGACGCAGGAGGAAGAGAGGGATTTGTTATTCGTGATCAAAGATAATGTCTAATGAGGACTAGAGGATGTTACATTAATGGTATCACCGTTGTTAAGTAAATCCATATTTATATGAATTTGATATTAAATAAATTTATATTTATTTTAGCAAGACGTTGGTACAACTTTAGACATTGATTATGGACTTAATAATAAGAAATCTATTATTAAGATTGTGTGCGATGCATAGCAACTAGGTAATGGCCTGAGGAATAATTATTAAATTTATATAAACGGCACCTTCCGCAAACACGCGTCTTCGTTTGCATAGGGGCACATCTTCTTCCCGAAGGCACGCATCCTCGTTTCCACGGTGACGTTGATGTTGATGTTGGTGTGGTCCCCCCTCATGGGGGACCCACATCATTTAAAATAAAAAGAAGGAACAACGTGGCATTTTTTTCTTTCACAAAATTGCTTTGGCTTATTGGGGTGCGGTAACAGAGAGTGAGAATACGGAAGAATGGGGAGGCCAACAGTGAAATATAGAAAAATTATTATAAAAAAAATACTATTTCATCTCATGAGATAATTAAATAATTAATTTTATTTCGATTTTGATAAAATTTTAGTATGTTATTTTCAGTATTAAAAGCTACAAATTAAATGATTTGTATCTTTGAAAGATTTTCATCATAAAGTGATTTAAGCATCCATGCATAGTGGTGATGATGAATATTTTTTATGTGGAAGTTAAAATTTAATTTTGATGATGTTCGTGTACCTTCTAATTGAACTAGAGTGGTCATATTGTAATCTCATTACTTTAAATAGTGAAAGATTTTGGTTGGACTAGATTTTGTAGTTTTTTCTTCACATCAAAAAAAAAATCAACTTAAATTTGTCTTTTATTTATGGGTTGCTTAATTATTTTGCTTATTAATTGCTTATGTAAATTATGAATATTATCATTGTTGGATGAATTATAGTAATATCTTCTTTAATTGTACAAAGAGGGGAAGTAGATTTTGGTATTATTATTTCCTGATTACATTTTTCCAATATGTAAGATGGATGCCGACCGCCGCCAACACCTTAGAAGACTTGAAAACCAAGCGCGCAGCAACAACCTAACTTAGATCTCTCTTCTAGTCTTAAACCGATGTTGATGGATATGCACCTCTCACACTTGCTGTACTAGAGCCAGATTCTGGAGTGCCATCATGGTCCATTGCTCTGGGGCTATGAGGGCATCGGAATATATTTAGAGGGGAATTACGACCAAATCACTCAGAGCAAGATCGAAGAATCCTGGATCTGCGATATCAAGTTTGGCTAGGTCGTGGAACTAGTAGTTTACTTCTATATATGACCACATCAAGCTTCAAGAGCTGGCAAATATGAGCACAAGATAGGTATTTTACTCCATTGAACATAGCACTTTCATGGACTTCCTCGCTCTAAAAAAAGTTTAAGGGAGAAAACCCCCGTTATAGTCTGCTATTTAAGCATTAGTGTATATAGCCTCAATGAAAAGAATATTTTATAAATTCGCGGTATATAAAGGGGTTATTACCCGGATGTAGCTTTCATTTTTATTTCTCTAAGTATGTCATTGGAATATATTATCAGTCATTCTGATGAAACAATGAGAGAACTAGCCTGTCAAGGAGAGAGAGAACATCTCGTAAGATTTAAATACACAAATTCCTCCAAATAAAGAAGTGGTTCATCCTAGTTGAGGAAAATTTCTATGATCAAAGCGTATGGGGGCAAAGGTTTATCGAGTGTGAAACTTGGGCCAACATCCAAGTGCAATGGCACTCTGGTTATAGAAGAAAGAACATGAATCTTATCAAAGTTTTTGCCTGATCTATCAAAGTCTGACACGAATCCAAATTGTAAGAATTTTCTGCAACCTGGATAGCAGAGGATCCACTGCCATTTTGTAAGCTTTCTAGTTATCGAATTCGATCTATATGGTTTGAGTCTCTCGTGGGTCAAAGGACCTATTATACTTGGAAGCCAATATGAACAGAGGAGGAGCAGCCCTCTGGCTGGCATCCCTCTTACTTGTCGACATCAAACACATGCTGCGACTAAATCTAGCTACAGAACAACTTCTTTTAGATTTGTCTTCTCCAATTCACATCACAGTGCCTATCGTCATGCAAAAAGCTTGCAAAACGAAGCAAATAACGGAAGGTCATCCATCCCCTATTCCCATTACGCTACAACTGAATCGTGACACCCCTAGCTCCGCTGGCTGACTGCCTCGCTTGCATTGCATCGTCGGCGAGGAACACCGGTGCATGCCTCGCGGCATCATACCTCTCGCCGTCACCCCACAGCGCATACGCCTCCTCCCCATGCGCTGCGTCGTCGCCTATCATGAGCTGCTCGTCGGGCATTCGCAGCGGTGTGAACCTCCCGATGGCGAGCAGGATGGCGGTGGTGGCGACGAGGTTCCACCCGATGACGAAGAGTGCGCCGACCAGCTGCTTGCCGAGCTGGACGGCGCCGCCGCCGTAGGCAGTGCCCCTCGTGTCGGGAACGGGGAGGACAAGGCGGCAGAGGGCGGGTTCGGCGAGTAGGCCGGTGAGGAGGCCGCCGAGGAGACCGGCGACGGCGTGGGTGTGGAAGACGGCGAGGGTGTCGTCCACTTTCTGGAGTAATGCCGACTTCTTGTGAAGGATCATCATGGTGAACCAGGGGATGCTGCCGGATAGCACGCCCATCACTATAGCGGCCCACGTTTGCACCAGTCCTGCCAATGAAAAAGCCAAGGAACTAGATTAATACACATGCAAACATTCATGGTGGCCTTCGAGGACATAATCTGGCTACTTGCTACAAAAAAAAAAAAAAAGAAACAAAAAAAAAAGAGGAAAAAATTAAGTGCATGGAGAAGAGCTATTCTAAGTCACAAGCTTGTTTAAATTCCCTAATTTGCTAGATTTCTTTTTTTTTTCAGTTTACCATCTCTTAATACTAACACATTACAACGGGTGACTGAACTTGGCCCTGACCAAGTAGAGGCCATCCTACCCTGGTTTGAACGCATTTCATATACAGACCTGAACAAGAATTTAAGACATGCTGCAAATTCAGAAGCAGATGAAAAAATCAGGAAGGGATAGGATGTGCAAGCGAGCAAACATGCATATGAGAGAACGCATACTACCTTGCTGCTTTCTCTGGGTCCTTCTATTTTTTAATAGAAGGAATTGCATTAGACTATAAAGTGCATTGACAAAATATTGATGTGCATCTCGCTTATCCACTAACATGTCACTTCATTGAGGACCTAAATTGCACCAAGTAGAAATTAAGAACATAGGCCAGACAATGGGACCACAATCTATGCACGAGGATGCAAATTTTTGCCCAGTGCAGCAGCTAATTCTGACCTCTAAAAGTTAATTAAGTCCGATCGTGGGATGTGGATTCCTTTCAGAATCATCTACAGGAGCCGATTGCGAGATCCAAATGGAAAAAAAAATGCCTAAACTTTGTTGACGGGAATTGCGTGCAAACCTGCGCCAGGAGTGATGCAGACGAGGCCCGTCATCATCCCCTGCACCGCCCCGATCACCGACGGCCTCCCGAAGAAGGCCACGTCCAAGCAAGTCCACATCAGGAGGCTGGTGGCCGCACATACGTTGGTGTTCAGCACCGCCACCGACGCGGTCTTGTTCGCGGCGTACGCCGCCCCGCCGTTGAACCCCGACCACCCCATCCACAGCAGCCCCGCCCCCGCCAGCATCAATAGTATATTGTTCGGCGAGAACCGCTCCCTGTCGCTCTTCAACCTCGGCCCTACCTATAGAAATCACCACGATAGTAATTACCATCCAAGTCTCTTCTCATCAAACATACGGTTGGTTATCAAGCATTACTTCAAGGTGAGAAGATTTGTCAAAAACAAAACAAAAAAAAAGGAGGAAAAATGAGCATTTCTTGATGGTTGTTACTCTTTAAATAAGAGAGGAACATGTCATGATTAAATCTATCTAGCAGTTTTATAATGAGATATTTAGCTAGATATTTGTTGTTCTCACCCAATAGGCAGCGGTGAACCCGGCGATGCCGGAGGAGAGGTGGATGACATAGCCGCCGGAGTAGTCTATCACTCCCCAGTGATAGAGAAATCCTCCTCCCCAAAGACTAAACGCTCCAACCGTATATGAGAAGAGCAGCCACAAGGGAACAAAAGCCATCCAGGCCTTAATGTTCATCCGGCCCAGGACGGAGCCGGCCAACAGCACAATTGTTATGGCAGCAAACATGAATTCGAAGTAGACGAGTGTGGCCATGGGATAGAAGGGCTCCGTCATGGGCGTCTCCTCGGTGCCGTTGCTGTAAAAATGGACGGTCTCGGGGATCTTGGCCCGGCGCACCAGGTACTTCTGGCCGAGCGCCGGCGCTCCCTTGCCCCAGAAGGGGAGGAGCTTGTCGCCGAACGCCATGCGGTAGCCGACGAGGACCCAGAAGATGAGCGTCGCCGCGAAGGCGTAGAGGGCCATGAAGGCCGAGTTGACCGCCCATTTCTTCTTGACGATGCTGCCGTAGAGGATGACGAGGCCCGGCACGCTCTGGAGGCCGACGAGCGTCGCTGCGGTCAATTGCCACGCGTTGTCGCCCTTGTTCAGCCACTCCGGTGCCGCCGGGCTCGTCTGATAGGCCAGAGGCATCGCCATGGATATGGATAGAAGGAGACCGGCGTCCGGGATTCAGGGGTGGGAGGATACAAGGGTTAGAGGGGAAAAGTGGAGGACGTTTGTGCGAAAGGTTCCATTTGAAAAACGAGAGAGGGTCGTCAGTCGTCACCTTGTTTCTCGTCAACTTGGGCTGCCAATGCGGTTTAATTTTAATACCTATATTCTATATATTTTGGCCTCGTCATCATGGTGGTTCGGTGTCACAATTAATAAATAGATAAACACGTGGGCTAACGTTCTAATTGTACTGTTTTCCGTATGATTACATGGAAGGTTCGAGTTAAAGGGTTTCCATTGGTGCACTGGTCAAAATGGAGGAGCTGGCTGCCTGACTCGGAGTTGAAGGTTCACATTACACGGACGGCACACAGATAGTTGGTGTACCATCTTTGTCACGGGCAGTGCTCACCATTGACAGAGAAGCTTTGTTTGGGGTATATCAAAATTAAGGGGATTGCTTCACCGGAGGGATGGACTCGCATGGCATGGTAAGCCACATGGACGCATGTGATGCGAAGATTTAATAAAATACATGAGGGCAATAAAATAATAGTCTGGCCGGGCCGAACCAGACCATTTTTAAAAGTGTCCAGGCCCGGTCCGATTTTTTTGGTTGGGTCGTTTTTCCTGCCCAGGCCCGACCAATAGGCCCTTTTTCAGTGCCCAAGCCCAAAAAATTTTGGGCCGGGCCGGGCGGCCCGTGATCACCTCTAACACCTAATAATGATTTCTACCACTACCTACCACCGATAACAATCTCCAATATATATCCACCAGTGTTAATGATCTTTACACCAGCCACCATCACCAACTATATCTATCATTGCTCATACGGATGATATTGACCGCGATACAACACCATCCATAACCATGAATGGTAGACGGTGGATGATATTTATCAGTGATTATGCACATATTTTGAAAAAAAGTGACATACATTAAAAGTTTGTTTTTTATTTCTTTGAAGGTCCCAAATGGATTGGGTTGTTTCTCCTTTTGCTAATAAAAAATGAAGTTGTCATCTATTCTGAATATTTCTCCTATCCTAAAGTTCTTATGAAGAGATCGAAAAGAGGTTGCTCTCCCTACTTTTACTTTTTTTCCTACTTTTCTAATCTTCTTGTCACACTTCCAACCCAAAAGCACATGCCACACTATGTGGCGAACCACCATACACATGTAAGGCTAGGCTCGACGACTATAAAGGCGACAACTTATCAATCACTAGAAACAAATAAATTTAATACAATCAAAATAAGCTTTTATACAACTCACTAAATTTTTTAAAGGTTGAACTCACAACATGCTAGTATCAAAACAATAACAACTAACAATGCCACAACAACTCAATAAGGCAATTTACAAATAACCCTACTAAACAATCAAATCCTTCAAGTTCCAATAATTCTAACAAAACCATAATATCAAGAGGTTAAATATAAAACTTTGGTGGCAACGTTGAGTCCGACTAAATTCAAAACCTTACTTTATGCTCACATCCCAATCACAACCAATCATCTCCTAAACTTTGGGCTATGAAAATGATAAAGAAGGAGAGCGGGTTAAAAAGCCTAAAAAGTAACCAAAAGCCATAGCTAGTGGGATCAAACAAGTGCAATATAAAAAGGCTTATCAATATCTTATATTAACAAATTATTGATGCATAAAACATATAATGTCGTCAGCAAAGGTGGGATTTTATGACCAATATCTCATGCACAATTATTTCCAAATAACTATATACAAATTATTTTCTGCAAGCAATATTCCACATATGAATTCTAAGGATAATTTATAAATCAATTGCCAAAATCAACATAATACTTATGCAAATATTTCTAATGAATAATAAACTATGTTCTAAATCAATATTTGACATATAATTCCACTAAGCAATCCACACATTATTTTTAAAATCATTATTTAACAGCTCATCAGTCTGTGAGACTATGGTCACATTATCCTTGTGACAAGATCCAATATACAACATTTAATCCTTATGGAATATATCTACTATAATTAAGCTTTGGAACAATTAAAGTTCTACTATATTACACACATTAGTATGGTCCACTATGTAGCTAGATGAGAGTCTAGCTAATATCATTTCCAGTTTACGTAGATAACTCAGTAGTTTATAAAATCCTTGATTATACATAAGTATCAAAGAGTTTCAATAATAGGACAATCCCTTTCTTAATCCAATTTACATGTAAATAAAGAATATAATACAAATTATAAAATTTTCAAAGAATTTTATAATAATTATCATAATTATTTATTTAAAAATATACAATTAAAAATACTCTACTTAGGTTGAGATTACTTTCCTTACAAACACCAATAGTTGGATGGATTTAACTACTTCATAAGAATCCCTCTAGAACCTAATAGTCTAAAATCACACGTATATTATCATAGTGCTACATCATTTCTCTAGGATAAATTTCTAAAATCTTGAACTTCAATTCACTTTTACCAATTCTATTTGAGGCTCTAGAAGATTTTAAATGTTACAGAGGATTACCCAAGATCCTTGACTAAGGTCTAACAAAACCTACACTACTGTAAACCAACCCAATGCTATATGAAATTCATCACCTAAATACAATAATAATTTATTATTATATTTATCCAAAAGGCTCCATCAAACAATATAAAGTTGGTTCAATTAAGGTTCTAGAGATTTGGAGATTTTAAAGCAACTGCATGTACCATTTAAACCTGATCTATCAAGAAAAAGCATAATCTCAATTTAAGGTTCCACCATTTATTTAAATTAATGCTATTTTATTAGGCACAAAGTTTTTCCATTACATGTTATGTCAAACCTAGTGTAGGTTTAATTAATTCAAATCATTATAAAATTAAAATTTCTACCATAGGTTATACACAAATTCCAAGAAATCTAATCAATCTAAAGGTAATCTTTAGCATTGCTAAGCATATAGGAGTAAAAGGATGCATGGTCATGATTCCTCAATATTCTCTTCCTTGGAATTTTTTCAAGCTAGCTATTCAAAATTCAAGCTTGTATCACTACTCAAAGTAGCCCTCTCATCTTATCTACTCATAATTCAATCTAAATAGGTAGTGTTTAGCTAAAGACATGAAATATTATGCAAAATTAATTTCTATCTCTAGACGACCCAATCTCATTGAGAAATCAAATTTTTTGATTTTAGATGCAAGAGAGGAGTCATATACTCACACGAGGATCTATCGATGTTCTTGGAGAGTTGGAACTTGCTATAATAGCAGGAGTGCTTCCATCTACATCGCTATCAATTGCAACACTATTGAAAGATCAAGTCAGCAAGCCAAATCCCATGATTGAGAGAAAGAGAGAGTGAATAAAAGAGAGATGGTGAAAGTGAGAAAAAGAGAGGGAGAGGGAGTCAGAGAGTGCGACAAACATCGTTGGAAAGTTGGTACATATGAGAGGAAGGGGCATGTTAGGCAATGAGGTGAGTTGTGTGAAGAGAAACAAAGTCATGGTGTGGTTGGCTACGAAGACCAGCCAGGGGAGATAAAGGCTAACAAGGATGGCCAATAAGGTTGGGAATGACAAAGTCAAAAAGACGAAAGGTAAAGAGTAGTGTAAGATGGGGGATGTCTCAAGAAGAAAATAGGGGTACAACCTATATTTTCAATAGGGGTGCGACCTTTGTTTAGGCCCACCAGGCCTAGGCCATAGGCCTAGGTACTATACTTTCCCTCTAATGAGGGCTAAGCAGCCCGGTCGTGAAGGAAAAAAGAAACTTAAGAGAAGAGCATCTTCTCTTATTTCCTTTTTTCAACGCAACACAAAAAGGTGCAATCTTTTTGTCATCTATGTGAATGAGAAAAATGTAGGGCAAGGACTTTAGATCTAATTAATTTATCAAATGAGAGCACAGTTCTTTGAAACTTTTTCACGAATATAGTTGTCTATCATGAGAATCAGAATTTGTCATCTATTTTATCTTAAAAATATTAAAAAAAAACATTTTTTATCGAACCAAATACTATATGGATAACTCATGAACCAAATACTATTGTTTTTTTTATTTATTAAAAGAATGCAGCATAGCATGGCTTTCCTGCTAGTATAAACATGGCTTTTGAGGATTTGAGATAGTACTTTATTTTATTTTTCTTTATATGCTTATAAGTCTTAATAGTATATATATGTAGTGACTGATTGATAACTGTCTAGCTGTTATGATTGTCTAACAAACTTGATTAATAGTTTATTTGGGGAATAAAAGCATGTTGTAGTATTTTCTTTTTTTCTTTTTCATTTTATCCTATTCCTACTAATTTTCTTCTTCTTATCTTTCTTCCCATTTTTTTTCCTTGGATCTTATTATTCAATATGCTAGTATATATTATAGTTTATATAATAGTGTGGGCACCCATTTCTCTGTCTCATTTCGGGTGAGCCAAGAAACTTGGGATCTTTTGGAAGCTCAATTGGCAAGATAGGGGCTAGTATACTAAGCTTAACCGGGCGAGGTCTGGATACATACGCCACAGACACATCACCATTCGAAGGAGCTAGAAATAGATGAGAATGTAGCACTAGGCTATGGTAGAAAACTAAGTTACACATATTTCTAGGATAAATGACTAAAATAAAGATAAACTAATTAGATTGATGGTCTAAGGATCTCTTACAAAGTATAGTTCCACTAAATTATACTAATTCAACCATCTTCCTACTAAAACACAAGCATGACCATTCCATAACTAATAGGTCGATAGTTATGGCTCACTGGCCTTTAACTTGTCTGGATGTAGTTTGTGTTGGCCGTCTCCTTTCATTCAACCCATAAAATAGTTTTTTATTCTTGGAATTTTGAGATTGATATATTTGCCTTGGTCTTCTATCAGACTAATTCAAGACTTAATCATTCGGTCAGATTTTTCACCTTAGGGTTGAATTCTATCTATTTGCCCTAGATCTCCATCCATGTATGATTTTGTAGCCGAACTCTATTTAGTCTCAGTTAGAGTCATGTGATTATCATCTGCTTTGATTTATAGAACTTCATTCATGTTGCACTTACCTTTGGTTGCTAGCTATATAGTTAAGATATGGTGTCAATAGATGGATATGTTGTTACTATGCATAAAATTCAGCCCTCTAAAAATATTGAAACAAATCTCTCACAATATCGAGTAAATCAACATGAAATTCATATATCTCCATATACACGACCATACAATTTCATACATAAATGCATACATATGTATGTATATGTGTAGTAGCAAGTTACATGGAGCTTTATTGAGGACAAATATGCTAGCTAATTTGAGTGATTTCTATCGGTTATTGAGGAAAATGACTCAAGATGCAATATATAACATGATACATCTATTACTATTATAATGAGAAAGCCCTGTTGTCGCCTATGCATTAGATTTGTGGACCTTCCACATCTTGAATAGAACTTGCATAAAAGGAGCACGATTTAGATAGGGAACTAATCTGGGAGTTCACTGTGCACTGAATTTCAAAGCCTAATTTTATCGTGTAGTGCCAATTCAGCATCAGACCCTCGCCATATTTCCAATTTTTAAAGACACTCTCATTGTGTAGCATTTGCATAGCATGTGCTAGATTTCTAGTAGGTATGTATCCACTTTTTTTTTGTGCCATTAAATCGAGCAATTAAATCTATAGGACAAAGATTAAATTTCTTTAGTATTTTTAGGATCTTGATACGAATAAATTTCTCATAGATTTGATTCTAAGATGAAGAAAATTACAAGCATTAATACTTGCAATGCTCCCAAGAAGAGCACCTAAAATTGTTTGTATCATTTGTCATTCAAGGTTTTATTTAGTAAGTTTGTTTTAGGCTGAATCCCATGGTATCTTCATTGAACAACTTTTCAAGATGGGTTAAAAAAAATACAAGAAGCTAGCTAATATAATTTATTTGGCATCCTTCAGGCAGGTAGGTCCCAAATTCCTGGCGAATATTGAGATGTAACGAGGTGCGCCTCCGAGCCGTTACATCGGCCGTTCTTGCTACCATTGTTCTTTGGCAATAGGCATCACCAACGCCAGCCGCAGCCCCACTTCCCTGCAATTCCGATGGCCCCTCTCGCCCCAAAGACCGGGGATCCGATCTTCGCCAACGTCGAACGCGTCGTGAGAAACCAAAACCCTAACCCTGTTCCTCCCAGTTCCTATTCGCACGCTCCCCTTTTCAACCACTTGTTTTCGTACTAATTTTTCTTTTCCTAGGCAGAACGCGGAGCTGTTCACCCTCACATATGGGGCGATCGTACGGCAGCTCCTCGCTGATCTGGAGGAGGTGGAGGAGGTTAACAAGCAGCTCGATCAGATGTACCCTTCTCCTCATTTAATTCTTCGATTGATATATGTTTCCCTCAAAAATCTTTCTTTCTTATTCCTCTTTAATTTTTTTTGATCGTCTCATGATTTGAAGCTGGATAGTTAAATTAACTTCACGGTTTCATGAATTTATACCTGTAGTGAATTAATTTATAGTGTTACATTGTGGTGCACTGCGAGGTGTACTGAATCTAGAGCTAATACTCTATGGACTTATTCATATGGAGGAGGAGCTGCCTTTATGGTTGATTCTGGCTGGAGGAAGGAATCGATTTTTTTTTTTTTAATGTTGAATGACTCAGGATGGTAATGTGATAGCAGTCCCCAATTTTTTCTCGCATGATTTTCGCTGCTATTGTGTAGTTATGAGGAAGGATACTTAAAATTCGTTTACAACATAATCCTTACGAAGTTTCAAAGCTTCAAGGTCCAACATTTTCAACTGAGTTGTCTGGCACTTTTATTGAACTAGGAGTTAAATCGCAGTCTCAGTGACTAGTCTCATCTATTCAGATTAATGAGTGGATGAAGCGGTCAGCCCAACCTTAATGAGACTGGAATCATGAAATTCAATTGGCCTTCTGATTCTCTTGATGCTCCTATTAATGGAAAGATTAAATTAAGGATCCACCAATCACTATTACGGCATGATTAGAAGTTTGAGACTTGTAAAATATTAACTATCATATTTACTTTATGATTCCTTGTCTTATTTCAGAAAATTGGAACATTTATTTAGAACCATAATGAGGTTTTCTCTGTTTCTCATGGATCATATTCATAATCAAATCCTATGAGAAATTTGTTTTTTGGTATCTTGGAAAATATGCCTTTGTAGACCTATTGAGTACCATCTACTTCTTTATCAGGATAGGGTTTTATTGAATGTGCATTTTTATATTCTTCTTTTGAGAGCTCGTGGAAGGTTTTGAAGATTCTAATACTCTAGTTGGTAACTAGTAGCGCTCATTCTTTAGTATTGGATAATTTGTAAAAAAGATTTTGCAATATTTTTTGAATATTGAGAATATGCCAGGAGAAACGACTTTGTCATGAGAAGTTAACCATGCAGAGCACAATAAAAAAGTTAGATGAGGAAAAGTTTGTGGATGATTCTTGCTTTTATTATTCCCTAACTAGCCCTTGATGTAACAGAACTAGCTCAAGGCAGGTGGCCATAAAGGTGCTCAGCACCTAGATGCTTAAAATTTCCCTAGTAATTTTAGGCAAGGAAGTAATATGAAGACGTGAACAGACAAAGGGATCACATTTTTATTTTTGCGGTCCATGTTGCATGGACATGCCTTTCCATCTTTCTTTGTTAGTGCGCCTCAACGCTATTGCTACTTGGACTCTCATGTCCAGCTTAAAGAGTTGGGTCAACATGTCTTGATGATTGTGGATGTGTGTCATTCCCTCCAGTTGGTTTTTCGATTTAAACCAAATGAGTGCTCGTAACCATTATTTTGGATATATGGGAGCATTATCCATTATTTAGGACATATGGGAGCATTAACCATTACTTAAGATATATAAGAGCATAAGCAATTTGCTAGTATAAAACTTTCACTTTATGCAATAAAGAAGTGACAATCATTGGAGTGCCTGTAATCAAGACTGGCGTTACGAATTAATCAGTCACTAATACTTTCGCACTTATCAATAAGTAAGCACTTTCTCATTTGATTTAGAAGATGAAATAATTTAAAAATTATTTCTATTATTTTTGAACTTTTTCCAACCCTATAAAATATTAAAAAGTTATCATAAATAAATTTTTAACATTTATTTTCTGACTTATCCCCTTATATCTTTTCCATGCCAAATCTAACAGTCATATATATGTTTGAATCTGGCTCTTGTATCCATGTTCATGCATCATGCTCGGAAAATGACCAACATAGCATAACAAGATATGATATTGTATCTTATCGCATTGGCTTATGAGTGACACAGATATGACACATCATACTTAAATCCGTATACATGAGTAATAAAAAATTACTGAGGAATTATAGTGGTACAAAGCAAGGTCGGAGGAACCAGTACCGGGCACTATATCGGTTCTCTGACAGGACGACTCGGTACGGACCATGCCCGGCCTGTACCGAGAGAGGGCACGCCACTGTGGGAGAGAGGAAAAGAGAAAGAGAGAGCGAGTGGGGGGAGGGAGGGCCGGGGGAGGGTGGCGGAGGGCTGGCGGAGGCCGCTACTGATTCACTTAAAAATTTTTCAGGCGAAATTTTACTTGCTGACTTCACTTAAAAATCGCAAAATTTTTCAGAAAAACTGGTCGCGGTCTTTCCTGCTGCAGCCTCTGCCGGCCCTCCGCCACCCTCCTCTGGCCCTTCCTCCTCCGCTTGCTCCCTCTTCTCCTTCTCCGGCTTCGGCAACAGGTCTCATTTCCGTTGCCGGAACCGTCCGGTTCGGGACGGTTCCGCCAACCTTGGTACAAAGAAATAAATACATAACCAAAGAGGAAGAATTCAAAGGTAAAATAAGGCTAAGATGTCATGGATGGCAAAGATTTCATGGACAGAAAGGATTCAAGTGAGGCTGGCATGAGGTATGCTGGCCAGTGGCCAAAACTGCACTTGTGGTGCCATGTTGTGCCCTGCTAACACCTGCCATGCCTTGACAAAACATAACAGAGGACTTTAGGCTTGGTACAGAGTGGTACTGAGCCTTATTGACTGGTAACAAATCATCATGAGTTGATATCATAGACACACATACTGTTTGCATGATACCATGAAAGTAAGCTATTAAAGAGGGGTTGCAACAGACAATAAAATGCACAATTAAAGTTGAGTATAGTAACTGAGGGTCTTTAGTGAGCATCGATCTTCATGATTGCATCTTTGTAGAGGTTCAGAGTTTATTTTTAATCTGATCAAAAATTAAGGGCGAGAGTTTCAATTGAGCTTGTGATTATATGTAGGAACAATTTCTCAAACCCATAAAAATAATTGAATCTTGGAGTCTCTTTTTTATGAGAAAAGAAGAGAGAGAAAAAAGATGATGGAATTTGTGAATCAATTTTAACATCTCTTTTTAGGCAAATGGCATTTCATCTGTTTGGCATGTGGAAATAAATTGGACAAACATATATTAGTTGAATCATCGTAAAATCAAGGATTCAAGCTCATCAAACTTTTCATCCATCTTCTCTAATGTCTTGGCAAGTTGCACTTTTTATCGACCCATTAACATATCAATTGATACAGCCTAGTGGTTCATCATGTTATTCGAGCTTGTTGCTGCATTATCAACGTCTAGAAAATGTTCTATACTTATGTCCTATGACATCATATTTGGGACCTTCCCTACCACTTGTTGAGAACTGATATTGACGAGCCTTAGAAGGATGATATATCTGTTTATTAGGTCAGATCAAAGAATTTTCATGAATGGGTGCTCTCATTGAGTCCATGCCAATGTAAGGGCAATTCTAAGCCCAGATCACTGAATAAGCATGGAATCCACCATGCCTCAGAAAAAAGATAGGAATTTATAAAGATAACATGGATTTCATTTTATTGTGCTAACATTTTGGGAATCACCTTTTCCTATACATATATAGCCACTAAACGTTAAGTAGCATAGACTTATTCTGGATCATTTACTTAACTAACTAATTTTAAAACTTAAATTACATGACTTTAGAAATAAAAAATTGACAGATATGTTCCTAATCCTTTCTTAGCATTTTAATGCAATGATTGGTTGATTAGAATAAGTATGCTTCTTACATCCACCTCACCCAAAATATTTTATCAATAAATGTCAGAATCATAACATTAGTTGAAATGAAATCAAGATTATCAAATTGTGGCATTCATTAGTTTTTTTTTTTAAAAAAAGATTAACAAACAAATTAAGAATTGAGGCCTTAACAATAAGACTTCTGAAAAATGGACTACATTAGTCTAAGAGAGAACAAGTAAAAGAAAAGAAAGTTGAAGGGTGAGGCAAATATGATGGTTAACAAGTAAAGGTTTCGAAAAATTTCAACACCTTTGATCTAATTCTTGGTCAATATTTGCTGAATGACTGGTCTGGATCCCTTAATTAGCAAGATCAAGATAGGCTACAAGGCTCGGTCCATCATTAGCATGGTCCATCGTTACATGTTTATTAAAACTGTGCATTAGTAATAAATATCAGCAGGATTTCTTTCAAATCACAACGTCATAACTTTCGAATCAAATTCTCATCAAACATACACTTCTATGACTTAGTCAAGAAAGTTAGAATCAAGTATACCAAAAATATATGGAAGAGGAAGAGAAAATGAAACTCCCTCAAACATACATGATGATGTGTTTTATTATTTATGAGAACAGATATCATTTGTCCTGGCATGCTTTGGACATTAGTAGGTTTCCACTGGTCCCCACAGAACTCATTTTTGTTGCACTGTAAACATATCCCTACTTTCTCGTGCATTGTTGCGCTTTTCGCTAGCAATATATTGTGAGATGAGGTCATACACAGAGGAATTGGATGCAAATTCACAGGGGCAATACATTCTGCGAAGTGCTGCCTTGCATATAGACATCTTTTTGTAGATTGGTAAGATAGCATTTGGTATTAAACCATACAAGCCTATACAGATGCGTTGACAAGGAGATAAAAAAAATGTAGGAAGAAGTCATCAATTAACAGGTCTAGGTACACCTTCCTCTCAATGCTCAATATGTATCTTTTTCACACATATCTCTATATAAACAAAACCTCCATTTCTATGTGTTCTACTCCCCACCCCCCAACACACACACATAAAAAATGTGGATCATTTGAAATCTAGCCTTGTATATTCCCTCAAATTTATTATGATAGACATATTTATCTTAAGCAATTTTCCTATTTTGACCATGTGATAGTTGACTATTAATCCATGCTTGTTTTCCTTAATATTTCTACCGACATAATTTTATTTTTCATGGGCTTTATACACTGTAGTCATTGTTCTATTGCATCAGGCATCGTACTGTACAAGTTTTCAGATTTAATGAAAGGTTGTCGAGAACAAAACCTTAGGTCTAGTAACATGTGACCGAATGATTCAAAATTCCACTGAGTAGATCAAAGTTGAATGTACTATCTCTTGTCTGCCTGGTTTTGTCCATACCTAAGAACTGTCTTCATAAACTTTTCATTTTTGTGAATATTATTTGAATAGTGAACTAGTTTTTCCTCAACATATGCTAGATTTTGCACCTTTTTTTTTGCATCATAAAAACACATGTAGTGTATACTGTATACAATGAATGTAAAGATATTATTTATATGGTGGCAAATGGCTCATACACAATTAAATTTGAAATGCAAAAATTAGAGGGTATTTTGGTAATAACTAATTTGTTGTGTGCTTGTCCAGACGTATCTAGTGCATATCTTAAAGGTCTCTTTAGTTCCCCATGGAAAATGTCAGGAAAAGCCAATTTTCTAACTTTTTGTCTGATCAGAAGTCAGAAAATATTAGAATAGGGAGATGAATTTCTAAATTTCTGGAAATATGAGGCTATTTCCACCTTAACCATTTGGAAAATGGAAAGTTCACTTTTCCTTGTCTCCACCAAAGAACATCCCCTTATGCCTCTCCGCTTGCTATCCTATCCATGTGGGTAATTCTTGAGCTCTCTCCCATTCTCGTCCTCCTCCTCCTGCTGCTGCTGCTCCTCCTTTTTCCCTCACTTACTCATCACTTACTATTGTTCATCACTAGATGTCCCTGCACCATTTACCACCATCGATGGCTACTGAAGGCAGCCTTCACCACTCTCTTTCTCCCTGCTTCCCCCCGATTTATCAGTCCAGCTGTTGATGATAATCAAAGGCAGTAGATCATGATTGATTGAAATCCCTGAATGATTTTCCATTTCTAGAGAATCGAATGGCTGTAAAAATGGAACTTCTTCCTTTATCTGGAGGATACATTTATTCCTTTTCTGTTACCGTAAGTTCGTATCAACTTAGCGGGGCTGAGACATCTTAAACATCCTTTGGCTTTTTCTTACTCTATTTGGATGAAAACAAATTGCGCTTCTGTTATTCTAGTTGCAAAATTCCATAACTCCATATGACTGCGTATGTGTATTATCAATGCTCCTCTGTGTATGACTATGTATCTGATTGAATACTGAAATGCAATTCCACTGATCTGACTCTCTTAATGTTTGTAGCTGTACTGCATGTTTGACTGCATGCCATTTGAGTTGGTCTCCCATGGCAAACTGTTACTTTGTTCTCATATCTTATTGCATATTTTGCAGGGGTTATAATATTGGAGTTCGATTGATTGATGAATTTCTAGCCAAGTCCAATGTATCCAGATGTGTTGACTTCAAGGAAACAGCTGATATAATTGCAAAGGTGTTTTTCAGATTAACTATCTTGATATGTGTTTGAAGATTTGCACATATACGGTTATTTGAATTTGCAATTGAACACACTCAGTCGACATTTCCATTTCATTTGAGCATGATCTCTCTCTGTCTCTCTCTGTATCTCTCTCTCTATAAGCTGGTTTTTGCTCATCTGTAGACATACATTATAGAATTTGGTTACATGAACCATTTTTTGGTTTAGTTTGCATCTCTCATTTATGTAGAAGTGTTTCGTTTTTATAAGTGAGTTGCTTGAGTTATTGCTCCCATCATGTTACTGTAGATTTCGCTTCTCTTCACTCTATCTCTTGCATAAAATCAAATTAATAATTCTTCGCTGGTTCCTGATCTGGAAGCTTCCTAGCCTATTTTGTGGAAGATTTCATGATCTCCATCATACATTTGGTTCATTTAAGTATGCTAATCTCATTGGTTCCCACTAATTACTCGCTGCTGATTTGACCACACTTGTATCTATAATTTATGCTCAACACAGTGACAGTTGCGATCAGCTCAAGGCTTTTGGTTGGCTTTATGATAGTTTTTCACACTGTTGCATTGATGGTCTTGTCACCAGAACTTTGGTGATGCTTATTCTGCTTGTAAGATTTGCATACTCCATAACTTCTTCTATCTTCACCATCCATGATTGTTTTTATAGTTTGACACTTATATTCTCCGAGACATATCCTCATCATCTGTGATAATTGCACCCACAGCTTCTCTAGAATCATTATTTCCGCCTTAGGTAACTTCTTCTCAAATCTCTTGTAGTTCACAAATAGTGCTTAACAGTAAAACAATCATAGATCCATTAATTCGCAATAAATCATGAGTTTCATAATATTGTATGTTTGATTCTTAATTTTAAGAAAACATGATATCATCAATATTTAACACTATTTTTATATTTTTACAATACCAAAAAATAAGTAAAAATTTAAAAATTAGTAAGGAGTATAAGACTTACGTCTTTCATCTTAGACCATCAAACTTCATTAGGCGATTTAGTTAATCTTATTAAATACATTAAAAGCGAGTTTAATTTCTATTCGAATTAAAATAATAAAGAAAGGAGATGGTTGGTCGGATGACAGTCTTCGGCGGTTCCAGTTGGGTCAGACCTGATCGATTCGATCAATAAATCATAAGGCATGGACTCGATCAGGGCTAAGGTTAATCAATATGGTCCATTAATGAAAGTTTCAAGGACATTTAATAAGGCCAGGGTGATCGGTCTAGTAGGCAACTCGGGCACCAGAGCAGATTAGGGCCCTTTACAGGGGTCAACTCGGGTTTATAGATAGGTCAACAGGATCCGATACTGGGTTTCTTAGATCTTCTAGAGAGAAAGTAGAGAGAGAAAGTGGAGAAAGGAGAGAGAAAGCAGAGAGAAAAAGTTGATAGGAGAGAGAAAGTGGAGAGAGAGATGTTCCTCTTCTTTTTTCTTTCTTCTTTCTTTCTTCTTTCTTGGAAGCAAGTGGGTGGCTCAAGGTGGCTGCCGCAATCGAGGTCCAGTAGGTGATAGTTGGAGGCGGTGGAGGGCAATGTTGGGCAGGGTGGCAACGGCCGGCCGGCAACAATCAACCCCAAAACAGTGTCGAATAGGGGGTCAAGGGCTCGGTCAATCTCGGATCCCAATCTGCTTGTCGGCGATTGGGAGGTCCGGCTTTGGCCAGGGGCCGATGTAGGGAAGGGCTAAGGCCCTCGACGAGGGATGCCAGTGACAGTGGTGGTCGGAAGAAGCGAGCTGAAACAGAGCTCCCCTGTGCCGGAAGGATTCTGACAATTTGCCGGCTCTAATCCAAGGGAATGAAAGCCAAAGCACTAAGAAAGAAAAAGGAGATGAAGAACTCATACCTCGGTCTGGCGAGGCTTTTCAGCGGCTCTTTTTGGCCAGGAAACGAGGAAGAAGGCTCGGAGAAGAAGCTTGGAATCGGCAACTATTCTTGACAATTTTCGGTGGAGGAAATCCAAGGAGGAGGGAAGTTAAATAGGCGAAGTCTCCGAGTCCTAGATATACTCGGATTGCCCTAGGAGTTCTCGATTTTTGCCGGATTCGGAGGAGAGAAGAAGACTCCTATCGGAGTCTTCTTCTTTGCTGCTTTATGCCACAGGGCACAATGTGGCTTTGGGATCGGAGTCTTCGGGCCGGCCCACAGGCCTAAGGCAAGTTCGGGCCGGTCATTGGACCGAGCCCTCACACATATTATCTCCTAAAGTTGCTGGAGCATGGACATTTCTACTTGACAAATAAAGCCTATGCTTTTCTTTTTGCTTCACTTTCCCATTTACACTGTTGAGTACAAGTTAACCTTTTCTTTTATTTTTGCTTCACTTGACAAATAAACTACTTTTCTTTTAGGAATTAGAATGGGTGGAAGCCAGGCCAAATGCTAGAGTGACTGGTGTGTGATAATACTTAGTTGGCAACACCTTCATATTTGGATCCTATTCTTTCTTTCTAAATGATTACTTAGCAGGTCAAGTTCTTGTTAGGTAATCTACTGGTTGTTCAGCGTCATTCTTGTGGTGATAAGATTTGTTAGGGCTATTACCCCCCCTGATGAAGCATTTGGTTTTTTGGTGTCACGTGAGTTGTCTTCAGGTTATTTTGGTTCTGATTTATTTGAACGTTGCTTCATCTTTGTGCATTTGGTTCATTGTTGTTGTGGACTATATCTTGTTTGATTTTGCCTCCTGAAGGGCTGAGGTTTGCATTCTGATGAATGAGCCAACAATTTTCAGTTAGCTATTATAGTATAGAAAACAAAAATAATTGATAATTCTTGAATGTGCTGAGGTTAAAAATAGTTGCATCATCCTTCCTACCTATATGCTCAGACTCATTAATGAGGTGAATAGCATATGGCTTTGATTGGCTTGTATGTAAGAATAAGTTGACTATGAATATAGATGGTTCAGCTGGAGCTATACAAGGAATTTTCATTGAAGCCTTATTAGCCTATCTTACATTTTCTTTTTGGCTTCGTTCTTGAAATATGTTTCTTTCACAGACATGCAGTCTTAGTTCAATACTAGTCTCCCGCAACATTTTGTGAATACGTTATTTGTTACAGGCCTAATAGTGCTCCTGAAACAGGTTGGTTTCAAAATGTTCTTAGGGGTGACTGCTACTGTGACCAACTGGAATGCTGAGGGGACAACTTGCAGCCTCGTTTTGGAGGATAATCCCTTGGTAGACTTTGTGGAACTTCCTGATACATGCCAAGGTCTTCACTACTGTAACATCTTGAGTGGGGTTCTAAGAGGTGCATTGGAGATGGTTGGTTTCTTACTTCTAATTAGCTTCCCATTTTTATTCCAGCTTGTCACAGCATCTCAGCTTCTATCTTACTTTTCTTGTTTAACACACATCATGTTTTTGTTGTCATAAGTATTTTTTTCTTTTTATGGTACAAAGGGTGCTGAGTGCTTTAGAAGCCTGTTTCCACTATACCAGATGCTGGTGCTTTCACCCCATCTTAAGATTGGTATCTACTATCTATCGGTAGTGCTATTCTGTTGAAGTTAACTACTTAAAGTCAATAAGAAATTCATTATTCAGACAGTAAGCAGGTAGAGCTGTTAATGGGCCAAGCTGCTCGGGCTCGGCTCGGGCCTGGCTCGGTAAAAGCCCGGCTCGAGCTCGGCTCGTTAGTCAAACGAGCCCGAGCCCGAGCCCAAAATGAGGCCCATTTAAATCTGAGCCCGAGCTTGACCTCGAGCTCGAGCCCGAGTAGCTCACGAGCCCAAATGAACGAGCCCGAGCTCGAGCCCAAAATGAGGCCCGTTTAAATCTAAGCCCGAGCTTGAGCTCGAGCTCGAGCCCGAGTAGCTCACGAGCCCAAATGAGGGCTCAGTCCAATTAACAATTTAATTGGGTCCCAATTAAACTTGGACTCAACCCAATTAAATTTTATTTGGCTTAATCAATTTAAATCCCAATCTGATTGAACCCAATTAGATTTAGATCAGACCCAAACCGAGCTAACCCAAATCCATTTAATTTCTTTTAATCGGATTGGATTGGTTCGGGTTCGGACTCAACCCGTTAATCCAAACCCAACCCGTTAACCCGTTCCCTCCTCTTTCTTTTTCTTTTCTTCTCCTTTCTTCTCGATTTCTCCAGAACCTTCCAGCGAGGGCCCCTCTTTCTTCTCCCTTTCTCCCCCTTTCTTTTCCTCTCTTTCCCGACTCCTTCCCGTTCTAACGCGACAGAGGAGGGGAGGAGAAGCCCTCTTCCACCGGCGAATTAGGGGAGTCCCTGGCACGGGAGGGTCGGGCCACGGCCAGTGGCGCCCGCGGCCGAGCCTGCACCCACGGCCATGCCTGTGGTCGACGCCCTTGCCGGCGGTGCTCGCGACCGAAGCTGGCGGCCGCTGCACGCGACGACGAACAGGTGAGTCCTTTCTTCTCTTTTCTTTTTTCTTTCTTTCTTTCTTTCTTTCCTTCTTTCTTCTCTTCTTATTTTCTTTCTTTCCTTCCTTCCTTCGTTCTTCTCTCCGACGACGAACTAAGCTCGGGGATGGGGATGGGGCTGGGGATGGGGATGGGGTAGGCTCAGGCTCGGGCAAACGAGCTTTACGAGCTCAAGCCCAAGCCTTTGCTGTGCCAAGCAAGCCCGAGCTCAAGCCCAATACAGAGCTCGGTACCGAGCCTGAGCCCGAGCCTGAAATTTTGTGAAACGAGCCCGAGCCGAGGCTCGGCTCGGCTCGTTAATAGCCCTAAAGCAGGTTCCTCTAGGATGGAGTATAAAATCTATCTAGATAAAGTAACTTATTTTGCATATTAATTGGTATCTTGATAATGCAGTTCAAATACAATTTTAGCAACTTTATTCTCTGAAGGGAAAGTGTTCCTCATTTGATGAATAGGCAATACATATCATCTCTCTTTAGCTAGCATTATTTCATACGATGAGTATGCCAGGATATTTCTAAGATTGATGAAGATTATATGGGTTTGCCAATAGGTAGCAGTTTGATAATACAACTCAAATTTTTGTCATCATTATGTTTAATGTCAAGAGCATAATCGGTTTGCTTTCTTATATATCCCTACAGACAGTAGATGCGTATACCTTTCTAGAAGAGGTCATCCCTTTCTTTATCCCTGTATTCTCTGTATCTTTCCAAGAATTGAAGAGGGAAGGTCTTGGTAATTTCCCCTTGGATGACTACAGTATGTCAAATTGTGAAGTGGAGATTAGACATTTGTTCTCCAAATTTTAGTTCAGCTGCTGAGACTTGCAAAATTTTACTTAAGACATAAAATACTTCACATGGTTACAATTACTGCTTGCCCGAGATTATTATCATTACATGAATGTATCATGAATTGTATAACGTTACATGGTTCTGTATGCACTCTATTTTGTTTGTTGTTTAGAGTGATCTGCTGCTGTTGATTTAGGTGTCAATGAAGACTGAAGTCACCTGGGTTCGGGATATGCTACATGGTGATGATGCATATGAGCTGCAAGTAAAACTTGTAAAGCAAGTTCCAGAGGAGTACCCATACAAAGATGATGACTAACTTGATACTGTGCAACCACAAGTTCTTTTGGTTCTCTTAATAATCATCTATATTTGTACTTGTGATATTAGTTCTGCCAACTTCTTTGAAGACGTTTCCCTTTAACATGATATAGAAAGAAATGGTTTGATGTTATTCTTTGCTCATTTCTCGAACATTTTATGGTTATTTCTAGGTCAAGCCCCATTACCCCTTTAATTTATAAAGCCAGTTTGTTCTCCAAAGCTCCACTCATTTGAGCTCATTAGCAACTATTCTTTTTATCTCACAGATGGGAGTGATAGATCAAATTAATTAAGCTGGGTTAATAGCATGATCCCAAAATTAGTGCATATTATGTTAGTAGTTGTGTGCACATACTGCCAAAACTAGTGTACATTAAGCCAATTTTACTGTATTTTGTGTTTGAACTACTACATATATAGCTTGCATTAGTGCATATGGTGATAGAACAATATGCAAGAACTATTTGGAGTTTTTTCAAGAATTGAAAATTATGTTTCGGTAATTGGAAAAACAGAAGCTTTTTACAATTCCAAAAAAGATAGAGATTACGATCCTAAAAAAATATTATAAAATCACATATTTTGGTGGTATTTAGTATGTCCATTAATAGGATGAAAAAAGTGGATGACTTTCAATAGTATATTTTGATGTTATTTTGATTTGAGCATGAAAACTTATTAAATTTTAGTTTTATAAATATTTCGAGATATTACAAAACATGATCAACTTTACAGAACATGTTCAATTGTTCGGATTTTCAAATTATATTCATATTATGTTTTATCGGCAATATCGTAATTACTAGTATTTATTTGTTCATTTGCTTGATTCATAGCTTAGGGAAATCAAAATCATTTGATTTTTGAATTTTAGGTATTTTAAGTGGTACAGATTATGACAAATGATGTGATACTTTGAGTTGGATGGCTATTATAGATTTTTTTTTAAAATATTTAATACTAATATTAATTCTAGCTATTTTCTAGCAAACCATAGACCTAAGCATGCTATTATGTTGTTAAATTTTTTGTATCCACTTAATACACAGGTGGTAGACCTGTATACATGATATTTTATGAGTTTTGCATGAAAATTAACAGTCATTTTTTCACATATTTTCATCTATTTGACCACAACAACCTCAACCATGGGCATGACCACTTTACATACGATCAACTATGGAGCCCTATTTTTTGCAAGAAGGCTTTAATAAGAATTGAGAAGAAATTTAAGGTCGATTGACCCTAACTCTAGAACACATAATGCAATAGCCTTGTTTTCATGAGTTCACATGCTTGTCCATATAATAAATTAATTAAGATAAACATGTTTAGGACTTTGCTTTAAGATATGCCACTTAAAATATATAAGCTTTTAGTGTCAACTAGTGTAGTTGAGGATAGTCCCAACAACCTAGATTCAAGTCCCACCCCCGTCCTGTTTTGGCTAGGTTTTCTCCCGTGCTAGCTCTTAAAAAAAGATTTTGATTGCTAATGTCGATTTACCCCAGGGCAGAATTAACAGTGATTCTCGTATTGGTTCTAATAGTTTTGAGATAGAGAGGGGGCTAAGAAATAATGATAGTGGTAGTTAAGGCTGCAAGTGGATTGTATTGAAGAAACGTGGATATCGATCACTAAGTGACATGATTTGAAGATAATTTTTATTTTAGTAATAAGTTCTACGTCGTTAACCATCAATTTTTGTCATTAAAGATAATTTATACATGATTAATTCAGATCACATTGGTAGTAATTTTTACATGTTTGGTTGTTTTGTTGTCTTGTATAATCTATTTAGATATACATAACCAAATTTTATATTTATTAAATAAAATACTTCTTCTTTGTTTATGTTTGGGTTATTCCTAAACCAATATAAATGGAAAATGCAATGAACTAATTAAATAAATTATAAATCCAATTTGCTTCAACTTGAATGGTAATGGATTATGGCTCCAATTTAAGTTTCTATCCCGTTCAATAACAGATTGGACTTGGATTATGCCAAATATTGACCCAATCCGACGATATATGACCTTGATGGTAATTGCATGTAATGGTTAGTGGAGTGAGAGAGGGTAGGAGAACACTGACCAGAGGGAAATGTAGTATAACTATTTTTATGAGTAGAGTTATATGGCTTTAATTGGAGCAAATATATAGGTTGTTTCTTTAAAAAATGATAGTTTTTCTTCGATTATATTTGCACTACAGTATTTTTATCATTTGAGCATGCCATGAATACAATCTTTTTCTACAACTTCTTCTTTGTTGCAATAATGATAGATACTAAATAATCAAAACATCTTGCTACATACATTACTAACTCATAAAAGTGTTAGTTTCTAGAAGGGATAACTTATTGGCTTTCGATGGAGCAAAATAGCTCGACCAATTTTAATTGTATAGTGTTGTCTTCAAAATTCACTATGACCTAGCACATGTAATGCACATATTATTTTATCTTTAACAAAAATAAAACTTGCATACCTGAATAATAAATACTAGAAAAAAGACTCAAACTTTAGATCTTATAGTTAACAACCATAAGGAGAAGGAAAAATGCACGGATAGAATGTGGGATAGGGAGAGACAGTATAAAGAAACCCATAGGATGAGAAAGGTGGGATGAGAGAATATAGATAGGCAGACATTGTCATAGATACATAATGACACATAATAGGAGTTGGCATTATATAGTACTAGAATGTGGCATGTGTGATGCATATATTATTTTAATTTTTGATAAAAATAAAATTTATATAAAGAAATAATAAATGCTGGAAGAATAACTCAAATATTTGATCTTGTGGTTAAACATAAAAAATAAAGAGGTGGAAAAGAAGTTAGATGTGAAAAGGGGAGGGGGGGAACATGGATGATAAGACAAGCATCATGCACTAGCACATCATGGGAGTTTGTGTTACTATCAGCCACTAAGTAGAATATTACCTATTAACAATGTCAAACTAGAGCACTTTATAAAACATGATACTAAAAATATGTATCATTATGAAAATACATCTAATAAGAATAAATAAATGACTACGACACTAAGAATGAGAATATGTATCACCCTTTGCTATTTGAGCAGAGGGATGGAGGTTTGGTTTTGGTTGGAGTTCACCCATGCGGGTGGATATAGGGTAGAAAAATAGAGATAAGACCGTCCTAATAGAGAAAGAGAGAGAGACCAATGATGTTAATATATAATTCTAACATAAACTTCCATTGATCCTTCATATCAGTTATATCATCCGACTTCTCTAGGCATAGTCATCAAAGTATACAATTGAAAGAGAGAATTTTGTGTCTACAACACTATTTTATTTAATATTGGTGAATATTTTTTTATTAAACTTGAAATATCAATGCATGCAACTGCAAGGTGCTTGCTTGGATGGTACCACCCTTTTCTGCTTATACAAGGGAATGGAGATTAGATTCTGATTAGAATCAACCTTCAAGGGTGGGGTGGCTATAGGATAGAAAAGGACATGTCTTGAGTCGTCGTGCATGGTTGATCCAATGCATGGCTACGATGCATTGATTATAAAGCATCCTCGAGCGATATCTTAACTCCACACTTCTCCTTATTCAAGGTTCTTACTATAATAATATTCAAGGGGACTAATAATATTCAGGGGACTAGGAGAGTCCACCATTATGCCACTGCCTCCTTTGCGGCTTTGCCATGAGAAATTATTAGGTAGATGGTTTTACTAGTTAGGATTATAGGCTACCTAATGATAACTCACCCCACCATCTATTCGGAATAACAAACTCCATTCCATCCTCAACCCATCTCTAGTTAACCATAGATTTTTACATGTATGGCACATGTGATTAATAAAAAGTAATATATTTTGGTTGAAAAAAGAAACAAAAAAGAGAAATCGAAGGAACCCTAAACCCAATTGTCGCCTCTCCCCAGTCCACCACCGGACCTCAACTCCATCTTGTAGGCCTTCTCCCTCCTCGAAGCCAACCCCACCGCCTCGACTCCATTGCCGAACTTTAACTTATATGAGAAGATTTAACATCATCCAATGTTAAGCATCCGGCCTTTTTGATAAGAGCAATAGGGTTCTCTCTTCTACCACTAAAAAGAAATGAGTTCCTATTTTTCAGTATATACCATAATAAAATAGAAGATAAAAGGTAAAACAGAATTCTTATCTCGAAATTCTGCTCTTAACCATTCCTACGTAGGCTAGGCCCAGCTTAAGTGTTTGGAGATCCACAACTTGATTATGTGCCGCAAGTCATGTATTAAGCTTGTTGTACCTTGAACACCATATACCATCCTCCATATCTTGTAACCTTTTGCTCTAGGATGTTGGATAAATATAGCAGTTAATTATCATGAGACTGTAAAAAGTTATTTGAATTGGTTTGCTTGAAGTTCCTCCTCCTAACAATTTCTAATGTGCTCATTTCAATAATAGAATTCATTTGAAATGATAAAAAAGAAAATTCATCAATATCTTGGTAAGATTATGGTGAACAAGATGTACAAGATCATTGGTAAAAACCTTTATAACCATGAGCCTAGCCAAATCTATTGTGTTTGCTTCTTTATTTGTTATTTGGTTTCTTTTCTTTAATTTTCGTTCACTTGTACATGACCCAAAATCTGTTACACAACATGTGTGACAAATGTATACATGCACCTAGAATTAATGAGATATATTGTTCCTTTTTCTATATCCAAATAGTGGACCTTTATTGGTAGAATTTATTTACTCGTGACAAGATACTTTGCCATGATATAAACCTTGACTGTGGCTACAATATGCCTTTATTTTTTAAAAAAATTGGAACTATGGCTATGACTACAATTATCTATTCTGCTTCTTCTTTTTCTTATTTAATTGATATAATTGCTAATTTGTAATTTGATTCTTTCTTACTAGAAACTAAGCTATAATATTTATGATTAACACTACAGTGATAGAGAGATCTAGTTACACTCCTCAAGTGTTGGAGATGTTATTTTCCTTACCACTAATGGAGGTTCCATTTATATTGATAGTGATGGAGAAGTGGAGCTACATCTCTCAACTCTTATGGAGATCAAGTGGATAAAATTGAGAAGTCTTCTGCTGTTATTTTAAAGTGTGATATGGCAAGTGAAGACTTATAAGGGCAGGTTGTGCATGGTAACGAGGTGGCCTACAAATTATACTGTGACTAACTTGCTTTTTAGTGTTGCAAGAGAGAAGCAATATTACTTCACCAAGATAAACAAACTTATGTAGGACTATTATTGCTCAATGGAAGGACTGAAGGATCTTTGCCTAATGAGACAAATTACACTCAACCTGATACGAGAACTAATTGCAAAGCAATGATTCGTTTTACAGCTACTGAGCAAGGGTAATGGAAAATAACTAGGTTGGTTTCTGAACACAATCATGAGTTGGCTAAACCTGAGGAGAGGCATTTTTTAAGGTTTGCACAGTCTCTAACTTCTGAGAAAGCTGGTGTAATTGATTCAATGGTGAATATAGGAATCCAAACAATTAGTGCCTACTCCTATATGGTTGAAGAAGATGGTGGAGTTGAAAATGTGATGTTTTCAAAATATAATTGTTACAATTATGTCAATATTCAGAAAATGATGCATATTCATGTCGGAAACTCTAAGTCTAGTAAGCCATTTCAAGCATATGACAAATCAGGAGGGCATGTTTTATTAAGATGTGCAAGTTGATTAGAAGGGTAAATGTGCAAGTTGATTAGAAGGTAGATATGCAAGTTGATTAGAAGGCTAGATGTTCAACTTTTTTTGGAGGGACAGGAGATCTAGAATCAACTATAATTGTGTTGTCTCTAAAGGGTCGATTGAGATAATGCAAAACAGTTGAGTCAAAAGTTGAATAATTTATTGCTTTGAGTTTAATCAATAAATTTTAGAAAGCAAAGAAGAAAATCTTTAGTTACTCTCAAGTAAATATCATCTATTTGAAGCTCCACATCAAGAAGCTGAACTCCAAAAGGTGATGAAAATATTTCTTGAAAGTTTAGATACAAATATAGAAGATTTCATCCTGAGCTACCTCAAGAGTCGATCTCAAGCTTGCAAACAGTCGACCCCAGCACATTATCGCTGACTGATATGCCTTCACGTGCTGACTCTAGTAGATTGCGAGTTGACACCAGAACAGTCTCAGAGGATAGACAGAAAGCCATGAAATTTATTATATTGATGAGTCAACCCATAAAGTACACGAGCCAACTCCAGTTTAACAAGAGTCGACCTTAGAAAAAAGCAAGTCGACGGCTAAATCACCACGTAAAAGACAAAGAACTAGAAAAATTGTTGCATTGGTGAGTCAACCCATGAAATTCACGAGTTGACTCCAGTCAAACTAGAGTCGACCCCAAAACGACTACAGTGGAAAAATAGAAAGTAGTGAAACTTAGTCCATTGAAGAGTCGAGCCCTGAAAGCAATAAATCGATCCCAGTCATCTGACGAGTCGACCCTTGAACTGAGACATCCAACTTTACAAGTGCCACACACGAAAGATAGAGCGTAGCAAAAATAGAAGCAAGCTTGAGACAACCCTGAAGTTCATGAGTCGACTCCTAAAAATCTCAAGTCGATCTTAGAAAATGGCAAGTCAATCCTTCTGTGCTTGACAACAGTAATTGCTATTTTCTTATGAATCAGAATGATTGTTTTCATCTCACAACGACTTTAATACCTGTATAATAGCTAGAAATGTGTTCCAACCATCTCTAAAGATTATAATAGCATGGGAACACTAAAAAAAAAAATAAGAGCTCAAGTATTACAAAGAAAAATCCACTAGAGCTAGAAAGAGAAAGCAAAAAAAGAGATTTTGAAAGAGAATATCATTCAAGGTTTTCATTGTGAACTAAAAGATCACATCTTCAACATCTAAGAAGTTGGTGAAGAGCCTTAAAGAGCATTCAAAGCAAACCAACAAAGTCAAGCTCCATTTATTATTTTGTATTCAATATTTAGAAGTTGTACTTTATTATGCTTAAATTGTTCATACCTTACTGTAACAAGTTTCAAAGATTGAAACTTAGGAAAAAAGTCCATCTAAACTTATAATTAGATTGTGAATGTTTTAGTTGATTTCCTAAAAAATCAACTGGGTTTATTGTGATCCCAAAAAACAAATGGTGTAGATTTTGGTTGATTTTCTAAAAAAATCAACTAGATCAATTTTAAACCCAGAAAGCAATCAGTTAAAGGTTTTACTTGATTGCCTGAGAAAATCAATTGGATTTGGTTGTGAACCTAAAAAATAACTATGCTATAATCTAAGTTATAGACTATAGTAAAATTTCTAAGAAGCAAGTCTTGGAGAGTGGATATTGGTACAGAATTGGCACTAAACTACTACAAATTCTGGGTGTTTACATTGCCTATTTTACTTGTGTCGATTTTCTTGTATATTTACTTAAGTATTCATTTGCTGAAATCAATATTCATTTGTTAAGCATCTAATTTTGCTATATTTAGTTAAAGTTTTGAAAAATCCAATTCACCCCTCCTCTTGAGTCGCATAGTTGGGCAACAAGTGGTATCAGAGCTTGATACTCAAGCTACTCATTGACCTAACCATTAAGAGTTAAAGATCTATAGCAACCCCTGTTGGAACCTCTCTCACCAAGGATAAATCCAAACAGGCCTCCACTTTTCAATGACTTAAATTATACTTATTAGAAATCATGCATACGCATTTTTATTCAAGCATTAGACTATGACATGTAGAGTGTCATAGTTGTTGGGAATTGTATCCTAAATGTCAATCGTCAGCATGTTGGTGATTGAATTTTGTAAATAAATTGACAAAATTAATAAAGTGTTATTTGGCATTATTCATCATTTCATTATACATCTTCAAATGAACTCTTATATGATGAAGTCCTTAGGACTTAATTTATGATAAAAGAGGATTTATCTTCAGGTCCTTAAACCTGTTCGCAACCAAATGATAAGCTGTTAATAGGATGACAGTATTACCAAGATTAATTCGTTGTGTGATATATACGTTGGTTGTCCACTTAACCAAGAAGTGTGGAGACACTGATATTTCATACAGATGAAGTGTAAGAGTACATTTCACTGAACGTGACCAATTCCGGAATGCTTTACTGTAAAAAGTTGTTCCGAGTGGATATGGGTATAAGTATCCCTCAAACCTGAGGTTACCACAGGGATTAACAAGCAACTCACTGTACTTTGATAACAGACTAGCAGAATTTCTAATTCTGGGATGGAAGGTTATTGGGTGTAGTCAAGTACTTGCAAAGTCGGTGCGTGAGTCAAGATGGAATTGACCCCTCCTGAAAATAGAAGATAATGCTTTGGGTTCAATTTAGCAAAATCTTGGCCAGAATAATCCTTGTGATGAGTTACAGAATTTCTAAAGTTGATCACATAGTGGATGTACTGATTAGATAGTTGACAGAACTATGATGCATCCTAGCATTGGGAGTCAAAGGGATGAATTATACAGTAACCATAGTCCAGAATTCCAGAATATCTGCTTTGCATATATTTGGCCTATCCGGACGTCGGGTACCATTGCTAGATGGTCACATCGATTAGTGTAGGAAGTTGTTCCTATACTACCGGCTTAGATTCGAACTATGAGGTCACATGCATAGAAGTTTCCTGATTGATCAAGATAGCTAATGGATGATTGAGAATCAATCTAGGATAATTTGGTCAATTCGATTAGTAAATTATCCTATAAAATATTTAAGGTAATTATTGAAGGATTAATTAGTAATTAGATTACTAATAAACTCAATTTGATTCAGTATTGGGACTGAGGATTAGCCAAATTGAATTGGATTCAATTTTGAGTTCAATCAGAGTTTTTGACTTGATTAGAGTTGATCGAGTTTCCTTGGAGTCGACTCGAGATGGGCTGGGGGTCGACTCTCTCAGAATCTATAGAAAACATCTTCTGTTTTCCCAAGTGGAGTCGACTTGAGTTTCCTTGGAGTCGACTCGAGCAAGTTGGGGTCGACTCGAGCTATGAAGGGGTCGACTCGTTGGGCGTATCAGAGAAATTGTTCTCTGTTGTTTCAGCCGGAGTCGACCCATGAAGCTTTGGAGTCGACTCGAAGGGGAAGGAGTCGACTCGAGGCGATTTGGAGTCGACTCGAAGATCAGGAAGGTCGACTCCTTCCAAGAAATCTGGAGTTCGCGGATGTTCTGAACTTTCGGGATTCGATCCAGAAGTGGTTTTTCAATAAAATCTCATGGGATTTGGATCGTGGAACATGTGGGAGAATGGGTAGATGATGATGGAAGATCATCACCATACATTATGATCATCACCATACATTATGATCCTATCTTATCCGCATGAACTATATGTTGTTTGAATTTTGAATTCAAACAAGATAAGATCTGTCTTGTTGCAACCATCCCCTAAATGTGCCAACAAGATACCAGATTTTCATTTGAATTTCGAATTCAAATGATCAGATGGGGTGGCTATAAAAGGAAGAGTTCCTTGTGTCGCCAAAAACCATGAAAAAAAAAAGAAAAAAAACCAAAAGAAAATGAAAAAAGAGAAGAAAAACCAAGAGAAAAGAAAGAAAAAGAAAAAGAAATTCAGCCTCCCTACTTGTGTTCTAAGTCCATTTCGAAATAGCTGGTAGGGGTCCTTTAAAGAGCCTTTAGATCAGATCTAAGTCCTTTTCAATCCTTACTAGCTATTCCTTCAAGTTCTTCCAAGAAGACGAATCAAAAGTTGATAGCATTGGAAATATCAAAATTCAGCAAAGGAAGATCTTGCGCAAGCCAGCACTTCCATGGGATTGGATCATTCCAGGAGCTTCGCGTGGACCACTCGTAGAGGCCAACAAGTGTATGGCTATGAAGCTCTAGCATCAGATCCAATACTTTCTGATTTCATAGAGGTATAAAACTAAATTCAATGATATCTCTTATAGGTTCCAATCCCCGAGGGTTAAACCTCTTTTGGGGCTCTTCACAGAGTAATCTTCAGACCCTATTCGATAGGCATTCGAAGATCAGTTGGATGATTAGATTAATTATGTTTAGAACTTAATTTATAATCTCATTTCAGATCTGAAATTAATCATGCAATGATTTTAGTATAATCGTTTAAACGATCCTGGCATATTGATCATGTATATTTGTAGTGATACTTTGAAATTTGATTTCTTATGCATGCTAAAATTAAAATGTTTAATTCAGTTTTCCGCTGCAAATTTCAAAATTAAAAGAACTACATGTGGCTTGATCCTCCTTATGAAGGGATACGTAGGCAACCCGAACAGGTACATCCATAGATTTGAAAAAAAGCTATAGATTTGAAAAAATTTTAAATTTTAGCATGCTATCACTACTAGCATGATAGGATCTCTTTCAATAGTTAATGGAACCCACTAAGATTATTGATGGTGTTTCTCTTTCCAAACCCAAAGGAAAATGGGATAAATCAGATAAAAAGATGACACAACTGAATGGTATATCCATGAGTGTTCTTTATTGTTTTTTAGGTGCTAAGTGAATTTAATTGCATATCTATTTGCTCTTCTGCTAAAAAAATCTGAGATAAGCTGAACGTAACTCATGAAGGTACTTACTAGGTTAAAGAGTCTAAAATCAATATGCTTGTACATAACTATAAGTTATTTAAAATGGAGTCCAGTGAGTCTATTTCTGATATATTTACTCATTTTATAAATATCATTAATGGCCTTAAAAGTCTTGATAAATTATATTCTAACAGTAATTTGGCGAGAAAGATTCTCAGGTCATTGTTAAGAATGAGGGAGGCCAAAGTCATAGCCATCTAAGAAGCAAAGGACCTCAACGCACTTCCTCTAGAAGAACTGTTAAATTTGTTGATGACTCACGAGCTATCTACAAAGCAAAACCTTGAAGAAGAGGAATCAAAAAAAAGGACCATTGCTCTCAAATCAAATACATAAGAAGAAGACAAGAGTGAGGAATCTGAAGGGAATGAGGAGATAGCTCTGATAACGAGAAAGTTCAGAAGGTTGATAAGAAGAAAATGACAAGGAAAAAGACCGTTGGCTAAGGAAGAGCCTAACAAAGAGAAAGATAAAGAGCAGCCGCTAATATGCTACGAATGCAAGAAACTATATCACTATAGAGCAGACTGCCTACTACTGAAGAAAACTCAGAAAAAGCCAAAAAAGAGAGCAATGTTTGCTACATGGACTGATAACAACGAATCAAGCTCAGAAGAAGAAACTCAAAAAACTGTAAACTTATGCCCTATGGTTCATAAGAATAAGATAAGTTTTGAACCCTTAAATAATTTTACTTTTGATGAACTTTATGATGCTTTTTATGATTTATTAGATGAAACTTAAAAAGCTTAGTCGAAGAAATAATGAGCTAAAGCTAAAAAAATCAAAATATGATAAATGAAAATGAAAATATGTTAAAAGCAAAGTAAACATTATTGCAAGAAAATCAAAACTTAAGTAAAGAAGCAAATAAGTTAAAACCAATTGTAGATAAATTCACTTTGAGTTCTGACAAATTAAACATGATTTTAGATAGCCAACAAGTTGTATTTGATAAAGTAGTATAACCCATTGTTAAAACAAAAATCTTTAAAGAAAATGCTTATCAAATCTTCTAGCTATCAAACAAGAAAGATAACATGGTTTAAATGTGGTAATATTGGGTACAAGTACTTTACCTATAATCATTAAGGAAATAACTTGCATGGTAAAGTTGATATTAAGAAAATTTGGATTCCAAAAGGAACTACAATAGCTAACCTGCAAGGACCCAAAAGAGCTTGGGTACCTAAAATGAAAACTTAATTTTTGTGATTCAGGTGTGTCTAACAGCCCATGGAGTAAACAAAAAATGGTACTTGGACAGTGGGTATTCTAGACATATGACAGGGGATGAATCTCAATTCGTTTTTTAAAAGAAAAGGAGGGGTGGTCACGTTTAGCGACAACGGCAAAAGGAAGAACACTAGAATTGGTAAAATCAGTATCACTCCTTGTGCATTTATTGAAAATATTTTGCTAGTAAATGGTCTTAAGTATAATCTCTTTAATATTAGGCAATTATGAGATAAAAGTTTTAAAGTTACTTTTGAATCCTCTATATATATTATTTCTAATCCCAATGATGGGACATAAGTTTATAGGCCATAGACATGGTAATGTATACTTGGTCAATTTTGACCATTTATCTATAAAAACCTTGCTATGAATGCTAAAATCAGTGAGACTAATTGGTTATGACATCACAGATTAGCTCATGCTAGTATGGACCTTATCTCAAAATTAGCTAGAAAAAAATTTAGTTATAGGCCTACCTAAATTAAGCTTGGAGAAAGATAAATTCTACGATGAATGCTAACTAGAGAAACAAACTAGAGTTTTTTTTAAAAGATCTAAAAATATGGTTTCAATTTCTAAACCGTTAGAACTTTTACATATGAATTTATTTAGGCCAACAAGAACTTTAAGTTTTAGTGACAAGCATTTTGGTTCCTTTTTGCAATTTGTTCAAATATCATCTTGTGGTGGTTAACTCCTTGATTGTAGCTAGCACAGAACACAATGTAGACCAAAGTATTTTATCTTCATGGTATGTAAGCGCTACTTTTATGTAGGCCAACTACTTTTATGTCCCTGTTGGTATCAGATTGTTTGTTGAATAGTGAGCGGCAAGTGAGAATATAATGGATGTGGACGTTGATGTTGATATAAATCTCTAAAAGAATGTCAGATACTGGTTTATCACTGGAAAACCAAAATGCTGTTTGTAGTGATATACTGCTATGGATCTAGGTTTTCGGTGGGCCATGCAAAAATTGGAATTTAGAAATTAAAATTGTTGGATAGGTGGAGATAAGTTTTAGTTCTTTATAGTATGCTGGTTGTTTATTATTAGAAGTGCTATTTGATTTTCTTTTTCATGTTCGTTGTTCAATTGTTGCTGCATATCCACTTTTTATGGCATGCCGCAACAATTAATTCTAGAGCAGTAGAATGGGAGCTTGGTTTAAGATTCGTAGTTCGCAAACTTCCCCTGATCTAGTTTGGACAAGTCATGCTCCTGCTTGCATTTGGGGCTAGGTATACGCATTTAAACTAGCTCCTTCTGCATACTTGGAAGCCTAGACAACTAGCTCATGTGGCATTGTTGCATCTATCATGGCATTATTGCAGTGTAGAAATTTGAAATGAAAAATTGAGGTTCGCCCTCTCAGTCGTTCTACATCGATCTAGTTCATTGATCTACTTGGTTCTTGTTCAGAATCATAATGTCAACTCTGCTCATTCTGAACACTGACTAATTTTGACTTCTAGACTGTAGCTAGCACAGAACACTGTGGACCAAAATATTTCATCTTCATGGTAGGTAAGCACTACTACTTGGCTAAGCACCTGCACATAGTGTTTGGAAATATTTCATCCTACGTATAATGTAATATGACATACAAATCCTCTCCTTAAGTTTTAGTTCTTTATCAACAAGAGCATCGTATCCAAGTCTAATGTGCTTTTTGATTGATCAAACAATATATCAAGGTAAATTGGGTAAAGCATGAAGACAGCATTAAGACATCCATCAATGTCCTGAACATAATAAAGAACAGCATTCTCTTTGAGTCATAAGCTGACTGAGAGTAATAGTCGAGCATACTCAGTTTCATGCTTTTGCTAAAGCTAAAAGCTACAAGTCAACATTATTATCAAAGAGAAAAGCATAAGCTTCTTGGTTTTGCACCATTTACAAAACTTCACAGATTTCCTTGCATCAGAGCTCATCATCTAACTAAAGCACGCTCTAACATAAATCTAGGATGTACAATATAAAGTCGCACTCTAACATAAGGCTAAGCTGATGCTAACTGAAGGCCAAAAAGTTTAAGATTCAAGAATGAACAGCATCACACAATCACACATTAAGCACTCTGACCATGAATCCCTTGGTGTGAAAGACTGATGCAGAAGAATAATTACATTATTTGAATACAAGTACAACAACAAGAAGGACAAAAATCTCCATCAAAAACATATTCTTTGAGACCCTATGCTCATCTTGTCCTTCTATATTACAGTTAAATAATTTTTCTACATCCATCCTTGAAGTTATATCACGTAGCAAATACTCCACAATATCGGCATAGCTACTTCCAGCTTCATCAATTGCTCCCTCATTTGTGGGATGGCACCACCCAACAAACCCATGTCTTTTGCAATGATCATACAATTTGTTTGGACTTTTCACTGAATTGGAGAGTGCAATGCTTATCAAAATACCATATTTTGGATAGCTTATAACCTAATAATTTAGCCTACTAGACCCATTGGAGCAACTGTCGCTTGTTGTGGACATCCTACACAGAAAAAATTGTAAAGCAAGTTAATTATACAGCCCGTTACTTAGAAAGGAATAGCCTTACAACACAAGTATGAGAAAACAAGCAAAAAACCAGCAAAGGATTCTGAATAACAGCAAATAACCCATACTACATGCATTTCCATGGACAATTCAAAAGACCATAGATGTATACATCCTAAGGGCTCTTAGTGCTCCATGGGTCTTGTCATAGGGATCGCAAGTAGGGATGCAATAAATAGGCTGTATGCATGAAGAAACATGAATATATATATATATATGACAATACATGAATGTGCATGAAAATTATTGATGCAAAATAGAACAACAATATTACAATAATTACCTAGGGTTTGCAGTGGCTGTGATAGATAAGAAAGAAACTAGATATCACATGTGGATGAATGATGCATAATATATGAGGCGTGATCATTTGGTTCAAATGAATGGATACGATGCAGTAATGAAGAATTAGACATATCATTTGCATTGTAACTATACATATCAATGCAATAATGCAATGTGGTGAATCCAGTTAGCGGTGCAAATTAATGGGTCGGTTCGGATTGGATCATGAGTGACATCGACCCACCCTAGTTTCTTATTCGGGTCCTAATGTTGGACCCAGACTCAATTCAATAGATGATCAAGTCAGTTTGGATCGGGTCCATGGTTGACACTTTTGACCTAATAGATCATTCAGGTTATGTCGAGTCAATATATAACTCAGTCCCAACCCCCAAAATTTAGGTCCGATCAGGTCCAGGTTGATTCTACGTTATACATATAGAGTTCTAAAATGAAAGAGTTAAATTTGGACGAAAGAAAATTCTAGCTTTATCATAAGACATAAATATCTATTTGGAAGCATGTTATGACACATTTAGCATGATAAATTTTTCTAACAATACTTAAAAAATAATTGAAAAGAGTTCCAAAAGTTGAGCACTCCTTACAAATTATATGAATTATTATGTTTAAAGATATTTAATAGACTAAAACAGAACATGGATAGAATGCCAAGACAGTCACGGTATTAATCTACAATCTAAAGGTCAAATTTTTCATCCAAGGATATCATTTAACTACCTAGTTTGCCACAACATCTCTTATGTCATGGGAATAAAATCAGATCAAGAAGCTTGGATTGGTGGGATGATGACCATTTATTTCAAACCAATTAATAAATGATGGCTGCCACCATTATATAAAAAGAAACTCTAATCAGGACTTTGGAGAGTAGACTATAGATGGTCAACTAGCTTAACACCACCCCTCACCTCGGGTTAATAGGATATCAGGGTCGGGTCAGGTCGAGTAATATCCAAATTAGACTGATATCACAATCAGATTGGATCGAGTTGGGTAGGGTCAGAATTCAATAAGCCTAGACCATACCCGAAATATAGAATGGGTTCAAATTTGAAACCTGATCTGGCCTCACAGATCCTCAAATCAGGTTTGGATCGGGTCTAAGTGGGTTGGAAAAGGTTAGGTCAGAAAAGCTTGGGTCGGGTTACAAGTCAACCTGACACATTTGTAGCCTTAAATCTAACCAATAATCATGGCATTAGTATTATCAACATTGACGAGAAAAAAGTTCCAAAGATCCTGTACTTATGACCATGGCAAAACACCAAGATGACAAAAATGAACATAAACAAGTCCATATTGCAGTAGATAAGACCATAAGACCCCATCTTAAGCCTTCAAGACCATCATCACAGGGCAAAAACAAACCTTTACTATGATTGCACCCAGTGAAACTAATATATGCCAGGGTTTTGCAAGGCTCTAGCATATAAGCAGCACCATAGGCTGTAGTACTCACCAAGAACCTTTCAAGATCAAGTATGTAGACAAGATGGATACCTCTAATTGCCTAATCAAAGATAGATCAAGCATTTAGGGGCACTGCAAATGCTAATACATGCATAACCCATCATAGATCAATCATGTCAACACCAGTACATGCTTAAAACTACAAAGACGAACAAATTGAAGACAAATGACTCAAATAATGGTAGAAATCAAGGTAGGCTTCAGATGGAAATAAGAATGATACCTGTGCAATGCATGGGGAGATAATAATTTTATGTAATAGAAAAATACTAAGCACGAATTTGAATTTTTTTTTTTTGTACGTGTTAACTTTCCAAAGTAAATAAGAAGTGGCATTTTTTGTGCATGGAGGACTTTTCTTTTTTACATGACTTTCTAAAATTATTTTAAAGAGTCCCACTAAAATTTTAATTTTTTTTAATTTTTTTTTTGTGCATAAGGAGAAAAATATTAGGAAGAACCTTTTTAAACAAAATATTCTTTTTTTACATAACCTAGAATTTTCTTCTTTTTGTGTGTTTAGAAAAATATTAGGAACGAAATCAAATTTAAATTTTTTTATGCATATGGACTTTCTAAAATAAATAAGGAGCAAAAGTTTTTGCAATTTTATATAGATTTCTAAATTTATTAAGAAGCATTTTTTTTTTATGCGAGGAATTTTTTTTTTCGTGACTTTCTAAAATATTATGAAGAATCCCACCAAAACTTGAATTTATTTTGATTTTTTATCTAAAATAAATAAGAAATGAAATTTATTTTGGATTTTTCAATTTTTTGTGTGTGCAGATTTTCCAAATTTATTACGAAGAGTCTCATTAAGATTTTACATAACTTTGGAATGAAATATTTTTTCCTTTTGTACAAAATTTAGGGTTTTACATTTTTTTCTTAATGCACGTGCGAAAAAATATTTGGATAAACTTCAAATTCAATTATTTCTTTTTGTGCATGTGGACATCCAAAAATAAATAATAAGTGATCTTTTTTTGTTCATGGAGGATTTTTATTTTTTTATAGGACTTTATAAAATTATTATGAAGAGTTCCACTAAAATTTGAATTTATTTTGCATTTTCTTGTGCGCATGGAGAAAAATATAAATAATGAAATAGTTTTTCCTTTTTCAATGAAATATTTTTTTAAAACAAATTAGGATTTTCCTATTTTTGTGCGTTTGGAGAAAAATATTAGGTATGAATTCGAATTCGAAATTTTTTGGCATGTGTGGACTTCCAAAAATAAATATGAAGTGAAAATTTCCCCTTTTTCAAGGATTCCAAAGTTTATTGAGAAGTAATTTTTTTTGTACGTGGAGGATTTACTTTTCTCACATGAATTTCTAAAATTATTATGAAGAGTCTCACTAAATTTTGAATTTATTTTTATTTTTTTTGTATAAAATAACAAAGAAGTGAAATTTATTTTGAATTTAGTTCATTTTTTTTGTATGCGTGGACTTCCCAAAATTAATATTTAGATAAAATTAGTGACAAAATATTTTTTCTTTTTTTACACAACTGTAGAGTGGAATACTTTTCTTTTTTACAGGACTTCCTAAATTTATTAAGAAGCAATTTTTTTTTGCATGGATGCAAACATCCGAAATTTATTATGAAGAGTCCCACTAACATTTGTGCATGTGAAGAAAATATGAGGTACCTATCATGGAATATTTTCCTTATAACTAAAATACAATGTCTATTTAGATAAAATTATTATGAGGGGTCTTAGTCGAGAAATATTGGTGATGAAATATTTTTACCTTTTTTCTACATTGCTGCCATCTTTTTTCCTTTTTTGACAAGACTTCCATAATTTATTAAGAAGTGATCTTTTTTTTTGGATGAAAACATGAGCAAAATTTTTCTTTTTTAATAGCTTCCAAAAATAATTAAGAAAAGTCTATTTTTTTACAATTTTTTTTTCTATTTTTTCTAAGTTTTAGAGAGGAGTCGAGTTTATCTCTCCTTTCCATGAAATAGGTATATATAGACTTTAGAAAAAATGAATAAAAAAGAAATAATGGAAACAATGAATAATTGATGGGCATTGAAAAAAATGCAGTAGTAATCTTTTCGATCACTTCAATTGCCCCATACTGATACTTTAGTTGCACAAAGACATCGAGACGAGGTTCTTTTTGGACTCCTACTATCTTTGATTACCATAACCCTAAATAGAAATTTAAATTTTTTTTGATCTCTAAAGGAAAATAAATAATAAGCAAATCACTAAAAACCTAATTTTAGTATGATAGAATTTCTTTTTTGGTGGGTATATGCAATTTTTCTTTGAGTGGAATCTTTTTGTGCATACGAATCAGTGAAAAACTAATTTTCCTTTTATATGCTTTCTTTTGTATGAATCACAAGAAACCTTCTAATTTAGTATGATCGATTTTTTTTTCCTGCATGCATAATATTCTTTCTTACCATTTTCGGCTGAGGAGAGTTTTGCACCACTGCTCGCGCTTCTCGTATTAGTGGATCCGAGACTTCAATCTGGTCCAAGAGAAGAAAGAGTTGGAATCAAAGCAGGCACTCGTTTAGATGGAGGAAATGAAATAGGAGTTTTCTGCAAAAAAAATTGGATATAATCAACATCTGGTACATTTCCCAATCTAAGGATTGTTTGTCAGGTCTTTCCAATGCCGGGGAAAGGATCAGCAGCAAACCACCTTTTTTTGTCCAAGCTAAAGAGAAAATTTGATTGTCGGAACATGAGTTTGATTTGCATCTTAGAAGTCCAAATTTTGAAACTCAGCTTGTGCTTTGACGCACACTCATAGGATTGACAGGCTCGTTTTTTCCTCAGCCTTCCTACCAGAATGCCTCCCTGGTTGAAGAGCCAGCCTGCACAGGAAGCAAACAAACTTGCGCGAAGGACGTTTTCTTCTCTGCCCTGTCCTCTCCCTTGGCCAAGGGAGAGACTGCATCCCTTTCCTTCGGTAGCTCTTTGGGTTTCACCCATGGAATTAAAGAAAATTGCTCTGCTATCCAGTCAAAGGCCATCAGCCATCCCGATGTACTTGTTTTAATCCATGGAGTCCGTCATCGGATTTCCCCATTGACAGATAGAGTTGAAGAATCAATTTTTTTTTGAGTGGAACTTTTTTTTGCATATGAAGCACTAAATAACAATTTTTCTTGCATGGGAATGATTGATTTACCTTTTTTTGTGCCATCAAAAACCTAATTGTAGTAGGATTGAATTTCTTGCATGCATCAGAATGATTGAATTTCTGATTGAATTTCCTTTTCCTTTTTTGTGCATGCATGTTATATTTTTTTTTTGCACGGGAACAATTGAAATTTTTGAATCTAGTTTAGTATGATCGAAATTCCTTTTTTGTGCATGCGTGCAATTTTTCTTTTTGAGTGAAACGTTTTTATGCATATGAATCACTAAATAACAAATTTTCTTTGAGTCCAACAAATTTTTCTTATGTGGGAACAACTGAATTTCCATTTTCTTTTTTCCTTTTTATGCATGCATGCATTTTTTTTTTGAGTGAAAATTTTTTGTGTGCATGAATTACTGAATAACAAATTTTTCTTAATGGGAACAAATTTTTCTTGCTTGGGAACAATTAAATTTCTTATGTGCATGCATGAATTTTTCCTTTGTTCTATTTGTAAAATTTCTTTTTAACATGACTTCCAAAAAACATTTTTTTTCTATGGATTTCTTCCTAATTTTTTTGAATTTTGAAGAATGGTCGATTTTCTCTCTCCTTTCTATTTCATAGGTATCAAGATTGGAGATCAGAGTTAGGGTTTGATCTTGAGTGGATCGAGCAAGGGACAACCGTGAAGGATTTCCAAACCTTAGATATCAGTGAAGAGGGATAGGGGAGTGGTTACAGTTTAGATATTAAATGAAAATAAATTAATACCATGATATATTAATCGAGATGATAGATAGGAAGGAGGAGAAGGACATGGTTTGGCCAATGAAAAAGAGGGATAAGCAAGAGGATGAGAGGAGAAGTAAAGGCGAAAGGCATGGAGGAGAAGAGGGATGAGAGGTAAATAAATAAACATTGAGTGAGATGGTCAACAAATTGGGAATAGGGATGGTGGCCACAGGTGATGGACTAGTGCGAGCAAGAGAGAGGGGTTTCTTATAGGAGCTAATGGTAACATGAGAGAAAACCCAATCTATGCAAGAAATCAAATAAAAGAGTTAAGGAACCTTGCTATTTTCAATTGCTACCAAATGGAGTCTAAAATTCAAGTTTTCAATCTTGCCAAGATTTTGAAATTCAAGTTTTCAAATTTGGCTAAGTTAAAGAGCCATGGTTAACTCTGGTGTGGCTGAGGGTGGAATGGAGTTTTTTATGCCAAATAGATGATATGGGGATTTATTATTAGGTGGTCTATAATCTTACATGTCAGAATCATTCTATCTAATCATTTCTTTTTTGCCACGCACCATCTTTAGCGATCACTCTAATAATGATGGCAATACTCCTAACAAACATATAGAATAATCTGATCTTTCTATGGTCCATTCGGGGAGGAAGAGCCCCCACAACCATACCCTAGTACGTGGCAACTTACTCTTATAGACAGGTACAAAAATTAGTTCTAGAGAGTTCACTATCAATGTGGACAATTGTCAACTCCCTTACCAAACAATTCTAAGCTTGGTTACAACCCATGATCTTTTTTCATAATAGCAAAATTACACTTGCACCCCTCGACTTTCATCCTTTTATAGTTTCTTCTTTAAATGTTTCAATTAGACCTCTTAACTTTTGATTTGAGTTAATGTAACCTTTCTATGATGCCCTTAACGATGTTTTCAAAATGATTGAAACTCCCTTAGCATAATAAGGGCTTGTCTGAGGGTGAACTAATATTAACAATTTGGGCAAATTCCTATTTCCCCTACCCCACCCATCATCGACCTCAACGACCTCCAACTTAGGTGAGCTCTTTCTCCGATGACCCTCCACTTTGTTGGGATCCTTCTTCGGTGACCCTCCAGCAAGCATCCACTCCCTCTCTCCCATTTCCAACACATGATGGGGAGGCTATAGTCTGGTGACATGGACAATGCGGGAAGGGATCGAAGAAAGGAGGCCACCTAGGAGGTGCAATGGTGGACGATGGGAAAGCAAGAGAGACACTTGTGAAGCTCAAGCGCCATCCCTCACTTGGAGGGAATGCTTGATTCCTTGGACCTCGACTTCCAAATTGCGATGGTTTGTGCCCTTTTTAATCTAGGGATCAACAATGACTAGTAAGTTCTCTCATTTTCTTCTCCTATTTGTAATCTATAATGCTCGTTGTATTGGAGCTTTCATTTTAGGTTCAAGGCGACTATGGTGAAGGTTAAAGCCATGCACAAAATGCTGAGCTTGATCAAATCAAGGAGCTCCTCGGTGGTCTTCGATGTGATTAGCTTCTTTGACATGATCCCATTTCTTCGCCAATGGTGGAGGCTGCTCTTAGCAATGCAAGATGCACTTCAGATGCTCATCAAGCTCTTCATTACCACTGCCAACACCCCTTTCTCATCGACACCAACCTTCCCTGCCTCCTAGCAGCAGTCGTCAATATGGAGGTGAGCAAGTGGGTCCTCTTGATGATCTCCAACCTCATCTCCACTTGAGGGTCAGTAAGTGGTGAGCAATAGTATGACACATTCTCGATCTTGGTCGATGTCTTCAATTGGTTGGACGACTCAGAGTGCTAGGAGAAGGCAGGTTACAAGGCTACCACCTTATTGGACAATACCACTAGTGAGCTCAACAATCGATGAGCTTAATAGTGGCGCCCCACCTTCTACTAGCATCTGATCACCGTGACTAGGAATCGGATGCAAGCGGTATTGGCTAGTGTGCAAAGACACGCTGATCAAACTTCAGGACCCCTTGGTGATCAACCAGGAGGTGATCTTAGTGTTCTAGTGTGTTGATAGTGTCTAAGCCCCTTGTTGGAGGGGCATCTAAGGGGAAGGAGGCAGAGATGAGCGAGGAGAGAAGAGCACCGAGGCAATTGGAGCAGCAGAGCTTGCAGAACAACATGAGGAGGATCATGCGTTATGCGAAACTCCTGCATAATTTGAAGCCTTCAAATCCTTCGAAGATGGTTACCACTTCCTCCACTTCTAGGAGCTTGCCCTTCTAATCTAGTGCTTGACCAAGATTTGCTTCCACGCTTGCTGTAAAGGATGATGTTGCTAGAGAAGCGGCGGGTGGAGGCATCAAAGCTCTAGTTCACTTCCATGATGCCACTCTCCCTCTCTCCATTTCTTTCCATCTACCTTCTTCTCTCTTTTTCCCTTTTGCTCTATATCTCCTCTCTCTCTCTCTCTTTCGTCAACAATTTACTTAAATGGGGAGGAAGATAACATGACATCACATAATCCTATTGGTTAGTGCAAAACACTTCTCTTACTAACAAGGGCCATTTTGGAAGAAAACCCTTTCAACATGAGTACAAAACAATCATGTACTTATACTATCAGTTGGTTGATAAAGATAGGTGAGAGGATTACATTAACTTAAATTAAAAATTAAGGGATATAATTGAAACTGGTTAGAGAATAGGGGTTATAACTGTACAAAGTGAAAAGTTGAGGTGTAAGAGTAATTTTATTCTTAACAATACCATTAACTCCTTTTTGATAAAAGGGCATCAAGAAAGGAGAATCGACTTGAGATATTATTTAGAGATGATTTACAGTCTGCATATGATATCTATGTGTATATAACACACACCTTGCACGGGCTCTTACGTACTCCTCTGTTTAAGCGCTAGCATCTTCGTTCTTAGTTAGCCCAAAAAATCCGTATTGCAATATGCTTTAATTTGTATGGGCCATAAGGCAAGTTTACTTTAATACCGTTTGTAATAATTTAGGATTTCTCAAAAAAAAAGCTAGTAGAAAGATATTATTTTGGTTTCTTGAACTAGCGGGCAATCAATATAAGACTAAACATATTATGCTTTTTACGACCTCTCACACATCACCAAGCCTATATACAAGGTATTTATTTTTTTTATAAAAGCCTCGATCGGCATCTATAGTTTTCTAAAACATGTACATGGTTTATTAAAATAATGGCATGTGCACGTTCAAATCTCAAATCATTTTCCTCAATCTGCTTAGAATAATTGAAAAATATTGAAATCTCGTACAATCAGTAAGCATAGAGCTATCTCGAGAACTTCATGCTAAGGCTGAATCCAAGAATCCAATGATCCGGTACTAGAACAAGGTTACAGAAGCAATCAAGCACGCACACGCAAGCAAAAATTAGAAAGAAAAGTGGTAACAGGGAGAAAGAGAAAAAGAGAGACTCCAAACGAAAGAAGGGGACGGAGACAATCCGAACCAAAGTAAAAGAACCAAACAGTCTCCCCACGTTCACCCGTAACTCGAGAACTTAAAGCCACGGAGATGCCGAGCGCTCCTTCCACTCTCCCTCTCTCCGCGGCCCCAATGGACACCTCCTCCTCCCCCTCCTCCGCACCCAATCCCCTCGCTGCCGTCTCCTCCTTCCTCCAGCACCACCTCTCCCGCCTTGGCTCCGAGCTCTCCGCCCGCATCAACGACGGCCGCCGCCTCGTCCGGGCCGCCGGCGCCGCAGCCCGCCCCCCCGCCGCCCCCTTCGCGGTGGCTTCTCAGGGGGCGTGGGGCGGCGCCGCCGCCCAGGGGAAGCACGCCTTCGACCTGGCCCTGAGCCCGGAGTATGTCGCCAAGACGCTCGCCGGAACGGCGGTATACACGGTGAGCAACTCCAACAACGAATTCGTCCTCGTCTCCGACCCTAACAATGGCCTACGCTCCCTCGGCCTCCTCTGCTTCCGCCATGAGGACGCCCAGGCCCTCCTTGCCCAGGTCCCTCCTCCCCCTTGTTTTCTCCGCCTTCTGTTCTATCCCTATCCTTTCCTTCTTTATACTTGTTTTTGACGTGGTTTGTTGTATAGATATGGGATACTTTGTCAAGGTAGATACTGGATTTTACTGAAAAAATGAAACTTTTATGTTTTCCAGGTTCAGCTTCGGCAACCGGTTTTAGGGAAGGGGGCAAGAGTGGTGCCCATTACCCTTGATCAGGTCTTTCTTTCATTATGCTGGCATCTGGATACCATATGATCTTTGTATCTATGCCAAGTGACTGCCATCTGAAGCCTTTTTCTAACATATAAAATAGACTGCAAAATGCTAACCTAGGTGATTGGTGAAATGTGAGAGCGACAACTAAAATTGGAGTGCCAAGCAATGCTTATTAACTTATGCAGTGCTACTTTACTATGGACCTATGAAAAGAAATTTGCCTAATAAATCAAAGACATGTTCTGAATAGAGGCCCTATCCTCATTAGGAGGTTTTCAAAATTAATTTGAGTCTTTTGCCTTGAAGGAACGGCATGCTTGTTGGAATCCATCTTCATGGTAATCTTATGATAGACTGCTCATGAGGGAAATATTGAACCTTGGAAACTCGCACATTTTTCTTAATGAATTAAAAGTCTTGCTTCTCGTGAGTGTATTTTCACATCCATTGTGCTCTTTTGACTGGTTTTCAACATTAATCATGTTTGCATGATTTAAATTATTGTTGTGTTTGACAAAAAAATTTGAAGCAATAACCCTGATCAAGCTACATGGGCATATTGATGGCCATTAGGCCTTTATATTTTTCCCCTTATCTTGAATCAGTAAATTTTGAGAAATTTCATTTATGACCATCAACTATTTGCAAATGTTATTGTAAATGTATATGGTAAAAGCTTCCCAAGAACTTGACTAATCAATAATATGTAACAGCAACAACTTAGATGTTGCTTGAGGATGAAGCTTGTATCAGCATGCTGATTCTTCTTGTTACCTTTTGACTTATTAAAAGAAAATGTTTGAAGATCTGGAGGTTGTCTTCCAATATAGGATTTTTCTTGCAAAAAGTCATCTTTGTGGTAATCTTATGGAGAACAAAACTCCCAGTAACATATCACTTTATAATTTAAGAAGAATGTATCTTTGAAGTTTCTGCCAATATTTAATAAATTTTTGGGTTGTCCTCATATCTAACCATAATCGCATGTTGAAATTTGGATTAATGTAATAAGGGAAAGAATTTGTAAATCATAAAAATTTGTACGGAACATGCTGAAAAAGTGGAATTTACGTATCAAGATAGAGATATAAATTATGAGAAACATTTGCGTGAAAGAAAAGAATGAACAATAGATGATAAAACTTTTGCAATTGTTGAACTAATCATGCTATTTATTAAAATCTTTTACATTAGTATTTATGAACAAATTGGATTGTATGAAAAAAGTTAAAATAATTATCTTACTTCATATAACAAGTCATAAAATTATAATCAATTTTCAACTTTGGCGCATAATATCTTTGAAAAAAACAGAAAAGAAAAGTAAGGGAAAATACTTGATTTGCCAATCTTATGATGATACTGTGTTAACTTAGGCCCTATTTGGCATCACCTTCAGTTTTCAGTTAGTTTCTAGAAACATGGAAATGGAGGAAGGAAAAGTATTTGATAACCTAGTTTTAGTTTTTTGAGAACTCTTTTCAGTTTTTGGAAATCATGCAAGCTGAAAAATCTGATTTTCAAAGTTTTTGAAAACCAAAACTGCTCGTGACCACTACCATCACCTCTATTGCCACTGCTGTCACCATCCTTGCTAGACGTCATCCATCATCGGCCATCCACTACTGCCACCCGCCACCACCATCACCACCATCTCCACCACCACCGCCACCACAGTTCCCGCCAAATGCAACCCAAGTGACTACCAAAGAAGTTTATAGCTTTTAATTTTAGAAAATAATAGAAATTGGTTTTGCTATTCAAAAAATAGAATACTGGAATTGATGCCAAATGCTAGATCTTCATTCTTTTATTCCATATTATTAGGATGAATGGAGCATTTGGGTCTTAATTTCCTCCCTATTTTTCATATTTTTTGGAGGATATGTAAGAAATTACATATATCATAAAATTAGTAGCTAGTTTATTGGCAATTTTTTTGGTTCAATAAATATTAAATTGATAAATGTTGAATGGTCATTAATTTGTTATTAATTGGTATTGTTGAAAGTTATGTATTGGCTGGTCTCTGTAATCGTGCCATTCGTTTATATGTCCAACAGTTGTTTGTTGTTATCTAATATCACCATGCCCTAAGTTTGTTTTTTTTTCTTAATGTGTCATATATATCGTATTTATAATTATTTGATATTTCTGTGCACCTACAGGTTTATATGCTGAAGGTTGAAGGAATTGCATTTCGGTTTTTACCTGATCCTCTGCAAATAAAGAATGCACTAGAGGTCTGTTTTCAATTTAATCCTATATTCCTTCATTTGAGCACATTTTTGTTGGTTTCATTATGATGAAAGATTTAATTGTGACCATTATAGTGGCTCTAGCAACCCACACAAAATTTTAAAATAATTCAAGCTAGCTTGTGATGATTTAACATACAAGCTCCTATCTTTGGAAATGATCTGATGTATAATATTCTTATTTCTTCTCATGGTAGTAAGTGGGTGGCAATTCCTCATGTTCTTGCCACCTTGCATAACCTACTGAACATGTGAACTTTTCTTCAATATTTCCTTGATTTGAGATAGCAATGTGTAATACTGGTTTGATGATCCATGTGTTTTACTCCTTGTTCTCTCTCCAATTACCCTTGATCTCCATCCTCGTAAAAGAATGCCATTTTCTGATTCTTTGGTGGAATATAAGGTTCCTAGGAACTCATATAATTGATGGTAAGTAGCAAACTCGTATAATTGATGGTAAGTAATGCAATTAGACTTTTTAATGGGAACTTAAGTATTGATGTTAACTAATGGTTGTTATATGGCTTCAGCTTTTTGTTGGCTTTAGGGAAGACTAGGTAGCTACTTTTGTGATACACACATGGTTAACTGGACAGCTTTCCCTTTTCTCTTATAGAATAAATTTTCCTTGATTAGTAGTCCAAAACAGATTTATATAGTGCTAACTGAAAGGCTTCTTTATATTAATAAAGAGGTGATTTTTCATAACTACATGAGAAGGTTGTGGCTAATATTGAGATTCCACCTGTTAAGAATGTTAAACAAGAAAAACAAGAATCTTATCACTTTTGGTTATGTGCTTGTCATGAGTCTTCTTTAGTGAACAAAAGGGGAGCACATTGATAAGGCCGGCCATTTTGTGGAGCATATAAGCAGTGAATCCCTGGGATACCAGGTCCAGTTTCCCCCTTTAATAGACCTCTAAATGAGGCTGGTCTTCCCTTCTGCAGGATAAATGTGTTATGGGATTGATTTCTTTTTATGTTTTTATGGTGTGATGTCAAAAGCAAGCATGAGGCATTCAGAACCTAAGAGAGATTCTTAAAGGCTGTGTGGTTCTGGGTGCTATCATTCTTTTCCTTTTATTTTTTTTTAATTTTCTGCACTTATACTTTTCTCTCTTCCTCCTTCCTTTTGTAATTACAGCCCTTGTACAACTTATAAAGCTCCCTTCTAATTCTATTGCACCTCTAATCTTCCAAGCAACCTGCATATTTCTTGCAGCCTGTAACACACATATTTATTCTCCACAAACCTATAAACATCAGCGATGTTTTGCTCTTGAGATCAGCTTTGTCCTTGCAGAAAGTCAAATTTAGACTTTGTATCCTTAAACCTCAGATCAAATTCTGGTCAACCATCACCAACATACTTTGGAGTTTGATTTTTCTAGATTAGGATTCCAGCCCCCCACCCCCCCAACCCTGGCTGAAAATTCAACTCTGAACCTGAAATTTCAGTAAGCTCTTAGATCAGCTCTGTCTCTTCGATCCCATCCACCCTAGTAAACCATGCCTGCAAGCTGTCCTACATACATGTCAAGTATCAAAATTTTAACCTTTTGCATGGAAATAACTATCCCTATCATATGGACCACTAGTAAGAAGGATATAAACAATATGCCATCATTAGGTTCAGCTTCCATATATACCAAATATGTGTCCTCATTTGAAATTTAAAAAAATTGAAATATAATATATATATATGTCTTAAGGCTTAGTCAATATTCTCCCCTTTTTATCTCAAAAAATAAAAAATATGAAGAGGATGTAGAATATAAATATGGTAGGTTTGAATAAAGGACAAAAATCATGAGTTTTAATCAAGAATAGCTGAAAATGTTAATATATTTTACCCTTGGTGCAACAGTAAGGTTGCTTCTTTGTGCCCTAGGTGTTTTGGGTTTGAAAAATGGAAACAACCACTTAGCATGTGAGTGTAAGGTTGCATACTGATCCTCCTCGGACATTGCAATGGTTGGAGCTTCATGCACTTGGACACCTTTTATATACATTATATTTTTTTCCTTCTCTTAACCTCTCTCTCCAAAGAAAGGACTAAACTAAATGTGTATCTTACTAAATCAAAGTAGAAACGTACCATTTGGTGTATCAAATCTTGATGATTTACCCTAAAAAATAGTACACGCGCATCATGCTGTGTGATCACAGCCAACCATGGAATCATGTGCCAAGACACATATAAAAGGAATAATGGTAAACCATGCAGTCAAAACTGTCCGTCACATTCTCATTTCAGTTAGAACATTGTAGATAGTAGTAATGGGATCATTGCCATTGATATAAGTAGTCATTTGTACCACATGTGCCAAATGCTAGTGGACTCATGATAGCTGTAGCTGCTGTTATATGAATCCAAAAACTTGAAAGGCATTCAAAGGCTTGGGAATTGTAAGATACAACAGTATTTCAGATCTTGTGTCTTGAAGCTTTGTTCATCGATACTAACCTCTGATTACCGATTGATTGTTTTGCTGTGAATTTTGAAATCAGGTTTGCTATAAATAAGCTTAGAATGCATGCCCACTTGCTTATAATACTAGTTTTGTTAAGGAGAAACAAAGAGTCCATTGAGCCAAAAGGTGGTGTTACTATAGTGTTTTGCCTTTAGGTTTTGACATCTCAGCAATCCATTGAAAGGTAGAGCCCTTTGGACATTCTTTCTACTTTCTTCCATTTGCAAACTGCCTTGCTTCAATCATAACTATGCTTTGAAATTTTAATCTCGTCTCATATATTGAACTTCCCTCTAGTGTACACAGTATAATTTTGATTGGATTAACAAAAGACCACCACTTGTTCACTTTAAAAAAGTATGCCTTCTGGGCATTCCGACTTCTGAGTTATACATCACTAAGTCATAATTGCCTTCTAACCAATAACTTTTTTTTATTAGAGGTTATCATCTTTAACTCCATGCTTTCCCTGAGAAGTTGTCTTGTTCATTAGGAACTTATCCTCCTCCTTGGATGAAATTTTAAAAACTTCATGCATCACCACTTTTGCTTTAAGAAGGAAGGTTGTACGTAAACAATACATAACTAAAAGTATATGTATGCTCAGGCATTGACATGCATTAGGAGTTGTTGTGGTACAAGTATACTTTTAGTTACTATAGATGCATCAAAGGTTAGTGATGAGGTCAAGGAAGATCGGCCTCCGGCCCGCATCTCCAGTACTACGGGGGGATCTGCCGCCCTCTGACCTCGTCCCCACCGGTCTCAGACAGCAGAGACGACTGCTTCTCCTTAGAGGTATTGTTCGCTTTGGGCGCGTCGTGCGCTACCCTCACAGTTTTGCCCCACAAAAGGCGCTTCTGAGAGAAAGGGGTTGCTTCCCTCTATTTAAGGAACAGACCTCTCTGCTATCTAGTTTATGTGGGACTAAGTTCGGACCCTTTATTCCCACAACATAGCCCCCCAGCGGAGGGATCTATGCCGGGGTCAAGGGCTCTCAATGAAAGCACCATTGATGAGGTCAAGGAAGATCGGCCTCCGGCCCGCGCGTCCAGCGCTACGAGGGGATCTGCCGCCCTCCGACCTCATCCCTACCGGTCTCAGACAGCGGAGGCGACTGCTTCTCCTCAGAGCTATTGTCCGCTTTGGGCGCGTCGTGCGCTATCCTTGGAGGCCCGCGTAGGTACTAGCCTCTTGGGCGCGTTATGTGCTACCCTCACGGTTTTGCCCCATAAAAGGCGCCTCTAAAGAGAAAGGGGTTGCCCCCCTTCATTTAAGGAATAGATCTCTCCACTATCTAATCGATGTGGCACTAAGTTCGGACCCTTTATTCCCACAACAGTTAGCATTAGGTCCGTATCTTTTTGCACTAATTATGAATGAACTTATTGCTGATATTGAGGAAGATGTACGATGATGTATGCTATTTGCCAACAATATAGTGTTGATTAATGAGAAGAGAACTTGATTAAATACTAAATTGGACTTATGGAGTAAAACTTTAGAGGATAAGGGCTTAAAGATTAGCAGAAAAAACACAAAGTATATGGAATGTGAATTTAGTAAGAAGGGAATTGAAGATGTGGTACCAATTAATATTGATGACCAAGAGATACCATAAAGTGTTCAATTTTGTCGCTTAGAAACTACTATTCAAAATGATAGAGAGAGATGAAGATATGTGTAGTAGAATTAAAGCTGGTTGGATGAAGTAGAGAGGTGTATGTGGAATATTATGTAATAGGTGTATATCTTGGAGACTTAAGAGAAAATTTTATAGAACAATAGTAAGGCCTGCCATGTTGTATGGCCTAGAGTGCCAAGCAATAAAGAAAGTACATGACAACATGTTGAGTATAGCAGAAATGGGAACGTTAATATGAATATGTGGTAAAACTAGAAAGAATAAAAAAAGAAATAAATATATTAGAGGAGCTGTAGAAGTTGCACAAATTAAGAATAAAGTGATAGAAAATCAATTAAGATAGTATGACCATATACAATGAAGATCTGAGGAGGCTTTAATAAGAAGAGGTACTTTGGTTTATGTTAAAGGCGGTAAGAAAAGGAGGGGAAGACCTAACATAACAAGGATGAAGTTTGTGAGGAAGGATATGGAGAAAATTTGAATAAATTAGAGATGTCCCTTAATAGGAATTCTTGATGAATGAGGATCCATAAAGCTGACCCAAATAGTTGGGAAAAGGCTTGATAATATGATTATGATTATCTATGCATTACCCCCTTTGCTTACAAAGGGAATGCTTATCAAAAATTTGCCTACAAGTGCTAAATTGGTTGCTAGTAACAGAAGATCATCAGCAACAGAATTACATGAACCTGGATATATGAAAATTCCAATTACATTAGAGTATAATGGATGGCTGCAACTTTCCTTAATAATTGCATGTTGACCAATTTTTGTTTCTTGAAATCTATTTTGTTTGAAGTTTTGATTGCTGCATTTGTGCTCTCTTTCACAGTTGAAGTTGCATGATAGTTGGTACTCAGTGTTGCTTTGCCTGAGGCATGTTTAGGTGAATAGTGCTTACATACACTTTATAGCGCTAGTTTAGTTCTATTTTTCCCTACTTGATAAACATACCCATGCAAATAGATACAATGCCTATATATGCATGCATATAAACCCGTCTTTACAGCTATAAACATAAAAATTGTCAGTTACAGTAAATATGTTTTTAGGTTGTCCAGTTACATGCAACCAAACACATACTAAATAGGTGCCTTATCATTTATGTATTCAAAAGAAGTTCGTCCTTGATAAACTTTACAGTGATTCTTTGACTTGTTGATTTGGGAGTTGTATTTATCAATAGCCATAAGATACATATTTTGCAGTTTTAAGGGGCATTCTGGTACTTTAACCATTTTAGAAGTATGAAAAAGTTTATTCTTTTGTCAGATAAAAATATGATGATTTGATCAAGAAATTCATTATGTTGCTCTACTTCGTAATGCGCTACACTAAATATTAAGCTTCCTAAAGCAAGAAAAAAACATATATATGTCTTTCTTCAGTTTTATGATATCATGCACAAAATTTGCAACCCACCCTCTTTCTTGTGCATGTATGCACTTTCACTTCCTTCCCTGAATATGGAGTGATGTAATGTACCTCCAACAACTATTATTCAAGCACATTCTTTCAGAAACTAGGTTTTTCACTCTTTACCAAAATCTTAATCATATGCATATAAAAGAGGCTTTCTTTAGATTTGAAAGCATATCTTTACCCATGAAAAGAATGCTATCATCTTTCATTTTCCTTTTGTATCTAAACTGGTTGAGGGAACCAACCATATCAATCTCAATAGTGCAACCCACCAAGATCCCATAAACCAAAAAGGAAACAAAAAAGAAAAAGAAGAAAAGGAAATTATCAACGCAGATGAAAGATGGTTGTGAAGCTAAATTGCATTCATTTGAGCCATGTCTCATAGGCTAAGAGCCAGTTCAAACATAATCTCTGTTAGGCTTCATTGAAACTATTGGGTTCATATTAAAAAAGAAAAAATTGCAACATTTAATTACCAGAACTGTCAAACTTTAACTTTCACCCAGTTGGGATTAAACGAGCATTCGTCTTACCCTGCTTCATGAAGTTATAATTTATCCTTAATCAAATACTATTTATTTAATTTGATATGCTTAATATAGGGTTTCATTTTTTTTATCAGAGATACTAATTCTGATGATAGGATCTTCCCAGCTGATGGTCTTTTTCTTTTAACACTATGGTGGAGGGAAGTGGATGGAGTGGTTTGAGTTGATTGTGGGCAGCTGTGGCAAAATTAGTCCCATATTTTCTCGGATAGATAATTCAAATTTCAGACGTTATTTACCTTGTCCCTAAAAAATAGGGATTAGTTGTGCCTGTCGGCTACCCATCTCTTTAAACCACTCCTTGCCATCTTGATTTTAGAAGAAAAGACTTGGAGAGAAGATCTTATTGCACGGATAAGATCTTCTGACGTCCAAAAAGGGCCTTAATTTTCTTCTTCAGAATAGATTGCTTTTTAATCACCAATATTATCATTTTGATAATATATGCTGCTGCCATGCTTTTGGAATCTTGTTCATCTACATGTGTGAATCCTACTCACTTGGGGCCAGAATTTTAAATCCTTATCTCTGAACAGCTTGCTGACACCTTTGAATTTTTCAGTTAAAATCTGCAGATTTATCGAGAGGCTTTGATGGAGTTCCTGTTTTTCAGGTACACTTGTTATGCTATTTCCTACTCTTATTAGTTTACAGCCAACCTCTACCATTGATGCTGTTGCAAGATTGGACCAGAAAAATGGATAGTGACATAAGGTTATGCTCCATTATCAAAAAAGAGGAAAAATTAAGAAACAATTCCTTAATTTATTTTCATCCTGTACAGAATATGCAACCTTTAATTGAGAAGCCAACACACATTGTTTTTTAACTGGCTTTGAGAATTTATAAATTTGTGTTATAACTTACATTATATCTGGCTTGAACACAACAAGGTTATGAATATGCAGTGATCTTCTGAATCAAAAGTAGTCAAATGAGGATAATGATTATGTTTTGTTATACTTGTTTCACCTTTGTCATATGACAATGATGTGAAATTGTGTATCATGGATGCAGCTGATGAAATGTTGAATATTCTAGTATACATGTTCTAGTAGCTGAGGCATATTATTATTGTTGATGTATGCAATTTCTATGAAGTTTGAGCTATTTTTTTAATTATTTATGCTCCGTCTTATATTTGGTGACAATCTATCATTTCTGCTTGCAGTCAGATCTTTTAGTTGTTAAGAAGAAGAACAAGCGTTATTGCCCAATATACTTTCAAAAGGTTTGTCAATATCTAGTCTAGTGGCAATATTACTGGCAGGAATAGTTAAAAGTATAATGGAGCTGGTCTAAATTATCTCTTTATGCAGGAAGATATAGAGAGAGAACTATCAAAGGTTTCTAGGGCATCAAGAGGTTCAGGTGTTTCTCAGCATATCATGGTATGTGCTGCTTATTTTCTTTCTAGAAATTTCATTCTTGCAGTTTCTTTGGCTCTCTCATGAAAACTAGGCATGTATATTCTTTCAACAGGTGGGAAATTTGGAAGATGTTCTGAAAAAGATGGAGGTGGGACATAGTTATAGAGTTATCCTTAATACCCCTTGTCTAATTACTGGAGGGAGATCTAATTTGATTTCTATGTAATTGCAGATGAATGATAAGAATTCTGGATGGGATGATTTGATTTTCGTCCCTCCAGGAAAAAGCCATGCCCAACACATTAATGAGGTGGCAGCATGATACACATGGCATCTGAATGCATCATATAAAGAAGGTCTTGAGATGTATGTATTCACTCATTTCAGGTTCCTTATTGAAGCAGGTCAGCCATCAGCCCTAGTTTAATTAATCAACAGACACCTTGGTTCTTGACTCTTATTATTTGTAAGGAGGATTTTGGATTCCAATTTAAATTATGAGTTTTTCGTCGAGGTCGAGAGTATGGTTTTACTGAAGTTAATTATTGTCTACCGGCAATAGCACAAGGATATGAGAAGAGATTCAAACATGAAGTTTACAGAGGAGTTCAAAAAAAGGAAAAGAGGGATCCCAAACTTTTGTTGGGGGGTAGTTAGTCCTGCTGCTGTACAGGAATGGAATTATAATTTTCTTTACAAAAAGCGATTTGGGGTTGTTTAGTTCATCAAATTATCAAATTTTAGTTAATTACTTTTTTTGTGGGATGTTTATCTTATTTCAGCCTAGTTATGCTCTGATAGGGGCTCTATGTTATCCCAGACTCAGTCTTATCTCAGCCAAATTAGAGGATCCTGTTTTATGTCAGCCTCTTGCAATAATTTCTGACAAGGTTATTCTGTTTCTTGTCAGCCTCTTGCAGTAAATAAGGGTCTGCTTTTTGGTGCTTGGAACCTATTTTTTTTTCAGCTCTGGCTTTAAGTTGTGTAGGGCTGCAAGTAGGTCGGGTTCCAATTGCATCAAAGAATCGAACCCCAAACCTAATCCATCAATTTCATTTGCATTGGATTGGATGAGATATAACAATAATTTTATTAAATCCATCAGATTTTTTGGGTCAACTCAGATAAAAAATAATCGTACACAAACCATAATGAACACATACAAATTTATTATCTAATTATATCATAAAGGTATTATACAATAAAATAATGGTATGCCACATGTAAACATTATCCAAAAACGTGTTCTTTATAGGATTTGATTCATAACCTCTTAATTAACGACACATATTATGGACTAACTATATGATAAATAGAAAACTTCTTACAGGGGGAATCTAAAGTATATATTTTACTAATTTGAGATCAGTTTGGGTTGTTTTGGAAAATTTAGTGACCCAAATCCAATCCATATTTTAATCCAAGCCTAATCTGCAGTGCTGGTTGTATTGGATTAATTTCGGACTGGTTCCAAATTGGAAGTGGGTTAATTCAATCCATTTGCATCTCAGATGCGAGACACCCTAGATTTCATCCAATCCACCTGCATGCCCAATTTCATGCAGTTCCTAAAGTTAATAACAGATGAGTCCTGAATATGGATTCTGCATATTCTAACAGCAAGTGATCGCTGAGATCCATAAAAGAAGCATTTCCAGGCCTACAACTTGCCTGGTGCAGATGCAATTAACCAACTTAAACGAAAATTTTGATGGACAGTTCAACTTTGACTGCTCACTAAGCCTTCTCTTTGTTCTGTTAACCACATTGGAGAATGCTAGTCAGAAACTAGTCCTGGCTGGAACAATTTCCTTGTTGATAAGGGGCACAATTTCCTGTCGATAATGGGCTGGATTTGGGGCAAAACTAGGATTGACACTGGATATGTCAGATTAGACAAGATCTGAACCAAAACCTGATAAGATAATAATACTTATATTTAAATTCATGTTTACTTACTGGATCTGATTCAATTTGTATTCGTGTTCAGATATTCAACAGTTTTGGGATACTTTTTTAAACATTATTCTTTATTGGTATTTTTATACAATATTTGAAGTTGGTCGTAAGGTCAGATGGAACTGATGGAGGGTTGATGGTAGAGTGAAAGCTACTTGTGTAAAGAATATCCAGCTATGAAATATTTTCAAGTGAAATATTACTTGGTGAGCAAGAATTCACAATACCAACCCCAAATAGCTGGGAAAGGCCATAATGGTTATTCATATTGTTTTCCTATCTCTGATATCATGATATGGCAATATTATAATGGTGGAAAGATTGATTTAATCACTAGAATATTTTTATATGTAATATATATGCATTTTTATGAATTATCTCTTGTCCATTCCACTAATAGAAATTGTTGGCCATGACTTCATTGTTGAAATATATATCTTAAATTCAATTGCTTTTATCAAAACCAAGTTGATGCTATTTGATAATTTATTAAAATTTGGTGTTAGTGAAGGATGTATGAAAAGGACTCATGGATTTCTATTTATATTTTAATAAGTTGGCATATAAGTTATTATCAAATTATTTACCGAGTTATCATTTCCACATGATACTTTTATGGTTCTCCCTCAAGCTTCAGTCAAGGGGTCGTAAATGATCGTTGATGATCTTTTTGTGATCTAGATCACCCTTTAATTTAATCAATCTTGATACTCAAAAGTATATTCTTTCCTATATCATTCAGCATAAAGAGTTGAGATCCATGATAGTTTCCATTCATTCAAAGAAAATGAAGACATACAATTAATTGAAATAACATAAACAGAAACCTTAATTGTTAACTCATTTTATGTGAGAGAAGGACCGTTCTAGGGGGAATACTTTGAACAAACTGAACTTTCACTCGAGAGGAAAAAGTTGTTAGACAGAGGTAAAGGAGTTTAGAAGCCTTGTACATGTTATATGTGTTTTATTGGAGAAGAGAAAGAAAAAAGCCTTAATTTCATTTTTGATCTTATAATTGATGGTGTTCCGTAAATAACTTCCCTTGGGTGGTTTACACATAAAGGTCTTCCTCTCTCTGGTGATTTTTGGTAGTTTTCTCCATGAATAACGTCTTTTGATGGTTAATTCGATGAAAAACTCTTTTAAACTTCCTCTGCATGACTTTGTATATGAAGGATAATTGTTGAAGTCTTGTCTTTCAAGTATTATTATTGTCAATCGGTAAACAAAACCTTGATCAATTTATCGTTCTGTCTATTTACTATAGTTCGTCGATGATTAATTAATATTGGGTGTAAATAATTATTAGTTTTAATTATTGGATATTCTCAAAACTTGATTAGACCTAGATTTGGGATCCAAACTTGATTATATTCTTTTGGTCAGATTGTGTTAATCATTCCCTTTGCCACCACGAGTTCACATAATTTTGCCATATACAATTCAGGTAAGATCTAGGTCTAGCTGCATTCATCTTTTTTCTTTTCTTTTCTTGTCTTTTGTGATTTTTCAGTAGTGACAACTTAAAGGACTCTTCAACATCTTGCCTTTAGTCTAGTAATACTTGTAATACTTTCTGGCACCTCCATTCTCGTTCCCATGACACCCTTTCTCATAGCCAAGGTTCTACAACCTGTTCTGTTGTTGGTGTTCCACCATGGATCAACACTTCTTCCTAGAAAATGGTCCATAGTAAATTTTACATTTGGGACAGATTTGTTAGCGTCAGTCTGAATTGTCTAACATGCTGATGGTCTCTTATGAAATGGATTGCTTGAATTCAAAAAAGCAATCAAGCTTTTTTCTTAAGGGTGTTCCAGATGCATGAGACAATTCCCAAATACTGCATATATAATGTTGATGTATCACCAAGGTGGGGACAATTGCCTCAATCATCCTTCCTATCTGCATATAAGAAAGTTTCATGTTGTATCTTCCACCCGTGTATATATCATATAGAATCATTGAAATGCTAGGTAGACATGTAAACACCCTAACAGTGACACCACTTGAAGGGTCAAGAGAAAGGGTGTGGTTGAGAAAGTATAGATCTTAGCTTACACGAACAGTTGCGGTCATTTGATACCTAAATTGTTTTCTCTGTTCTGCAAGCCAGTCTAGCACTCTATAGGCAGGACTCTCACATGAGCAGTACAAAGACGTTCTAAGAACTAAAGGCAGAACTATTTATTCTCTTCAAAAGCTGTCACTAAATATGAAGGTGTCCAAATATTTGTTGGTTTAGGATTTAATTTGCTAATATAAGTTCATCCTTTGCCTCAGAAATGAGAACACTCCTAGCTTGCTGCAGGTCTGACAAATAAAGCTAAAATATAGGCCTCTCATGTTCAACTGACATTGTCCGACTAGTTGCTGATGCCATCAACATAGAAGGAATGCGTGAATTTCCTATAGAGGAATGAACATGCGGCTGTAGCCCTCTTTGGTGGCTAATGTCATGATTGCAGCCTTCTTCATTCTTCCATTTGTCGAGCCATCTCTTCCTAATGTCTCAGAAATCTGTCTCTTTTTGTGCTTCTGCTTTGAATGTCTTTGATTCTACATTTCCTTTTCTTCATGTCCGAGGGTGATCACATATTTTCTGTTACCCAATTCATGGTCTCGCCGTTTTTTGTTTTTCGGTTTGAGGGTTGTGGAATGAAAAAGAACAAGAACAAATCGTTTAAATCATCAAACTCATCCCATTATCAAATTTGGGCACATAATATGATATTATGTGAACACATTCCCCTCTTATAACAAGCACAAATAAGCTACAGAAGCTGTTCTTAAACATGAACATGAATTCTGGCCAAGTATTCCACATCCCTGTCTTCCCTTGAAATGAGTTGTGAGACCCATGCCCTTATAACATTGTTCCTTGTTTGGCTTGACTGAAGTTTGACTGCAGTATGGCATACCTATGTGGTTGCTATCTTGCTATTATATAATACACCTCAGTGAATTGGATTTCCTGGCGAAATCCTATGGAATTACCAGAAGCACCGAGTCATTCAATACAAATCATTGTGTTGAAGGGAAAGCTGGAAAACGAAGGATTAGACTAACTGAATATTAATTCCACTTCTCCTTTTTGCCCTATCAGGAATTCGACCTTTGAGATTTTTTTTTGGAGAAATCTATCAATCGGGAGGTTTAAAATCAGTAACATGAGAATGATGATAGGGGTAACTTTTATTTGTGAGTTATCATTCTTTAACTATTCAGTGGATCGAGCACAGATTCTCACTGGGGATTGGAATACTTAAAATTCTTGAAGTTTTTCAAGGTTTCCTAATGATGGAGGGATAGATCCAACAAACTGGCTGTTCTCCAAATTCCTTCAATTGGTAGGAAAACACTGTGATAATTAATGAAAAGAGATCGAAGTGAATAAAAAATGAAAGGTTAACAAAGGAGTTTTTGCAGCTTAATAAAGAAGCCAACTCCCTTAAATGTCTGGAATGGGACTGGAGACTTTGTTCACACCAAGCCAACCGCAAACATCACATTACCCCAAGTTAAATTCGGCCTCCAAGAATCACTAAACCACTTTTTAACTCAGAATCATGAGGTAATCTTTGAAGTTCATACTGCATTCAAACAAGCTTACATGCTAGAGGTTGCTTATCATTTCACCATGATGTCAGGCAATGATCCGGTAAGGCCAAGAAGAGATGGTGGCATCAGGGTCTATAGTTCTATGTCAATTGGAAAGGGAAAGATCGAGCCAATTCAAAGCCTGACACATAGCTGAAGCCTGCAGGGTTTAGCTTCAAATTTTCCTCAGAAAGCTAAACTTAGAACTAGGAGTTCAATCAGTATCCCATGGATGTCTTCTAACTCACTGAAACAGTGAACATTCCCCAGCTGAATGCACTTGGCCTTCGGTTGTTTGCAGTAGTTTGCAGTAGGAAGTGCCGTTGCATGCAACTTTTGATTAATTATGAGCTTCTCGCCTCCGCTGGTTGTAAGAGAACTCTGCAAAGCCCTTTGTGGTGGGAAATTCCAGAAATGGGACAATGCTATGTTAGAATGGCTCTAGAGAAATCCAAAAAAAAAAAGGAAAAGAGACCATCAAAAAAAAGGAAGACCAATATTTCCAACATAAGGAAGGCAGTAGTAGCTCAACGAATTCAACAAAGTGCTAGCTTGTGTTCATCAAATAGAGCAGAAATAATTCAAATAATTTCCTTACCCTGCAATCCGGCCATCATAACCCAAACGATGGCGCTGCGCAACAGTACTCACTGCATCAGTTTTGAAATGGGTTAAGCATGGAATCCTCCAAGTACTCCATCTCGAGAGCAGGCATAAAAGCCTTGAAAGTGTGTCCTCGTTTCTTGCCAAGCAAATGCTCATTGTCTTCCTGCTTGCAACCATGATGATCTCATAGTAGGAGGTCGGACCCCTTGGCATGGTTCTCTGTGGTGTTCACTGTGCTCGGTTTCATCCCTCCAATTATCTAGTTTCGACACAGTGGGGTCATTACCTCCACTGAAAACTCCATAGTAGTATGTTGCTCAAATTAAATGATTCGTTCCTTTGGTAATGGAGATCTCATAACAATATTTCGGAGCTGATTTGTCGGGAAAGTACTGGAGGTTTCCTACTTTGATGAAGCTGTCATCAGTGATCCATTTGATATGATCCATTCGGATATGTGCAATATATAATTAGATTGCTCAAAAGAAGAATAATGAAGAATAAGGAATATAAGAAAACATTGTCCCAGCCATCGGTAACACTTTCTATATCAATTTATCCCATGGTGGCATGCAAAACCAGAATGAAATTAATTACTGAGTTATACAATCAAGTGTCAATGATCACAATGGGAGTGAGATACTAAAGAAACCAAACATAGTGGAAAATCTATTTATTGTCCTAATGATGATGTGTGTATCGACTTACCTCTTGGAGGAGGATCGGAAGCATGGAAGGAGAGAGGGAGGCTGAGGAGACGAAGGAAAAGGATGTGGAGGGGCATCACATGAGAAGAAAAGAGAAGTTGGCCAAAGAAAAGACTATAGGGTAGCCGCTTTTTATTTATTTATTTATTGGGGGGTAATAATGGAGGAAGTGCGACATTTCCCCCTTTTATTGATTGGAGTAAGAGATATTTATAGGAATGAGTAGGAGCAATGAGTTTTCATAAGATTCCTATGACTCTGTACATTATTTTATGAGAATAGGTTCCCCTAAAGATAAAATGTGTGAAGGATCTTGTTGAGGTCTGCCCAAATTGTAGTGAAAATTTTTGAATCTCTGTAGCCAAATTTGCCAGCTTGGAGCAGTGATAAGTTTGTCCATGCTCTTCTCCACGATGCGTGGATTTTCCGATGTCTCCAGGAGGTCCAAAGAGATTGCAAATCCTTTGAACTGAATATATTACTTCAATGGTAGCGAAATGTTTCTAATGAAGCGGCATTTAATGAACAAGTGTCTAGATGTTTCAATATATATTAGCACCATACAAAGAGAACCCAAAAGAATCTCCCCATCCATTTTTTGCAAGTAATTTGCCCATCCAAGGCTGCTTACTATGAAGATATTGTCTTTAGTGAACTTCCAAACCGGGCATTTGCGATTCTTGAAGGCTTAATTGTGGACAATATATGCTGTAGGAGCTTTAGCTATCTTAATTTATCTAAAGAAACCGGACCAAGCAGCTTCATACTCCATTTCAGTGCTCGCCAGTTCCATTGGGATGCAAGAGAAGCATTTTTCTTTGGAGTTATTTGAGTATAGACCTTCAAAAAGAGAAGACAAAGGTATAGAACCAAGCCAATATCTTCCCACAAACAATTTTTCTCTCTGTTTCCTAGTTTGAATTGAAGGAGGTGCAATTCCAAAAGGCATCTAGATTATTGTCGACACCCTTCCAAATAGCAGAGATTTTATCCAAGGATCATGTAACCCGCATCCCATGTTCTCTTGTAACATAATAGGCATTGTGAATTTGTTCTGACCAGTGTGCTTCTAAGTCTTTAACAAACTTCCAAGCCCATTTTGCAAGCAAAGAGAGATTCAAGTTAGTGAGGATTTTTAGTCTGAGGACCCCTCAGCAAATACTTTCCCAGTTTATTATACATTGGAATGCATTGATTGGTTCTTTTCCTATCCACAAAAAGTCATGCATCATTTAATCTATCATGTTGATGACCAATCCTAGTATTTTGAAGATAGACTGGCATAAAGTAAGAATGGAGGTTTGGGTTGTATTTTTTGCATGACAGAATGATTGATCTTCTTTCATGATATCAACCACTAGATCATACCCGTACAGATCTCCAAGTACTTTGTGCTTCTTCATTCATCTGTCTGCATAGATCTTGAAGCGACCATTTCGTGATCCAGTAGGATTCATGTGAAGGAAGGTGAATCATTCTTTGGTTTGAAAGATACAACCCGTCTTAAGAATGGAGGGTTGTTAAAACTGCATTGATTAGAGTGATCATTTTTAAGAAGCAAATAATGAGCTGATTTTTTGCACCGCTGAATTAGTCATTCAAAAAGTTTCTCATGCCACATGGGAGGAGAGGAAATAGTGGGTCCTCAGAAAAATTAGGAGAGGCGGAGAACCACAAAAAGTAGTCGAAAGTTAAGGAGGGTTGTAGGCATGGAGAAATTTTAGAGTGGAGTCAGCAGAAACTATAGGAGAGGCCAATGAAATCTTCACAAGAGATTATGACACAGTTTTTGGATCTTTGGGGATGGCCCTCCACCCCCTTGGGCTCCACCCTAGCTTCATCACTTGAAATCCTTTGATATAATAACTTTGTCTGGTATGTTTCAAAATTCTTATTTGCCTTTGTTAAAGAGAAATGAGGATAGTTACGAAGCCATCCCGGAATCAGCAACCATCTACCAGCTTCCTTAATTCGGGAGTGCCAGAGAAGAGACTCCTCAAAGGAACCCTAGGGCTTGGGTTTATCTTAATGGCTTTTTTGGTGGTTATGCCTCCTGTATTTACCATCCTTGGAGGCTACCAAAGCCCATTGCCAATTTGGCTTCGTGAAGTTCGAGTATGGGCAAGAGGAGGTAAACTTTTCTTCACATTCGTAAAGTCATTTGCTAGGACATATTTTCAACATTGTGTTCTAGTATTAGGCCCAAAGCACAATTCATTATGCATGGGAGACAGTCAGACAGTCCTAGTTTTCATCATTTTTCAATTACAATATTAATTAATAATTTTCAAAAATGATTGATTTTATAAAATTAATTAATTGTTGCCGTTGTAGTTGTTATTATTTTCGTTGTTGTTGGTGTTCTGTTAGTTTGATTTCAGTTGAACAAACTTGGTCAAAATCCTGATAGAATGCCCATTCATTGGACCCACAAACTAAATACATTTGGCATTGACCTATCCCATTTCAAGGACAAAGCTAGATAGGAAGGCCTACATGTTGTTATTAGCTCAAGTTTCACAATTATATTATAGTCTATAGAAAGTAATAATAGTTCTTCTATAAGGAGAGGATTTTGACCGCTAGGTTGGTACGAAAGCTGAAGTTGGATAAAAGAGGTCAGTAAAAACCTGGTACATGCACACTTCTCGTATGTGATGACTTCAATCCAAATATATCTTGTAGTCTTTTTGCAAGTAGGGCTGTTTCCTTCTAAAGTGCCAATCTTATTTTGCCACTCAAAAACCAAGGTTTCGAATTCTAGCCATGAAAGAATCTACTGATTTGGATCCCATCTGACATCGTTATTTGTCATTATATTGTAGAGGAAATATGATTTATTAGTTAACGTCTACAAAATAAAGTATTACTCTCAAAATTCTATAGAGTTCTATGTTTGAAGTGATAAATAGTTCATTAGATGAATACTGAATAAACAAAGCACATATTACCAAATTATCAGAAAATAATATTTTTTTTGAGCTTTTCTTTTTTTCTTTGGGAAAGGGCTCATAGGTAATGGCCTAATGGGCTATATAATATGGTTGGTCCTCTCGCAAATGCCCGTAACTCCCTGAACCCTGATGACTGTAGGACTCGATCCCAAGAACTGCCAAAAACTGGGCGAACTTAGCATCTACACCATCCTTAAACGGGAGTTATACATGGAATGAACCAATTCATAATGTGTAGGTTTTGTGATTTAATGATTGGGAGACAATTCTTATTTTGCCCTCTTGCAATCTTGCTTATTTTTGGGAAACCATATTTTTTTGGCAAGGCAGTGCATGAGTTGTTAGACCTAACACAAATCAGATTTTTATCAAGGCACCCAATTTGGTTGCGGGAAAGCAAACCCCAATCAGCTAACCCTAATTATCACATGTCGTCTTTATCCCTGGCTTAGTAAACTTTGGTATTTGGTTGAAATTTTATAGGTTTGTGGAATAAGAAGTGTATAAAAGTAGGATAGAAGAGAGATCACCACAGTTTCCTTTATGGTAGGATGGAAAGAGAACCTGATTTTCTCATGTTTTGGCCCATTGAGCAAGTAACTCTTAAGTAACTATGTTTTGATGGTTTATCCTGTAAACATACATAGCCTATAAACTTTACTTTGGTGTAAAAGATATTGCAACTACACTTGCTACAATTCCAGCTCCATGTGACCTCACTTACTTGGCATCTTAATCTACTAGCGACCAAACAGGCTTCCAGTATACATTTCCTTGTACCTTTTTCCCCTACCCTATCTCATTATATGCTATGTGTATGTGTATCACTTGTAGGTGTAGAAGATGGCTTTGGTACATCTAACGGACCAAAAGATAAACTTCTTGGGGGTCTATTACCTGCTGGGTTTCATGAAGGAACGTGTTTGAGCCGATATCAATCTCCATCATACCGGAAAGCATCACCTCACTTACTTTCCCATTATCTATCAAGGAGGCTAAGGAAGTACGAAGCCCACCATAGGAGATGTGGGCCAAACACAGCATTGTACAACAAAACCATAGAACAGTTGAAGAATCGTCACAACAACGGGACTGCCGGGTGCAACTACGTAGTATGGATTCCGTTCAGTGGCTTAGGGAACAGGATGCTGACTCTTGCATCAGCTTTTCTTTATGCTCTTCTTACCAACAGGGTCTTACTTATCCACCCAGATGCTAGCATGAGAGACCTCTTTTGCGAGCCATTTCCTCATACCTCATGGCTTCTTCCTTCTGACTTTCCCATGAAGGGGTTCCCGAAATTTAGCCGCACAAATCCTCGGTGTTACGGCAAAATGTTGAGAAGAAAAGCTAGTGCTAACAGTAGTGATGATGCTGCAGCGCAGCGACCGCCTGCTACTGTCTATCTTTATCTGTTTCATGATTATGATGACTTTGATATGCATTTCTTCTGTGAAGATGATCAGCAATTTCTTCGGAAGATCCCTTGGCTGGTCATTGAATCAGACAATTACTTTGCACCATCTCTCTTTTCAATTCCATCATATGAAGAAGAATTAAGCAGGCTATTCCCCAAGAGAGATACCGTTTTTCATCATTTGGGACGTTATCTTTTCCACCCAACCAACACTGTGTGGGATATGATAACCAGGTATTATCAAGCTTATCTTGCAAAGGCCAAGGAAAGGGTAGGCATCCAAATAAGAATTTTTAACAGAGGTAGTCCATTCATGCATATGTTGGATCAGATACTTGCATGTTCTTTAAGGGAAAATTTGCTGCCTGATGTCGATCTCAAAGAACCAGTTGTTCCGACTACAAATAAAGTAGTATCGAAAGCTGTTCTTGTAACTTGTTTGCACTCTGAAGTCTATGAGAAGATGAAGACAATGTACTACGAGCACCCGGCTGTTACTGGTGAGATTGTTGGTGTTTATCAACCAAGCCATGAAGAAGTCCAGCAGACGAAAGAGGAGACGCACAACAAGAAAGCATGGGCAGAGATTTATCTTCTGAGTTTGACAGATGTGTTGGTTACAAGCGCCTGGTCGACATTTGGATACGTGGCTCAAGGTCTTGGGGGTTTGAAGCCATGGATTTTGATCAGGTCTGAGAACATGACGATGCCAGATCCTCCTTGCCGTCGAGCCTTATCAATGGACCCTTGTTTTCATAACCCTCCCACTTGCTCATGCAATGGCAAGAGGGATGTTGATGAGGCACTGGTCTCGCATGTGAGGCATTGTGAAGATATGAGCTCAGGCCTCAAGCTGGTTCATGAAGCTTAGTGGCTGTTTCTTACCGACTTTGCATTTGGATATCCTAGAGATCCTACTAGATATATGCTTTGATTGTACAAAAATCACTAGATATTTGATAGAACTCCGCTAGTTAATTGCTTTGTATATAGTTCGAAAAATGTAAGTGGATGACATGACCAAAGCATGACCTTATAATTTCATACACAATAGCGGATCAAATTTGCAGCCTTTATTATTCTGAGACTTTTCTTGAAGGAATTTAGTCATTTTTTGTACATCTGGATTAGATAAACTGATCGATAATATAATGTCTATGATAGATGATGAAAGGATTAAGGCATGCAAAAGCTTGGACAGTTCTAATAGCCTCCAATTTCTCCATGGCAGAATTTCTCTTTTGGAGGAGGGTATTAAATCTTTGTTTTAAGCAAGAGCAAAGGTTCCGACTGCCTTTATTAAAGATATGAAACCTTACAAAAGCTGTGACTCAGAAGATGGGAAGAAACAAATGTTTTACAGAGAAGGTAGAAACCAGACATCCGTCCGAGGAACAATGTCTCCACAAGAAGAGAAACAAAATGCCTTTTATTAGAATGCAGAGATTTTCATGCCAAAAAAAAAAAAATCACTGTTTCCTTCCATCCAGAGGCACCAAGAGATAGATATGATCAGAGTTTCAAGCTTTGTTGTGTCATGCCTCAAGTTCGGAGTGCAACAGATGCCGTATGCTTGCATAGCGAACCGCACAGGCATGCAAGGCTGCAGATCATATCAAAGCAATGATAAATTTCTGATTTTTTTTAAATTAATAATTTATTCAAAGCATTTTCTAAAGTTTCAAAATACCATATGTTAACATAAATCAAATACTTTAACTAGTTTATCTAAAATGCTAATAACTGAAGGAAACATCAGAAAATTTAGTGTACTCCCCAAGTCCCGAGCAATCAGGTGTCTATGCATCTGGATCTGAAAAACAAAAAAATATGATAATAAGCTACACTAGCCCAGTAAGCAACATACACTACAAGAAAAATAAGATTTGGCGACGCTTTTTAAGGCCTTTACCGACACTTATAAGCGTCAGTCTGTTTCCTTTTGATGCTTTTAAATGCGTCGCCAAAGGGTCGGCTGGAAAAAAAGAATTGCCGACGCTTCTGGAAAGCGTCGCTAAGGTGGTTTTTAGCGACGTTTTTTAGGGACGCTTGTAAGCGTCGCTAAAAACATAGTTAGCGACGCTTTAAAGCGTCGTTATATTTTAAAAAAAAATATTTTAAAAATTATTTTGAATCAGAGCCTCATTTCCTCGATTCCTCCACAATGTCCACCTCCGCGCTCCTCCACCGTCGCATGTCCTCAACCCCCGCATGCTGGAAAATCCCCACATCCACTGCCCCCGTTACAATATGATATCCTCTCATCTTTATATTTTCCGTCCGATCGTGCGACATCGCAAGCCCCCCAAAATACTGTCCCCTCTCGCCAGCGCCGCCGCCCTCCGCCGCCGATAGCTTGTTCCTCATCCCCAGCACCTTCCTCTCCGCCTCCTTCATCGCATCCCTCACCTTCCGGTTCCTAGGATCCCACAGATACCCCATGCTCGCGCTTAGATCCAGTGGCTCCATCTGCACCACGTCGACCCACTCGACGCCGGCGATCGCCTCAATCTCCGCCAGCCCTGCCATCGTCTCCACCTGGCACATCACCAGCAGCTCCTCGTCAACCCGTGCCAGGTAGCCATCGTCGATGTCGTAGGCGGAGGCGTGCACCACTATGTGGGCGGACCCGTGGATGCCGTGCGGCGGGAAACGGCAGAATGGGACGGCGAGCTCGGCGGCGCCGGGGGACTCGATCGTGGGGAACATGAGGCCCTGGGGGCCGAGATCGAGGGCCTTCTTGAACCAGGCGGCAGAGAGCTCCGGAAGGCGGAGGATGGTCGGGGTGCGGGCGGCGGCGAGGGCACTGAGGCAGGGGATCGAGGGCCTCCGCGATATCGCCAGAGCCGTGCTCCATGTCGACGACCACGTAGTCGTAGCCGGCGAGGCCGGCGATCTCGGCGAAAGTCGGGGAGGAGCGCAGGAGGAAGAGGCCGTAGAGGGTCTCGCCGGCGACGAGGCGGGGCTTGAGGATCCGCGGTTCAGGGGAGAAGGGGGTGGAGTCGGGATCCAAGGAGGCGACGAAAAGGCGGGCGAAGATATCATCGCCGGAGCCATTCTGCTTCTTGAATCTGGAGGGGGTTAGGGAGGGGGGCGATGATGATGAGAAGGTACCTTTGACGACCTTGTTGGTGCCTTTAATGGTGTAGGAATTGAGGTCCTTCTTGCCGGGTTTGGTGCCATCGCCTACCTTCCTCTCTGTACCTCTATCTCTATGAAGCACTGGTAGTGATCGATGTTCCTGGAGAGAGAGAGAGAGAAGACGAGGAATGGGCGGGAGAGATGTGGGCTGAGGGAGGAGGGATGAGAGAGAGGAGGGCGGTGGCCGGGAAAATGGAATGCAGGAGAGGGTAGAAGAGAGCCAGGTGTGTGAGGGTGGCTTCTGACAGGGGGTGGTCAGGAGAGGGCTCGTTGGGATTGGGCCTGATGCTGGCTTCCGATGACGCTTTTTAGCATCGTCTTAGGCACGCGACTACACTGACGCTTATTAGCGTCGTTTGTTGCCGACACTTTTACAAGCGTCGGCAAATTTTCGCGCTAGACCGAAAATTGCCGACACTTGTGAAAAACATTGGCAAAAAAGCATCGGTAAAACCGACTTTTCCTGTAGTGATAATACCCCAGAGTGGGGTCAAAGCATGCCAGATAATTAATTAAAATAGAAAATAGTGACCGAAAAATAAATCACAAATAAGCATATTTTTTAAAAAATTTATTAAGCATTTTCATAAAAACTTTGATATCAGAATTTCAACATCAATAGGCTATGGCCACGTAACCTAGTGACATGAGTTGCACAAAGTGTCAAAAACTACTATTGTTAACCATCGGTAGCAATGGAGTTCAAAAACCACTATTCTAATCATCGATGGCGTGGTGTCAAAACTGGTTTCTCACAGATTACAAGTCGACAGGGCTAACGAATAATCCCCATTAGCAGGATCAGAACATATCATAGACATGCTGAGAATACATACATATAAAATAGATTTTGCATAATTTGCCCATTCACATTTTTCAGATTTCACAATATATAACATAACTTTAAAATGATTATTAACATATTCGACTTATTTAACTAAGTACAAAAGCTGTATCAAAATTTAATTATGGGATATTATCAAGCTTATTTAGCCTAGGCTGATGAAAGGGTCTGCATGCAAATCAAAGTTTTCTGAAAAGGACCTAGTTCAATTCATGATGCATTAAACCAACTTCTATCGTGCTCTTTAAAGGGGTCGTTGTTGCGCGATATCAATTTTGAAAAACCGCTTGTTTTAATTATAACTGTAGCTAGATCGAAAGACGTACTTGTAACTTCTTTACAAACTATTTTCTTTGAGAAGCTTAAGGCGATGTATTGGGAGGAGCCAACCATTAATGGAGAGAGTATTGTTGTTCATAAACCAAGCAATGAAGGGTAATGGCAAACACACAAGCTGATGCACAACATTAAAGCGTGGCAATGATATATTGTGAGGCCCCCTCAGCCAATTGATATTTGATGGGGGATGTGGCATCCCACCAGACACATGTAGGGTTTGTCTCCACAGGCATACAAGGTGACAAAATCTAAAATAAAAACACAGACCAATCTAACAACACAGGTAGGATAAAAATTCCTGAACTAATTCTAGATTTTCAAAAATTGGATTGGCGACACGCCAAACCCAAAACCTACTTTAGACATTCAGGTGGAACTACAAATTAATCCACATAACAACTTTTTAGAATATTTAAGAGGTCCAACTGGTTTTATGAAATTATAGTGTCTAAGGAGTTTTCAATATAACCATGGTGGTGGGGTCAGGCCCAACTTTAAAAGTTTAGGACCTCCCTTTAACCTCACTTCCAATCGCTACCTGTCACCTTCTATGCCTCGGAATGAAGCAAGTATAACAAAAGAAGCTTGAGAACTCATGAATGTATATATGATACACTATAATTTACTTAACTAGAGAATTGCACGTATAATCATAAAGAGTTGTATATAAATTATTTTCAGCATAAAAATTCCATATATAATTTTAAAATATATTTTATAAACTACAGACCAAAATCAAAGTCTCATATGCAAACACGTTTAATAAGCCGCCAATGTCCGTTTCCAAAAACAGTTTCTCAACACTTCAGTTAATAAAATTACGGCTACATTTTTTCTCTGATAAGGACTAAAGTATCCTATTTAATCCTTCTAGAGTGGGTTCAGAGTACTTTATTTAAACACTGCAAAGTAGATCTAAAAAGTATTGTTTTCAACCCTTGCAGAGTAGGTACAAAACTCCTTATTTGAGTTTGAAAGTAGGTCCATAGTGACCAAGTTTTAGAACAAATAAACTGCCAACATATAATCTTTGTTGGTAAGGTCCTAAATGTCACTAGATTGAGAGTCCAAAACTAACACACAATTATTTTACTAATACAATTTCATCTTATTTTGCCAATTGTATTGATGGCTCAAATAGTTTATGAAATCCTCAAATCATACATGATTATCCAAAATTTTTCAAATATTTGATAGACATGCATGGTTTCAAAGTAGTATTTCAAGCACTTCCAAAAATATAAGGTTCACGGTTTATTGCAAAGGTTCCATTTCTATGTAAACATGACAGTAGTTCATTATGATAAAATACATGGATTTCAAAGATATCCACTAATTTCAATGTCATAATATTTTCTTGCTTGGTCCAATTTATATGCATACAAAGAATATTTGGCTAAAACAAAGATTGAAGTGTAAGTTTAGATCTCATGTCATGGGTGTCAATACTCGTGCCATATTATTATGAGCATAACATGTGCCAACAAGAGAGTGCTGGCATGAATAATGTGTGACACCATATCGGTTCAGCATAATACAGACCGACATAGTTTGAACTTTGTATAATTAAAAAAGAAATTATGCAATTTATTTCAAAAAAACGAATTCACAAAGTAGATACACAATTTCCAAGGTATGTTGTAAAATTAGTTTAAATAGATTTTAGAGATGCGTAGTTAAAATTATTCTAACTAGTTTACTTATTGACAAGCTCGAATCCAACAAGAAGATTCCTATGCAATCCAATTTCTCACTATTACCTAGCACTTAAAATAGCCCAACTATCAAAACATGACACTAAAGCACTAATATAAGCCTAAGCACCCTGTCAAAATCAACAACAATTCTCTAATTTACTTATTCCCAAAAATTCAATGTAAGCGACAAAAATCCATAGTAAATTTTCTAAAAAATCTACTTGACAATTGATTTTGCAAGAAAACAACAAATTGTATTTTTCACTCCCTCCACATTTAACCTCTCTTAGACCAAATTGTTCCTCACATTTGTAGGAGTATATTTCTTTGATTCAATGGTCCACAAATATACGGTGCCAAAACTTGTGCTTAACTTGACAAGGTAAGCTCCAAGAGGTGGTAGGATCAATGAAGTTGTGATAGAAGTCATGAGTAAGCATGATATCCTAGATGGTAGTAGAGAAGAAGGGGATGGCGTTGAAGATGAGGTGCAGTTGGTGATGGGGTGGCAAAGGAGGGTGGTAGCATTCATAAAGAAACTGAAGTGGTGGGATTGGGCATGGGGGAAGTAGGCAATGTTCTTATTTCTTAGGAAAATGCCTATCTTGGTGGAGGGAAAGAGGAGGAGGTGGATAGGATGGCAGACAAGTATGAGGTGGAGGAGATTGAGGGATGTTGGTGGGTGCAGCAGATGTCAGAGCTGGTAATGTGGATGGTGATATCTATTAGGAGACATATATAGAGGTGGCCAAGGTAGGGAAGAAGATGTGGAGGTTATGATAAGTTTCTGAGGACATGGCATCCACACCAATGCACATCTACAAATTGATATGCATACATCGTATGCATTGAGACACACCTTTTAGCAAATAACACATAATATAATGTTATACGACAAGCCTTTTCATGGTTGTGTGTTTCTATTTCACCCACCTTTCACCTATCAAGAGGCCAATAAAAGCACATTGGACTTATTTTGGGCAATATACTATATCATCCACCTCCTTATCAAGGAGGGGAAGGGGAGGTGGACAAAGTGGCGGAAAGGACGAGGAGATCAGATATGTGGTTGGCAAAGAGGGTGGTGATGTTAGCAAAAGGGCATGCATTTGACATCTAGATAAGAAAGAAGAACATGTGGAGGTGGTGATGAATCTTGGAGGATATGGTTGTTGGATTTTTGGACTCATGATGGCTAGTAGTGAATTTTGGAAAAAGAAGACATCTTCTTCTTGAGGCAACACTTTTTTTTCTAGTCTACTTTCTAGAGGTCAACAATGAAATATTTGCCAATTTTCTCTTAGTAAGGGTCTTATTTCTATCATATTGTTTTTCTCCAAATTTTTGAGACTGAATTTTTTTTTTCTTTTTAGGGAAGAGGATTTTCATGGATTCCTTATTAGTGTTTCATCCCGAGTTCTGATAGAAAACTATACCTAAATTTTGAAGGAGCTATTTGTTTATCCATCATTCAACATTGCCTAGCAACACGAGGCATTGAAATATCGATGTTAAAAGGTAACTATCCACATACAATGACTATGTATCATGAATATATATTTGTAACTATGTGTGTATCTCATACTAGTTAAGTGTTTATTGGAGAACTAGATGGTGAATGTAATTATGTATCAAGTAAAGTAGTATGAAGTAAAGATTAAGTGTGCATTGAGGACCAAACTTAGTATGACTACAAATATAAGTATGTATCAATTATCAAATAGCATATTATGTGTATTGGATATTGAGTAAAGGTACATCAAAGTGTCATAACTAGTCTACAACAAATAAATTATGTATTGATAAATAAAGATTTTATCAAATTGGATAATGCATGTATTCGAAGAAAACAAGGCCACAAGTATTTGTATTAGCCCCTTGGAAGGTGGAGGGTGGGTAGATAGAAAGACAAACATGCAGAAAAAGGCATGTGTGTGGTAGTACATATTATGAGCATTATCTATTAAAAGGTGTCTCAATATAGATAGTATGTGCATATCAATCTACATATGTGTGTTAGTATAGATGACATATCGTCCAAAACTTACCGCCATCTTGATAGGTGGAGGGTGGGTAGATAGAAAGATACATATATAGAAAAGGCACGTGTACGGTAGTATATATTATGAGCATTATCTGTTAAAAGGTGTCTCATTATAGACAATATGTATATATCAATTTACAGGTGTATTAGTGCAGATGATATATCCTCCAAAACTCACCACGATCTTGGCATCTTCTTCTTCCCTTATCATGACCACTGCTACATATGCCCCCTTGTAGACATTATTGTCCTCTTTGTCAACCTTGGTGTCTGCTTCATCCACCAATGCATCTCAATATCCTCCTCCATATCCTTGGATGCAACCCATCCATCTCTTCCCCTTTTCCTCGACCAAGGTTGGTCTTCATCCGACCTATGAGAACACCACATGCCACCACCTTTCCCATTCTTACCACTTTTGCTCTTTCATGAATGCTACTGTTGTCCTCCATGACCCCCTCATATGCCGCACCTTATCTTCAACCCCACCTCTCCCTTCTTTGCTCTCTAGAATATCGTTCTTATCCATAAGCCTATTTTTCAACTTTGCGGCTGCCACTTCTTTTCTTGGCTGCCTCCCATATATGGCTGATGGAGCTTGTTTCATTGAAATAAGCATGATTTTTGGTACTTCATATGTTTTGGCCACCATATCAAGAAAATACACTATTAGATAGAAGAGGTTAAATATGGACTAGATCGAAAAGCAAACTGATTTTTCTTGCAAAATCAAGTATGAAGTAGATTTCTTTTGCAAATTCCACAAATATCCAATTCAATATACAAAATTAAATAAATTATGAAACCTATTTAGAAATATTTTATCTAAATAGAAGGACCAATTAGGGTTTGCTTAAAGAAAGAGGTCTCGATAGATACCACGATTTAAGCATAGGCTATCCATACTACAAAAGTGGTTCATTAATTCAAAGAATAGAACAAAAAATCATGATATTGGTCTTCGTTGAATCCTTAGACCATGAGAATTGTATGGACACAGGAAATATCATGGAAAACTCATCAAGGGTGATTAGAAATATAAACCTAGACCTTGCTTTTCTTTAAATTCACCACAAGCAACAATTTTTCCCAAGTTAAAGGAAAAAATATGAGGGTTTCTCTAGGCTTCTAGCTAGGAGTTGGGGCCTCAAATCTAACTTCTTCTCACATAGTGTGGTGGTAAACTCTCCATACACATTGGGATACACCTTGCACTGAGACTAAGAGAAACAAAATCTGCAATAAATAAGAAAAAAGAGATGGAAAGAGGGGTGGATCAAAAGTAGTAGAAAATAAGGAATAAGAGATGGGAGGAGGGGTGGAGTTGTGATCTAGAAGGATCACCAGATTTGCATGGATCACATTGGCCATAATAAAAAGGATATAATAGAATTCAGGAGTGAAATCCACCAAATCAGAAAGCTAATTGCATGTCGAGCTTTCAAAGGTCATATCTTGGTTATACATTTCTTGATATA
>JAOXJJ010000608.1:78872-97922 GCA_025769935.1 Phoenix roebelenii
AGTATGTGAGGACCCGTGCGGGCGTGTATTTAGTCCCACATCGGTTATTCGCTGGGTAGATCTTGGGTACTTATACATGATCAAGGAACCCAAATAATACCTTTCAGCCAGCCATTTTGGATGAGGTCCTGAGTTATTACAGGATTCGTGACAATCCATTTGGGTGGCCCATATTAACTCAACAGCAGCCCCTAACCTGAATCTTACGAGAGGAAAAGAGTGTTCCTTGGAACTTTTTTCCTTTTTGCTGGGAAGGGATGCAGGCCTGATAGGTCGGGTTGAATACAACCCCAACGCAACCTAATATTTTTAGTTAGACTGCAGGCTAGGACTTGAACAGGCCAATGGTCTCGATTCTTGCATGCTCCAAAATTGTTATTTTTATCCTGTTTACTTTGGTGGGGCACACATATTTGTTATTTGCTCTACAACATAAGAGATTATAAGAAAATATAAAATATATAAATAAATCTATCTTATTTTATTAGTTTAGTTTTTAGGACAAAGGGTGATTTTAACATGATATCAGAGTAGGGGTGATTATTAAAAATTTCACATGTTGGGCTCATCCATTAAAAGAAAATTTGGTCCTGAGGGAGAGTGTAAGAAAATATAAAATATATAAATAAATCTACCTCATGCAATTAGCTTAAGCTTTTAGGACAAATGGTGATTTTAACAAAGAGTCGTTTAGTTGTTTTAGCCTAGTAAATTCTAATAGCATTTATCTCACTCTAAACTTGCCACCATTTTTATAGCTGGTATATTTGTTTTGGTTAAAAAGGTGTAAGAAAAACACACCAACAAAAATTGAAGTGCATCTATCAGTTTACATTAAACAGAACAAAAAGAATTGGATGGAGTAACAACCATCATTCGAAATCTTCTTTATTTTTTTTTAAAAAAAGAAATCTTTCTTTCATGCACATACAAGTGCTAAATCCTGGCTAGAAGCTTTTATAATGCCAACACCCCAGTTTAGTCGGATTTCTGGTTGTGAGCCCTTGTTCTTGACTTAGTAAAAGCTGGCTCTCGTTTTGGTAGCTACGACTGTGTCTCTCTTAAGTGCAAGGAGACCGGGCATGTGATTCTTTTACATCTCTCTCAAGAGCTGTTTATGTATCTTCCTCTGTTGTGAACCGTGCAACTGAGGGATTTCCAACTTAAGCTGGCAATAGTGATGGTTTACCAGCTGAAGGCTGGCGGTACTTTAATAAAAACAATTCGCAAGGGCACATGTTATCGCATGCATGCCGAAGTCATACATCTCACATGGGCGGCAGTCGCAGGCATCTCGAAGTGGATGCGTAACGAATAGATTTGGTAGAAGACTCTGACCTTGCAAAGTCCAAAGTCAGTTGTATACCCTTGGAAGCAATCGGAGACCATGAGCTATGTGATTAAATATTCTCTTTTTAAGGTCTCCTAAACAAAACTTAGGGACGAATTAAAGAGACGTCATTAAATGTCTCTCTTGAGAGACCTAAAGATCTTTCCACCGTCGGAAGGTTTGACTATAGAAGTCTGCTCTAAGTTTGCAAGTCACCTTCTCAAATATTTTGGACTGGTTGGTCTAAGGCACTTGTATAGCTGAGGAGGAATAAGGATTGATCTCAAGCTGATTAGGAGCTCCGTGGAACCTGAGATGGGAGGGGCTTCTAAAGCTGGAATGGAGAAGAGGGGTGGCTGCGGAAACTTCAGCCCTGGCGTGGTCCTCATCGCCTGCATGACGAGTCTGCCGCTCTTGGTGCTTGCAGTCGGAGCTTATCAAAGCCGGTCGCTGGATTGGCTTCATGCAGTTGGACTGGTATCACTGAAAGGTAAACCCAGCTAGCATTCCCGCGTACTACTTCAGAAAATAGACAGGATGATTTTGTACTCATAGGAAGCTGTGATCCAAACAGTGCTAAATACTGCAGTTTTTCAAATTTATTTATGGGGTGTAGTTTCTAATTATATTTTGGCAGCTGGTGAAGCATAGCATATGATGCAAGAAAAGTTGTTTACAAGTTGAAACCCAATCGAACGATGCAATGAGTAACTTTGTTCTATGTGATGAATTTACTACTTTGATGTCGCTACCTATGGATCTAAACAGATCTTTTTTTTTCTCGCTTTTATTATTTTTTTAGGGTTATGAAAATTTTGCTTACTATTAGAAACTGATTTTTTTTTTCTATTTAAGCAAGCTATTTAAGAATTTGGCATGATAACTAATTTCCTCTAGACTCGTTTGGTTTATGGAAAAAAAAAATTTTTGCCAAAATATTTTTTCTAAAAAGCTAATATCTGGCTATATAATGCTTTAGAAAGTATGTTTTGTTTATTTTCTCGAGACACATTTCAGAGTGATTTATATTTGGTTGAATATCTATTTTTTTTTGAAAAAGTTATATAAAATATTTATTATGTCTTTAATAAAATAAAAAAAATTGTCATTCTATTATAAAAATATTTTTCTTAAAAAAATTAATTTTCAGCTCATAGAAACTAGAATTTTTGTACATTTTTTTAATAAAATATATTAAAATTTTATAAAACTGTTCTGGCGCTTGAAAGGGTGTTGCATCTTTCGTGCGAGTCCACACCCACTTCACATATCCCAAAAGCGATTTGAGGTGAATCCTTCTTTCGCCCGAAAGATACAACCCCAGTCCCGGGCAACCATCGAGGGCAAAACTATATCTAATTCCTCTGTTTTCCCCATTTCATTAACAAATCTTATGATGCAGCTAGTCTTATTAAACTAATTTGGATGTCTGCTCGAAATCTAGGTTCAGAAGATGATTCCTTTGTGTCCACTCCTGCACCAGTGGACAAACTTCTTGGTGGATTGCTGGCTCCTGGTTTTGACGAAGAGTCCTGTTTAAGCCGATATCAGTCTGAGTTGTACCGAAAAGCTTCGCCCCACCTACCTTCCCGTTATCTCTCGGCAAGGCTAAGAAAGTACGAAGCCCAACATAAAACATGTGGCCCAGGCACTGATCCATACAAGAAAGCCATAGAGCAGTTCAAGTCTAATCACAGCATGGGGCCTATGGAGTGCAACTACGTCGTGTGGACACCGTACAATGGCCTGGGGAATAGAATGCTAACCATTGCTTCAACATTCCTCTATGCTCTTCTCAACAACAGGATTTTACTGATCCACGCACCTAGTGACTTGGATGATCTTTTCTGCGAACCGTTCCCTGAGACCTCATGGGTTCTGCCGTCCGATTTCCCGATCATCGATCGATTAAGCAGCTTCGACATTCACACTCCTCAAAGCTATGCAAACATGCTAGCAAAAAAGGTGATCGATAAGCATTCGAATGGTTCACTACCTGCATATGTGTATCTACATCTGACCCATGACTACAGTGAACTAGATAAGCTCTTCTTTTGTGAAGATGATCAGTTATTTCTTAAAAAGTTCCCTTGGCTGGTGCTGAAATCGGACAACTACTTCATTCCAGCTCTATTTCTGGTCCCAGAGTATGAAGAAGAGCTGCGCCGGCTCTTTCCTTCGAGGGAGACAGTTTTTCATCATCTGGGAAGGTATCTTTTCCACCCCACCAACGCAGTGTGGGGAATGATAACAAGGTATTATGAGGCTTATCTAGCCAAGGCTGAAGAGAAGATGGGCATTCAGATCAGAATTTTCGCATTTGCGCACATTTCTTCAGAGAATTTGTTAGATCAGATCCTTAACTGCTCTAGAAATGAAAATTTGTTGCCTGAGATTAGTGTTGAAGGATCATCAACTACCAAAGCAGTAAGATCAAAATCAGTTCTTGTGGCTTCCTTGTACACTGGATACGCTGAGAAGATCAGGGACATGTACTACGAGCATGCGGCTGCTACTGGAGAGATCATCAGCGTCTTCCAACCAAGCCATGAAGAGAAACAGCACACAGAGAAGCAAACACACAACCAGAAAGCATTGGCAGAGATATACCTCTTGAGCTTAAGTGATGTCTTGGTAACAACTTCCTGGTCTACATTCGGGTACATGGCTCAAGGTCTTGGTGGTGTGAAGCCATATATTTTGGCATTTCCAGAGGATGGGAAGGCACCAAACCCTCCGTGCCGCCGAGCCATGTCGATGGAGCCTTGCTTTCATTCTCCTCCTACTTATGATTGCAAAGCAAGGAAGAATGTCGACAAGGGGGCGCTAGGCCGACATGTAAGGCATTGCGAAGATGTAAGCAGAGGCCTTAAGCTGTTTGATTAGGCTGGATGACCGTGTTTGCAATATTTGCATTCTTTTGTTTATGCATCAAAGTTGGTCAGCAGAGATCACTACAATGGCAGGATAATGTACAAGGAACTTTCACATATGTTTACTGATGTTAAAGCACATAATCTACTAGGCTCCATTTCAACAATATTTGCCTCTAACTAAATGTTGCTTTGACATTATATAGTACATCTCTCTTTTCTTCTGAAAAAAATTGCATGCTTTTGCATCGCATGCTCTTTTGAGCACTTCTAGACAATCATCTTACATGGATAGTTCACCTGGGATAGTTGCTTTTTTCATCAATATGGCATAAATAGAGATTAAAAAAAATATATAGTTTTGTATTTACTTATAAGACCCTGTCTGTTCGCTAAAGTTCTCATTAGATTAAATTGTCTGAAGTGGTCCATCAAGCACTTTCCTGTGCCCAAGTTTTCGCTTCTTATTTTACAATCGTTGGGCGTAAAATCCCGTCAGATAGATTTGGCATTGATCAGTCGATCTTGGCTTCGGATCGTAAGAGTGAATGTCTGCAACATGGAACACCTACTTGGCAGCAAACTCTGGCAATCGCAAGAGTTTTCCAAAAAGTAGAGTGCCAGCTTGCATCACTTGGAACTAAATGTTCAAGTCGAATTACTATTATGACTTCAGACATAACATATGAGTTCTCACTGACCGTTCCCACAGTTTTTTGACGATAAGAGTGTTCCTTGTAGTTTCGCAATTTCGTTGCATCAGAAATTTTGTCCCAAACATGGAATAACTCAGACAATCGTGATGGAATTGCTCTGGAAATTGAACCACCTACTAATGGTGAAATACTGGCTTGCATCTCTTGAAACGCCTTATTGTACCCATATCACGTCTTTCGGATACAGTCAGAAGAGGAGCAGCGTCTTAGGTACGTAACCCTTATGTCCCAGGGTTTATTAGAAACAAGAAGGATTGAAGGGAATCCAACGAACAGATAGCTCTGTTTACTCTGAAGTTTGGACACCCCAAAGGTGGAAGGGGACTTTAGCAAAAAAAAAAAAAAAACGGTGGAAGGGGATAGCTGGACTTATCTGTGCCTTATCCCGCGTTTATCCTAGGATAAATGCCAAACACGGCATTTTTGACCAAGAGAACCGCCAATCGACAGTCCGGTCAAAGAGGAGGCTATAAGTGGCGTGAAGCTGGGAAGTACAATCGTATTGTGCATTCTATTGTACCCATCGTAAAAACAGAATGAGACTTACCCCACTAACACGTCCTGTATCTTAAAAAGAAGAAGAAAAAAAAAAAGTGAAGCATTGTCCATGAGACCATCCATCCGTATCCCTTTTTTTTTCTTGGGAAGCTATTCTCCCCTCTCGATCCGGCCGTGAGGCTTTTCTCTTTCTTTCTGAGTCCCTTTTTCCTACTCTTCATTTTTTTTTCTGTGGATTTTATGCAAGCCCTATTGGATTCCAGGAATTGACAGTACTACAATGATGTCAGTAGGCGGTCCTTGGCGGCAACAAAGCCCTCTTAATAGCAAGAAGATAAGATTTTGGTTATCACTAGGTATTACGGTTTCTTAATTTACCTAAGCCTTTGAATTTATTGATGCTTTCTTACTTCTAGGTTTACTCTATTTTTTTCTTAATAGTTTAAGATTATTTATTGGTTGGCCTTGCCTTGAACCTAGCACTAGATCCCAACCTATGTCATCCACCTTTGACAGGATCAACTAAAATTGTGTCTATGGGCTCATTTGGTTCACGAAAAATATTTTTTCTTCTAAAAATATGATTTTTAGAAAATAGATTCTTAAAAAGAGAATATTTATAAAAGTACTTTTGACATATTTGGTTGACAATGGAAAAGTGATAGATTTATAAAGTACTTATATTTGGTTGACCATCGACATTTCTGAAAAAGTTATGTAAAATTTCTATTATATTTTTAATAAAAATCAGGTGTTTAATGCCTCTTTAATACTGAAGGGCTTTTTGGAGAAAAATAAAAATGTAGTGATTTCCGGCTCATAGAAAAGTAAATTTTTCATGTTTTTCATGAAAAAGACTTTTCTATGAAACGTGGGAATCATATTCTTATAGAAATATAACTTTTCCGTCTCTCTTCTTTAAAAATTCCAACTAAATAAGAGGCATCTCAGTACTTTTCTGTTGACTATACTTTCTCTTATTTTTTTTCCACAAACCGAACAAGCCCTATATCATAACAAACTTAAAGAAAAATCATAAGCATGCTTTTTGTTGATATGAGCTACCAATTTTCTGGTACAATGGGATTCATGCCACACAGAGATGGTTTCTATTCTCAACTTGTATAGAGTTAGGCAAGATTTCTTACTTTAATAAGATTTGGTTGGAGTTCAGTTTTATGTCTGTTTGGGAGCTTGGCGTTTCTGATTATAGCAAAGGAGACTATTCATTCGGAGAAGTATCCTTACAATTTTTAGGTACAATGGGATTCATGCCACACAGAGATGCATGGTTTCTATTCTCAGCTTGTATAGAGTTAGGTAGATTTCTTACTTTAATAAGATTTGGTTGGATTTCAGTTTTATGTCTGTTTGGTAGCATGGTGAGACTATTCATTTGGAGAAGTATCATTACAATTTTCAGGTTCAGTGGGATTCATGCCGCACAGAGATGGTTTCTATTCTTAGCTTGTGTAGAGTTAGGCTAGATTTCTTACTTTAATAAGATTTGGTTGGATTTCAGTTTTATGTCTGTTTGGTAGCATGGTGTTTCTTATTATAGTAAAGGAGACTATTCATTTGGAGAAGTACCATTACTAGAGTCGTCGATACGTGGGTCAACCCGTGGCCCAACTTGATAATACCTGAACTAATACGCATGCGAAGATCTGTGGGTGGGGTCAGGGTCAAAATTTGGACCCTTTTTGAAAACCGGGACAAGTCAGGTTATGTTTTCCAACTTAACCCGTCCTCACCCGGCCCCTATGTTTTTTGGTTCTAATTTTGGTCAACAGAAAATGGACCACCCAATTTGGCCTAACTTAAAACTCAAATCACTAAAACCCCTTCTCATTCATCCTAAATTTCCTTCCCAATTCATTAAATAAATTCTTAGTTAGACATACTCCTCTCATATCATCTCAACAATCCCATCTCCTCTCACCTACTTTCATTTAATTATATTTAAATATTCATTGTCTGTTTGGGTTGATTCTTATTTATAATATCTCAAGTATATGAATATATGTTTTTAAAAATTGTAGTTTGTAAATTTGAATCGTAAGATTGATCGACCCTCAGATGAAATTAAAAATTTTTTAATTTGACTTAAAATATCGATATTATTTTTGTTATCAATTATTATATTTTTAGATATAAAAAATAGCTGAATGCTTTTCTGAACTACAAATCTGTTTTACCTAGTCTTGACCTAGGCTCGAACATTACAGTTAGCCTTGGGTCATACTTAATCTTGATCTAATCTGAATGACTTTCTAGGTTCAAGATTTTTTCCCTAGATCCTATCCGACCTGGTCGATCAATTAATAAGTGGATTTGGGTCCAAAATCAAGACCCAAATATGAAACTATATTGGATCAAGGTCAACCATGTCTTGGTCCATATGAAACTATATTGGATCAAGGTCAACCATGTCTTGGTCCAACTTGACTCGTTTATAGCCCTAATCATTGTGATGGCACATCATTTACTAGAGATTTCTTGGTGCTAGCTCATTTTTTAAAGTCTGCTTCCCTTTAGAATGAGAAACATGCATCTAAACAATCTTATGCAAAAAATATGATGGGAAATTGAATAGATGAAACAAAATATAAAGATAAGAACTGAAAAATTAAGGAAAATAAGAAGTAATATATAATGAGAAGAACTACGGCACCATTGGAAGTGGGCTAGGTGGCCATGAAATCCGTCTTTTTGCATAACAATAAGGAAACAACATGAGATGGGCTAGGTCCTAGTTCTAACTTGTTGAGTTTTAAGGATTTATTTCATAAAACTTTCGATGGCTAAGATTTATTTTATTAAAATTCAAAGATTAATCAAATGCTTATAAATAGAAGTCATTGGCATTTTTGCATGATATATGTTTATATATATTAGAGATTAAAAAATTACTGATGTTGTTGTTGCTTTTGCTATTTTAGCTATTGCTGCAAGAAGAGAATTTTTTCTTTATACAAAAAGTGTGTTCCTAGTCATACTAAATATACCAACCATACTCTTAGTTTACGCACTAAGACAGTCACTCCACCCTTGCATCCCCTGGAACCTAACCCAAACCCAACAATGAATGAGTTGGGTATTGAATCAAAGTCAAACCAGTTGAAACTTTTAGGTTGGGTTTAGGTTTGAGGTTTCTATACATGACCAAACCCAAACCCAGCCTGACATATAAATTTTTAGGTTTATTACATACGTATATGCCTACACATGCAACACGTATACCCTTGCATAAGTAATACATAAGTACAACATGCTCATATCTATAATATTAATTTTATTTATATGTCATTTAATTGAAAAAATTAATGATTTATGATTAAATCAAAAAGTAATGATATGTTAAAATATGTTGGGGTATTTACATTAGACTTTGAGTAAAGTGTAATTTTTCAATTTTTATTCCATTACTATTAGATTGTTAACCATCAAGTATTTGTTATTCATGATTCAATTTTCATCGCTTTGGGTGTTTATAACTTCCCAAAACATGGATTTCATTGCTTGATTAACTCTTTAGGGCATAATATTTCTTACAAGAGAGATACCCGAAGCTGACCTCCACTCAATCCAAACTCGATACAAACATTACCAAACATGAACCCATCCCGATCCTTTAATGGATCAGGTATGAAAAAAAGTTGGAAATAAAAGTTCCATAGGTACGAATCTAGGCATAATAAAACTTGAACTTGACTTCACCCCATAGCATATCTACTAGATTAAAAAATTTGTGAAAGCATACAAGATCTATAATTAATTCAATATTCCAAATTTGTTCGAGATAGATGGAATCCATGGATGTCTAACTTGTAAAACTTTATTGATATATTCACCCAACTAAAGGTGATGAATTGAAATAGTTTGATCAAGATACAAAAATATCTTATGCTATCAGCCAAAGTGATGCAGTACTGCTATGTAATATCTAGACTTTGAATTTCCCCCACATGTTTATCATAAGTCATATATCCATCCAATCCACGGTTTCTTTTCTTCTTTCTCAAAGGAGACAAAATTTAATACGGCCATCTCCTTTTCTCTCAAAACCTTCCCTCGTCTCAGATACCACACCACTTAGAGATGGAGACAAAGCTGATCAGGATGCAGATGCCCTGTCTAGCTAACTCCACCAAACTTGAGAGCAAGGGAACTTCTCCAGCTAGGGCAAAGAAGAGGCTTGGTAACCTCGATCTCGAGGCCCATATTTGTCTTGGTAACCTTCTTCTTAATGCTTCTTCCTCCCCTCGTCGTCTTTGGCCCCCATCAAATCATAGCAAGATAGGAAACTTTGAGCAAGCAAAAAACAAGTAACTTCTGCTTCTTCTATATTTTTTTTTCTCTCTATTTAAACCATTATAAGGAGAACTTAGCAAGAAATCTATGATAATTTTCTTTATTTTTGACTTTTGACCTCTTTTTTGGATCTTAGCTCCAAAAGAGAACGTAAACGGTGAAGATTCATCCCACCTTTTATTGGTAAATGAAATGAAAAAAAAAAGGGACAATAGTCGAACACAGGGTACAGGCTTCAACAGAAGAAAGCAAGTAGGAACCTGGTCCACAAAAGTTCAAGTAGCTAGCCTTAGAGAAATACCCACGTAATGTAGAATTATTGCAACTTTAGGTTGCATTTGGTTCAAAAATAAGAATAATAAGAATAATAAAAATTGTACCTAGAGAAATAGTTATCCCGGTAGCATATAACCTGCTCGATGTGTGAGGTGTAAAGTGTAATATTATTTTCTTTTTCCAATTGTTCTTTAAAAACAATGTTAAATAGATATAAAAGAATGGATAACAGAAATAGAATATAAAAGATATAAGGGCCCAGTTATTTTCTAAAATAATTTTTTGATATTAATATTACAGTATACTATCATTACACAAAACTATAATAGTATATATATATATATGTATGTCAATATAGCAAATAATATATATAATTTTAAAACAAAAAGATCATAATCGAACCTATGTATAATAACAAATAAAAAAATATTGCATTTGGTGGATATTTAGCTGCAATATAGTAGTATCATTGGTGGTTAAATTTTCACTTTTAAGCATGATCATAAAAATTAAATGGAAATTAATAAAATATTAGTGTGATCTAATGATTCATGTAGGATATGGGTAGGATACAATACTAATGAAAAGTTTTTTCAATTAATATTAGCATACATTAAAAAGCTATGATTATTAATAATATCATTAGTTTCCATATAAATTTAATAATACTTAGGAAAAGTTCTTTATATAATATAATTTAATTAGCTAGTAAGCTTCTTATTAATGATGTTCATCATATTTTGATAAAATAATATGTTAAATAAGAGTTCTGCTTATTATCTAAAATAAAAGTTCTATTAATAATATTATTAATATAGATATCTACATAGCGAATGGAGAGTTCCATGCGAGCAGAATCTCCATTTTATTATACATATGTATTCTAGCATATTACCCACGTGATGCACATGGTGTAGTTTTTTCTCTATTTTCCAACTATACTAAAAATGCAATGTATAATAAATAGAATGGAGTAAATAACAGAAATAGAATGGAATAGAATATATAAATGTCTAATTATTTTTTAAAATAAATTTTAATATTAATATTATGATATATTATTACTGTACAAAATTTTAATAATATATGTATATCTATGAATGTAGTAAAAAATATATTATAATAAAATAATAAGATCATAATCCAACATGCATATAATAAGAAATAGAAAGAATTGTATATAGGAGGATATTTAAATACAATATAGGAGATCATTAGTGGTTGTACTTTTACTTTTAAGGAAGATCATGATCATAAAATATTAGTGTAGTTTAATAACCCACATTGGATATGAATAGGGCATAGTGGTAATGAAAAATATTTTTTTATTAACATCAGCAAATATTAAACAAATATAGTTATTAATAATACTAGTAATTTCTATATTAATTTAGATCAGTAGTACTCATGATTTTTTTTAATTTAATAAGATAATAAGATTCTTATTAATGATATTATATTATTATATTTTGATAAAGAACAATATTAAATAAGAGCCCTATTTATTATTAAAAATAAAGATCTTTATATTATTAATATGGGCATCCATATGGGGAATGGAAAGCTTTGCACAAATAAAGCCTCCATTTTAATATATATATATATATATATATATTAGATGAGTTATGCCAATTTTTATTTGATTTATTTTTTTTAATAGCAAAATGTATCATCTTGGAATAACTTCTGAACGTTGGCTTCTTTATCCATGAAAAAATAAAAAGTAAGCATAAACATATGAATATGAATTGACAACTTCTATTAGAATATGAATTGAGTTTTAATTTGAAGATCTAACTTACTTTGCTTTTTCTCAATAGAAAAGTACTTCTTCCATGGGAATGATTATCCCTATCATGAATAAATTTGACCAGCATAACTATTTCTTGGTTATGCGTCCTTTCCAAATACCATTTGGGCGGCACAATGCTTAATATTTTATGCCTGAAAAGAAACCACTTCTAACTCTACATCATGTCCCACCTACTCTCTATTGCAAAGCAGCATAACTCTAGTGCTTTTATTTATTTATTTTTCTCTTATTAGGCATCATAGAACAAAAGACATTGTCCTACCTCATCTTCTTCGAAGTTTGATGATGACAAATGATGGTTTTGAAGTTAATAGTTCTAAGATATAGGAATTCAGATCTGATGAACTTGCCACTTTGAAACTTGCTCTCGGAACTTCTGACATTTGGACCTGAATATATCTTATAATGTTATATCTTAGGGTTTTTTCTACAGTATTTCAATGGTCTTTTATGTCTTTCTACGTCTGTGCATTCGTGGCCATCCGACTTAATATGGATCACTTTGATTATCCACCAGTTATAGCCGGTCATGTGAGGGGATGGAACAGTAAATAGGTTGAACATCTGGAACATTTCAACATGGCAGTATGGCACTGGCACCGGCAAGACCGCCAATGGCATGGGCCTTTCCAAGTCCCAAGGCTAGGAGGCTTCTTCATGGAAGATGGAGCGGTGATGGCATGGGCGACCAGGTCGAAGGGGGCGAAGGATGGGCAGGAGGCGATGTAGGAGAACAGATCGGACATGGAGTGGTGGCTGCTGGACTGGGTGAGGGCCAAGATTGGGGAATATATGTGTTGACCAGGAGGCAGGGATGGAGCGGAAGCGGAGGACGGAGGTGGCCTCTCCAAACGGCCGAGGTCCGATGGTGGAGACGACGACTTTGGCTCCACCAATGCGCACGCCATCTAGGACATCTAGCAGCAGCTGAGGCAGAAGAGCCAGATCGCCTCCAACATTGACCTTCTTTTCTTCCCTTCTTCATGCGAATCCAGCAGTGGAATCTCGCACTGGTCGCTGTGAGATCTATGCAGACGGATGAATGACGGATGGTGAATCCTTTTTTCGCGCAAAAGATGCAACCCTGGTCCGGCGGATGGAGCTCGGGGAAGGAAGGGTTTCAGAAAAAAATTCTTCCTTTCGAAAAAAGTAATGAAAACCAGGTTGGGGAGAGATCAAGAGGAAAGGTTAATGTAGTTTCCATCTAACTTGGTTCCACCAGTTAGAACACAAATGCTAAAATATTCTTTCTTTCAAAAAAAAATATATCCTAAATACCTAACTTATTGGATTGTCAAGATTTTTTCTAACTATTTATAAAATGATATACAGGAGTACCGTAGGGATCTCCTCTTAGAGATTGGGGAACTTTGGGGATTTCAAAAATAGAACCAGTTGATATCTTACAATCCATTAGGTTTTCCCTAATGGCTTCTGATCAATCCTCATTTGAGTGAAGTGTGGTAGGTAAGTGGCCTGGTATCCAAACAGGCCTGAACATATTCCAGTTAAGAGAGAGAGCTTAAATCATCACTTGGTCTTCCTGATTTTCATTCAATTTGAGTTTCCTTACATGTTCAAATACTATTACAGGGACCTATGATTATGGCTTTCGTAACATCTTCATATTCAATTGACTTATACCTTTATAATTGTACAAATATTAGGTCCAAGACTTGGTTTCTTGGCATCCTCCTCTAATGACACAAGTGATAAACTTCTCGGCAGGTTGCTAGCTGCTTGGGGTTTGATGAAGAATCCTATATATCTCAGCAGGTACCAATCTGTATTATACCGCAAAGAATTACCCCACATACCTTCTCCCTTATCTGGTAAAAGGCTAAAAAAACCTAAATCTCTCCAAAAGAAACATGGACCAAATTCTGAGATATAAAACAACATCCAATGGCGCCTGGTCTGGTTATGGCATGGAGACTATGGAGTGCAAAAACATGGTGTGTTATCTTATGGTGGTTTGGGTGACGGGACGCTATCTTGATTCAACATTCCTTTTTTCTCCTTACAGACAGAATGCAGCTACTGCTTTTATATATCTAAATTTAGGCCATGATCATAATGACCTTGATAAGTTGCTCTTTTTTATTTTTGTGAAGATGATCAAAAACTATAACAATTTTATCCAAGACCTTGTTGAGGCGTATAGCGCATTGGGTCCAGCCCATGTAGGATCCATGTAGTCCAAAAAGAAAAGAAAAGAAAAAACAAAAAAAAAAGAAAAGAAGGGAAGGAAGCCATTTTTGGCTATAAAAGAGTTGCTTTAATATTTTGATATTCTGATTGCTCTTCTGTTTGTATGGAAGTCATATTCTTTTGGAACTCTCTTCTTCTTATTCTCTTTATGATTCAAGGGTTTGGCTTATACTTTAAGAACAATGCTTTTGTCTAGATTTCTTAAAGTCTGACTTGCCATTAGTCGTTGTCTTCCCAGCAATCGCAATAAATGGAATTTAGTCTTCATTCTTATCTGATTTCACCATTGTTGATTTCCCTAGAACTGGATAGGTGATTTTGAGAGATCTCTATTGAGACATCTAGTAAGGTAACCTCTGTAATTATCTTGGGTCAATATATACCTCAACTTCTTGGATATAGTGCTAGAGAGAATTCTATTATAATTACTATTTTATTTATAGTGGATTTTATTTAGAGCTGCTCCGTAGTTTTTTCCTCCATAGAGAGAGGGTTTTCTATATAAATTTCAATATTTGCCCTCTTGCCCAATTTATTTTTATATCTATGAATTTGGGCCCTTCAAGGTGGTATTAGAGTAGTTAGTTCTTTTGTTACAGCGAATATGGCAAGCATAAGTTTTAAGATTAAAAAATTTAATGGTAGAGATGGTTTTTCTCTTTGGTAGAGAAGAATGAAAAAATTACTAATACAGTAGGGTGTACACAAGGTATTATTGGGTAAAGCAAAAAAAGTCTGAAAAATTGTCCGATGACGATTTTGAAGAGATGGATAAAAGGGCTGCCAGTGCTATCTAGCTTTATTTATCAAATAAAGTTTTGACTAATGTAAATGATGTGAAAACATCTATGGTGATTTGGCAAAACGTAGAAAGCTTGTATATGGTGAAGAGTATGATAAATAAGATGTATTTGAAGAAGTAGTTATGTATACTTTAGATGGAGTAGAACATGAGTTTTTTGGCATATTTGGATATGTTTAATGGCCTAATCACGTAGTTGGAAATATCAACATGAAAATTAAAGATCTACTTCTTTTAGCTTCGTTTTCTAGTTTCTATGATAATTTGGTTATGATCATATTACATAAGGAAATTCTTGTGTTAATTGAAGGTTCTTATATTTGCACTATTGCTCAATGAGAAGATAAAAAAAATCAGCATAGCTAGCCTTTGTCATAGAGAATAAGGGTAGGAGTAATAGCAGAGGACCTAAGGATCATGGTACATCCAAGTTCAGGACAAAGTCAAAAGAAGGCAAAAGATGCTACTATTGTAGCAAAGGGGCATTTAAAATGAAAATGCAGGTTTTTGATTTCGAATCCGAAAGAAGAAAAGAATTAAAAAAAAGATAAAGAGTAAATTACAAAAACCTCACTAAGATTAAATTACACTTACACCCAATATTTTAAAAAATCTATGCTTACCCCTTCTGAGATATATTTTTATCCCATATTTCAATCTATAACTTAACAGAATGTTAGTCAAACCATTAACTTTTAAATGGACCCAAATGCCATGTCAGAAAAAATTTTAAAAATGATCAAAATAACCTAACATTTTTTTTTTCAGGTTTATGTTTATTACACGGACACCCAATATTTTGTAAAAACCGATAGTTACACCCATTTAAATTGACAACATTAGTGAAACTGTTTATCTATTGTAAAAAGTTAAAATTACTTCTATAAGAAAATAAGTCTCCTTTTTTATTTTTCTGACTTTCAGAACTCTTCAAAGTATTACGTCTTTAAGAGTCTTTTTCTCTTCGAGATTAAGCGGCTAGAAGTTTTTTTCCACTTTGCCACCCCACCACGCGCATTCCTTTACGACGAGCGATCAATAACAAGCTTTCTTTCCCACCAATATCCGACGACGAGCATTCTTTCCGACCAGAATTTGTTCTTCCTAATTAGATTTTGTTCTCACTTTCCTGCCCACCACATCATTGAGATCAGAAATCCTGGTGTATTATTAGTTGATTTTGAGTTCTACTTTTTCAATACTGAAGACGTGATTCCTTAACATTATCACTGTGAATGAGGATTCCTATACTACAACAAAAATAGAATTTTTCGACTCTTATGTGCCGATGCAAGAAAGAAGCATCGGCAATTTGGCGAGTGCATCAAAATTTGTTGATGCTGTTCAGTAGTGTCGGCGAGGATGAAACTAAGAGGACGCTTAAAAGCATCATCGGAAACCAAATTGTAAGATGCTGCTTTTAAGCATCGTTGGAGGCCAAAGAGAAAAAAGAGCACACGAAGTTTAAAAGCATCGTCAGAATCCTACTCACTAAATGTCTCACTTAATACTAACTTTTCCTTTAAATCTCCTTAAACACTAACCTAAGAAGACGCTTACAAGCGTCGTTGGACACCACTTGGGCCAGACGATGCTTAAAAACATTGTCGGACACCGACCCACTCCCTAATTGTGTTTGACACCAACCACTCCCCCGCACTACCCCATGGTCTCACACAGAGAGAGAGAGAGAGAGGAGAAGGAGGGGAACCGAAGGGGGTGGGGTCGCCGGCGACCTCGATAGGGTACTTGTGGATGGGGTTGGGGAAGCCGGAGAAGAAGGTGGTGGAGTAGGGGAAGGCGGAGCCATTGGTGAGGACGTCGGGCGAGGCGGAGGTGAAGATCTCTTAGTGGTGAAAGCCGATGAGGAGCTCTCAAGCAGCGAGGTCGGCGGTACCAAAGTTGAGGGTGGTGAAGGTGGCACTGAAGGCCTAGGCTTGCTTGTTGGGATCATGGACGAAGGAGCGGAGCCGCTGCCCGCACCGAAGGACATCGTTGCAGTCCAAGGTGGAGGGCGCCGGGGTGGAGGCGTCAAGTGGAGTTCCCATCGCCAAACCCCTTGCTGGAAAAAAGCTTCGGAAGCTTGTCCGAAGTGGGTTGTTTTCCCACTTTTATATTTTTTTATTATTCTTTTCACTATTTTTTGTGGTTTTGTGGCATTCATCTCTCATCCTATCCATTTTGTTAAAAAATATATGTACATCTATAATCCTATTCATCTCTCTCTCGTTTCTTGCCGCTCTCTTAATTTTTACTCTTACGTTAAGAGTTTCCCCCCTCCATATGGTATTCAACTGATATGAAGGAGATGAAAATGGAATTTGAGAAAATCATTGATCGGTCTCTCCAATTATAATTTATAAAACAAATCATATAAATTGTAATTTATAAAAGAAACATCGAGCATTTGTAAAAGAACCATTGATCCAATTTTTTATTTTTGCCCCTGATGAGAGCACAAAAGTGCAATCATCATACCATCTTAATTAGTATTATAGTTAATATTTAATGATAAAATTAACTAATTAACGTTGTATTTGTGTTTGAGTGCAAGGAATCCAAGAGATCTAATAACATTGGGTTTGAGCCCAATGCCCGGCAGCCCAAGCTCAACAAATTTTTCAGCTGCCATGCAAGCATGAAATTCTGTGCCGTCCATCAGATCACCTTCCAAATCAGTCCCGCATCAAGGCCCCGCGATCATTTCCTTATCAGCCATCCAGCCAACCATCAACATCCCAAATAAATCCATTCCTCCCAGCCTCCCATCGATCACGGCAGATCAGCTCCTCCTAGTATCCCACGAAGCTCACACGCCCGTCCGAGTCCGCCTCTTCCGCGTCTCTCCCTTTCCGTCTCTTCTGTTCGTTGCAGGCCACATCCATTTCCTCCTTTCATCCCGTGATACAAGCCACCGTGCCAGCAGCCTGTGTTCTTCACGCGGTGAACGTCCCAGCGCACGGATCCAAGCCATGAACGCCTCCTCCCAGCTTCTCGAAATGATCCCACGGCCAGCCAATCTTCCATTCCTAGCCGTGCGCCCATTCCATGTTCCCAGCTCCCTCCCAAATCAATCGATCTTCCCGGCTCCTCCGCCGCCAAGCATCGCATCCGAGCCGCAATGATCCAAGGCGCCATCCATGGATCCGCTCCTCCCAGCACCGATTCCGGCCGCCCGTTTCAAAGATCCACAGCTTCATCCCGTGCAGAAATAAGGGAGAAGAAAGGATCCCACACCCGCTTCCAATCCGGCATCCACAGAGCTTCCGGTGATTCCGCATCTCTTCCGGATTTGAAATCCCAAGCGTCTGCATCCACGGATCACGCCGGCCGATCCAACCTCCTCCGCCTCTGCTTCTGCCGTGATGCAGCCAAGATCCCGCGTTCGTGAGGTGATCCCACACATGCCGCAGACCGCGCCAGCCCTTCTCTCGGGATCCATCGCTGCCTTCCACTCCAGTGGCGATCTATAAGAAGGGGAGAACGAGAGGAGGAAGGGAGCTCTCGGGAGGATGGTTGGCTGGCCCAAAGAGGAGAAGAGGAGAGCACTGGGTGTGGGGTGAAGGCCAAGCAACAAAGAGCTCGGTCGGTTCCAAAGAACAAAGGAGGGAGGAGAAGACGAGCGGGTCAAAGAGGAGAAGTGTTCATGCTCTATTTTCAAACATAGCACATTGCTTTGTTTTGTTTATTTTTTTCTTCTTTTTCTTTTTATTTTTAGTTTTATTTTAATTAAGAGCAATATTTTATTTTTAGTTTTATTTTAATTAAGAGCAATGTGTTGTTTTTAGTTTTTATTTTAATTAAGAGCAATGTGTTTTGTTTTAAGTTTTAACTTTAGAGAGTGTTATTTTGGTGGAGAGTTTTATTTTTAAGATTTTATTTATGATGCTGCAATTTTAATTTTTTTTATGCAATCATTAAATCTTCTTTTATGCAATTTATGTTCTAGACTTTTGATCTTCTTAGCACTGTTTTTCATCCATTTTAATTCATGCCAAAGCTCTTCTTTGATTAGTTAAATATATAAATGCTCTTTAAATTTAAGTACATGTCTTCTAGTTAATTTTAATTAAAAAGATAAGGTCGGAAAGTCATTACCTGTCCTTAGCCCAAAAATCACCACCTTGCATATATATCCTAAGCCAAATTAAATTAAAATCAATTAGACGTTGGCCTTAGGGTTTTCGAGCTCAATTAGGCTCTTGAAAAGAAGCGGC
>JAOXJJ010000608.1:98022-110100 GCA_025769935.1 Phoenix roebelenii
AGAAGCTCTTGGCATGGTCTACTTCATCCCCTTCCTTGGTTCCAACGCGAAGGAAAAAGAAAAGGCTGCGGGTTTTTTGTTCTCCTTCCATTGAACCATCCTTCTTCTTCCTTCTCCCTTAGGCATTCAAGAGTTGATTGATAGGGAGGATATCAACCATCAAAAGCCTTCTCTGCAAGGGAGCTAGCACCCCGGGGAGATCCAAAGGCTTCGATCGAGTCAATACTTCGTTTGGATACCTGTAGAGGCCGGACGCGTGTGTGGCTTCCATTGAACCCTCATCAAATACCACGTGAATCAGATTTGCGGAGACCATCTACCCGTACAAGGTGAAGATCTGATCTTTTTAATCATGATTTTAAAAATAATTTAATAAGAATTTAATCTTGATCTATCTATAAATGGTTTTAAAATACGTTCATGCGATGAACGGGATATGCACATGTCTTTCCGCTGCATATCTAAAAATTTTTGAATTTTCTGCGGCATGTGCTTGATCCTAACAAGGTTATTATAGTTTGACTACACATATACATGATCTCTAGTCATATGGATTCTTGTAGCATAGATTGGCTGCAGTAGGTTCACTGTAGGAGTAGGGTATACACCTACATGGAATCTATCGACCTTGATAGATGAGAAGTGATCCTATGTGATTTATAAGACTGAGTTCGTAAGACCTTGGTCAGGGCAGTACGTACAATGGAGAAAGAGTTTTTCACTCTTGAGCTCAAGTCGAATAAATCTAAAGATATGACAAACGACGGGGTTTGACGAGTTATCCATGACCTCCATTCTGTAGGGATCCATGATAGAAAAACTATATCATATGATAACTGCACCTAAGGGTTGATCATTCCATTATGCTGGGTAGCCACTACATACTGCTTGGTATCATTGGTGGATGGTGAGACTCACAGGGACCATCTTAATGGTCGATGATCCCTGATGAGTTGTGTTGGAATTGTTCCAACCCATTGAAAGAAGTTTTCAATGATATTATGATGGAGATCGCAATATATCTCACTATCAGACAGAATAGAACCTATGGGATCACACACATTAGGGATATTGATCGATCCGATGGTTGAATCATGATTAGGAATCAAAAATAATCAATTTGATTGATAATTGGTTAACCTGCTAAGAGTTAGTGAGTTGAAGAAGAAATAATTGCAATCGGATTGTAATTTAATTTAATTAATTAGATTTAATTAATTGGACTTGATCATGAGTCCTACTTGGAATAGGATTCTAAGAGTCCTAATTAGATTAGGATTACAAATTAAATTAGAGTCCTACTTGGACTAGAATTTCTAGAGTTCTAATTGGATTAGGACTGAAATTTTAATAAGTCCTAATTAGATTAGGATTTCTTAAGTTCTAATTAATTTAATCTAATTAATCTAATGACTACTAATTGGATTAGGATTGAAGAGTTCAATTGAGTCATGGTTCAATTAAATCCTAATTGGATTAGAATTTGAAGGAAATTCAAATAGGTGCACATAATCCTATTTTGAATAGGATTGGACCCAACCTTTGGACCTAACCCAATCCCCACTTAATTTGATTAAGTGGGGATAACCATATGGGAGAAGAGGGAGGGGCGTACGCCCCTCCCTTGGCTGGATGCGTGAGTGAAAAAGTACGCCCCTCCTTTTTTGAAATATGGAAGGATAAAGATGAGCTCCTAAATTTGCGTGAGTAAAAAAAGAGGGGCGTACGCCCCTCCTATTTTGAAATATGAAAGGATAGAGATGAGCTCCTAAAATTTAGGAGCTCATCTCTATCCTCACACGCCATAAAAGAAGGCTGAAAAGGGGCTGCCGAATTCATGGAAAAATCTCCTCTTTTCAGCCGTGAACACCCCTCTCCCATTCCTCCTTTGAGCCGCAAGCAAACAAAGGGAAAAGAAGGTTTGGCGTGGCCCTTCTTCCCCCATTTCTTGGTTCTAGTGTAGGAAAAAGGAAAGGCTGCGAAGGGCCTTGCATTCTTCTTCCTAGATCCCTCCTTCTTTTTCCTCCTCTCAAGGCAATCAAGAGTTGATTCAAAAGAGAGGACTTCAGCCATCAATAGCCATCTCTGCAAGGGAGCTAACATCCTGAGGAGATCCAAAAGCTTCAATCGGTGCTTTACTTCATGTGGATACTCGTAGAGGCCGGACACGTGTGCATCTTTAAGCAAACCTTCCATCAAATCCACGAATATCAGATTTGCGGAGACCATCTACCCGCACAAGGTGAAGATCTGATCTTCTTAATAATATAAAATGATTTAAAAGATTTAATTCTAATCTATCTATAAATTAAGTTTTTAAAAATACGTTCATGCGATGAACGGGATCCTGCATATGCCTTTCCACTGCAATCTGAAAATTTCTGAAATTTTCTACGACATATGTGGGTTCCTAACAAAGACTAAGTGCAAGGAAGAAGAAACAAATGGAATAGAGAAGGTTGATGACCACGAGACCCTTAATGAAGCTACTGTCATGAAGGCAAAATACCTGAGAGCTCGGGAACTGAAGACACTAGCACTAAGATCAGTTCATCTCATTGCTGAACAAGTTGGAGGTGAACATGGTGTTTACTTTAGCATATATCTTTCAGACGAAGGCTAGTTAGTCAATGAGAATGGAAGGTAACCTCAGGGAGCCGAGAGAGTGTCTAGAGATCTTGGCTAATTCAAAGGTCAAGGAGGAGAATGACTTCCGCCTGATATATCAAAAGGATGCTACAGACAAGCAACCATCTAAGGTTACCATGAATATATTTTGGAGACCAACATGAAAAATAAGCAAATACATCAAGTTCTTGTACATCAATGTTGATATGTTTGGCAGACTTATAAGGTAGGTTCTAGCAGATAATAGAGCTGTTATCAACATTATGCCAGCTTTAGTCATGAAAAAGCTTGGGAAGAGTGAAGAAGATTTGCTTGTGGTAGATATAGTAGCGACCAAATTCATGGATGACTGATGCAAGCCCAAGGGGGTGCTACTGGTCTACCTGCAGTGGGAACTTGAATTTTCATGAGCACTTCCTTCATAATTGAAGTGATCTCTACCTACAATGCATTACTAGAGAGGGATTGGATAGATTTGAGCTACCTACTATCTTTCCTACATCAGTTGTTGGTCTTATGGAATTTGGATGCAGAGGATGGTGAGGATGAGGTAGAGGTGGTCAGTGAAAACAATAAATCCTTCTTGGGGAATACCAATATAGCTGATGCATGACTCTATGATCTTAACCTTGGTCCAATTAGATTCTGGTGGAAGGATCTCATGACCTCAAACATAGTGAAACCAACTCTTCAAGATTGGCTTATATACTGAACATGTCACAACTAATAGGCATAGAATGGCCATTTATATATGAAAATACTGATGGATGAAGCATCAGAGGAGGTTAAGACTGTGAAAGAAATCTTTACAAGGATAGCAACCTATGCAAAGTCCAAAAATGGCTAGGCTTTGGCATGCTTGGATATGTACATGAAGACAACTCTCATGAGATACAAATGGACAAAATTGGCCATACTTTGCCAAAATTGGACGACACAAAGGCCAAGGTAAAAGATCGCTTGGTAGAAGTCAACTTCGGCACTGATTCTTAAACATGACAGGTATTTGTTAATGGCTACTTAATGGCACTGATTTAGGGTAAGCAAGTTGGGATCCCTATTCTAAGCGCTGCTAGACACATAGACTTGGGTATAGAAGGGAGCTAACCACGCTTACACTAAATCACATAATTAAGGAAGGGATTGGAAATGCTCAAGCCCAAAAACTCCACTCCAAGCCAAATCAACCTTGCGCGATTAAAGCTATATTTGGTAGAATCTCAAATTGAAGGCCTAGGTTAAGCATTCCTGGATTGAATTTCACCTACCACTGAAAATTCCCCTCGATGTTCAGAATGTACCATATGGTTATGCGTCTGTAGATATATAAGACCCTCCATATTAGAACGAAATCAATTTCCATTTCAGTCCCATGCATCGTCCATAGAATAAGACTGCCAATGAAAGGATTCAATATCCCACCGCCTCAGACAACCTTACCTTACATACGCTAATTATGTGTTCCAGTTCTGTACTAATAATTAGGAATCAAGTTGTGGTAGCTGATTCATATGCTTCATCAGCTGATTCTCCAATTGCTGCAGATTTGGCTTAAGCTTCTGATTCTTCATACATTGGATTGGGAATTGAAACTAAACTCACTGCCCTAACCTTACCAACCTTTACCGATCCCACCTGGCTCCTTCTTGAGGGAATAAGTCCTTGGCAAAGATGGTACCGAACCCAACTTATCCAAAAGAAATGATCCCATTGATTCTAATTCTCAAGCTGAAGCATCAAAAATTAGTACTTCTGAGAGAGCTACCTTCGTTGATGACAAAGACAAAGGGGCAAGGATCTCATGAAAATGTCCCACCAACAAATAGAAAGAAGGTTAGCCTGATAAAGCACTTTGGTTTAGGTTCTTTTTTAATTGGCATGTGATAGGACGGGGTTGAGAATTGGGTGGCCTGCCGTATTCAAAAGCTTTTCCTTCTATCTCCTCATTGGTTGGTCCCAAAAACCCACCTAGCCATCTTTCTTCATAACAAGGACTGTGTTAGCAAGCCAATCTGGATATTTTTCGACCTCTTTCTTTATTTTCAACATCCACTCAGGTCTCGATCTCCTCAACTTCTGTTTTACATGCTTGCTACTTAGGAATCACTCGCCCTAATGATTAAAGAAGGAGAAGCTTAACAAACACTTAATTGCTTCTTTGTCGACTTTAGTCTGAAGGTCACTCTAAGGAGGACTACTCTTACTAGTCTCTTCCTAAGGTTACTCAAGGGAGGCATCACAGACACTAACTTGTATTTCTTCCTAGCTCTTAGTCCTGACTTGCCCTTATTACAAAAGTGAAAGCCTACGCTAGCTTAAGATAGGTCTGTGCTTCTCGCTTTAGTGGATAGACAAAGCGCTTTGCCATAAGGAAAGGAAAGAAATGGACTAATTATAGTAACATTAGAAGAACACCCCTACTATCCTTTGCCTCTACTTTCTTGTGGATGCTTGAACCGGTAGGTTAGGGCATCTCTCATGAGAGCGAACAGCTTTGATTTGCTCAAGATTGACTCTTCTAACAAAAATCAAAACATTGCTGTTGCTTGAGCTCTAGCTCGAGTGTGAGTTTCACAGCAAAGCTAAAGCTCTAAGTAAAATATGAGTTCTAGCTAGGGCTTTTGCATCAGCTCTAGTTTTGGGCTCTAGTTTGAAAAGCTCTTGCTTGGGCGAACAGTCCTAATCCTTTTTCCTTATACCCCTCCCCTTTCCAGTTCATCTATTTTGCGATGGGTCAACTTCACTCTATTGGGCGTGGTAGCTAGCATGAGTTTTTCTTTCAATCTACTTTTGTAGAGCTAGGTTCCATCCTGGCTAACCCTGCCTCTCACTTTCTTGTTAATGAGTTTCTTTGTTAGTCAGCCCCCCAAGTGATTCCGGCTTTCTTGATTCCAAGATCACTAATCGTAAACCAGTGAGGTGGGGTGGACTCGTGTCGTGGGTCAACCAGTGGTGCGTTCCCTACTTTGGCGGACTACACTTCAACCAACAAAAGGTCCCATTTTTTATTCAAAAGGCAAGCATCTGGTCTTTCGGTTTGATCCATATTTCGCTCCATTGATGAAAGGGTCGGTCCCCCTATCAATTCTCAATCTATTCAGGGATGTTGGTGAAGTAGTCTACTAGTTGTATGGTCTGAAAGAAGCAGACATCTGGAGAGGTTGTTCGACATTAAGACATTAAGGGTCCAAAAATGAAGAAGAAAATTCGGTTCATTCCTATTTCATGTCTAATTTAGACGGTCGATGTGAATGTCCTGCAATGTTCGATGAAGCTTTGAATAGAGCACTCCATTTGGAAGTAGAGGCAAAAGGCTGACTTTATTAGAAACTGCATGAGCAATGTTTGGTCATGTGACAGTAAGATAGATGAGGCTTCCAACGAGTCTCTAAAAAAATGTGGGATCCTTTTTTAGCATGTAAAGAATACTTCACTATGAACTCTAAGGAGTGTCGACCCTCCCCCTATAGTATAGTAAGTAGTATGTAGCCGTAAATCGAGTAAATCAACTCAGGGGCTTCTGTTGGCTCATGATATATGAACCCACAAGAGGTTTCTAAAACCTCAATACCGATAAATTACCTCAAGTCACCAAGATCTTTCATTCTGAACTGTTTCTAATGGTGTGACTTAAGAGATAAAATATTCAATATATCATCTCCTAATTTCATAATGTTATCAACATAGACCAACAAAATAATCATACCAGAAGCCGTATGTATAATGAACAAACCAAGAATGATCACATGAGCTCTGTCTAAATCTAGCTTCATTCACCATGGCTATGAAGAATTTATCAAATCGACGCTCTGGGTGTTTGTTTGAGACCATATAAGGCTTTCTTCAATCGAAAAAAAGGGATGGATCGGAAGTCTGATAGGGCTTTAAGATATAGGTAATTCAACAGTAAGAAAGACTCACTCAGTGAATCGGTGAATCACACACTTGGAGACAGGGACAAGGACACGCCTGACTATTTCGAAAGTAGACAAGTGTTGAAAGAGTGAAGTTTGGGGACAACGATAAACGTGAGGAATGGGATCTCCAAAGCTACCTACCCTACTAAAGAAGTTTGGGAGCAAAGGACATGCTGATAAGTGCTAAATAATGCGTAAATTAACCTCTCTCTCATAGCACTTATCATTATTTTCATGCACATATGTTAAATATGAAAAGATGTGTTCCTCTTTACCATTGCATTTTAATAAATTATCAGAAATGATTCGAGTTTGATTATTTTTTTTGTTATATTGGTTGAATCTAATGTGTGTAGGTCGAGTCGAACCCATTCCATCTTAGGCTAAGACTAAGTCCAAGGTGAAAGGAAGACCAAGTCTAAGACTCCCTTCTCATCATGGACTCTTGGAGGTGTGCATGATCAAATTAAGAAAGGGTGAAGGCGAGATCCTATCTTTAAAAACGTAACAATCAAATTTGGAAATTATCAACCTATGCAAGTATTGGTATGCTGCCCGTAACTTTTGACATACATCTCTGATTAAGCTAAAATTAGATCCATTGAAAAGTTAACTTAAAAAGGAACGAAACTGTATCTTATGAGGATTTCAAAATTCAGACATTTATTGGGTCAAAAGTGGACCGAAAATGGAGACACGAAATTAGAGGCAGATTTTGGGGTCATTCTATTCTAAATCAAACTCTACTTCGTGGATACATTATTCTCCTTTTGTAGAGGATGAGGGAGCCACCCCCCGCAGACTTTCTCAGAGCCCTAGCAGCCAAATTAGGCATGGACTCTTCTGATTTTGTCCAAATCAAACCGTGATCCCCAAAAGATGCTGTGCTGATTTTTCTCTCGAGAAATTAGTTGATTTCTTTCCACACCGGGCCAACCCCCTCCCTATAAATTGAAGGGCGCATAAGCAAGAATGAGGAGGTCAGAGAGAGGAGGAAGAAAAGAGGAGAAGCTAGTCTTGATGGAAGAATTCCTTTGTGCTGCTGTTGTCCACATCTGCATGGAAGGCTAACCTCTTTAAGTAGGGACGGAAATTGGTCTCCTACTTGCTTAAGGCTTAGGTATTTTGAGTCTTAAGGTGGCTAAACATTATTTGGACTAGGTTTAGGCTCAAGGAAGAGAGAGCATGCAAGTTATGGGTGTACATGGGCTTGGGTTGAGTGCTTTCTTATGTGGTTTAGCCTATAAAAGTTTTTGGGTTTAGGTCATGTTTGACCATATATATATATATATACTCTTGTAAGTTGTGTATGAGAGAAATTAAATCATTGAAAACTCTTTCTCCCTAAAATCCTAATCTCGTTTCTCTCTTCCTCTCACGCCATCATCCCTAAGAACTCTAGGGCACGTAGCCATTGTTGAAAGAGAGCCAAATTCCACTTGGCTCTTGTCCTCCTTCACCATTAAATCAAGGTCTAACGCCTCTTGCAGTATAAGGGACGCCCTAGGTGCTGTGGTTTGAGGCGCACGTATCCCATAATTTTCAATTGCACTTCTTATTAGATTACCGTAGTTTAATCTTCTTCACAAACTTTTCTTTACATATTTTTAAGAAAACAACTGTTCTCTAATTCTTGTGGATCGATACCTGTAATTAGCCACTATCTTACAAGATACGTACTATTGAGTGGTCTTTAAAGTTGACTATCACATGCCGAACACCTACTTTTCCAACTAGGTCCAATGCGAAGACTCTTTCATTGATGATGTGTTCCATCATTAGCAAGCGGTGGCCGACAAGGCCCTTTCCCTAACTATTTTGGGAAGCGAAGAGGATAGAAACTTGTTCCGTAATCTTCTCCCAAAGGTAGGCATTTACCCAAGGCACTGATATTCTGAGTCTCTTGATTATAGTTTTTTAAATAGGGAGTCTTATTCTTATGAGTGGGCTATGTGAATATGAGGTAGGAGCAAGGATTCCGGAAAGTGAATAATTCAATATTCAAAGTGAAAGTCAACGTTCCTGATATGAAAGTGAAAGTGGAGTGAAATCCGGATTTGAAGGTTCAAGTCTAATTCCAATCTGGATATAAAAGTGTTGTTCAATCGTCGAAAGTTATCTCTCTTTTGTTGTTCTCTTTTAGTCCGATTTTCTTTTTTCTCTTTCATTTTTTGAGTTGGGTTCTTAAGACAGGATAGAAAATCTAGTTTTCTAAATATCTCTCTTCCGGCCTATAAAGTAAGTTAGTTCGAGATCGAAAGAGTCCCTGAGAGAGACTAGACTTCTAGTAACAGTAGGTGCGCATTCAGTTGAGGAGAGTTGTTCACAGGTAGTGGTTATGAGCTCTTTTTTGCTCCGATTTAGAATAGGTAATTCCTTCACTTCAGCTGCACTAGTGGACTGAATAACCTTTTCTTTAGTTCCAACAAAGTGCATATGTTGTTGGTTAATAAAAACATGATTTTCAATAGGTTGGAGTAGTGATACTATAAGTAGGACAAACAAATGCTTTAAAGAGAAATGAAAGGTATTTTAGCATTTTTCCACTTATCTAATTCTTGGCATGTGTATTTGAGAGAGAGAGAGCTATGCTTAGGTCAGTTCCTTCAGTAAACTTATTTGGTAAGTCGGAAGTTAACTTTAGGTAAGTAAGTTGTCCCGTAGAAAATTCATAAAACATGCATAGATCTGGCACTTGAGGAGGTCAATATTTCATGTTGGAAGCTACTGCTAAGGTACTCCCCCTCATCTATAAAGGATTGGCAATTGAGAGAGAATAGAGAGATAGCGATAGACACAGGAACTGAAATAGATTAAAAGATGACTTCCGTAGAGAAGAGGGGAAACCCGCTTAGATAGGGCGATAGCCCAGTTTCTATTGAATATCCTTTCTTGTGCTTGTCTTGTATTGAGGTATACCAAAGATATGAGTCAAAGTAGGTAACATAAGGGATAGTGAGGGATAGCTTTTTTTTTTTATAGCAAGCTTCAAAGAGTAGGGATTTAGAGAGTAGGTTGTTCGTATGTTTCTATGACCCCCAAGATAGAGCGAGACTGATACGCAAAGCAAGAGCTCTTAAAGTCTACCCGGGCTAGTAGAAAGCTTTATAGCTATATTCTTACCATGCTCATCATTGTCTAATATGCAAGAGGGGCTTATTGGGGTACCAATGTGCTTGGCTATCTCCATGCCAAATTTTTCAATATCTCTATTGTGCACTTGCTTTGGCTGATGGAAATCCCTTCTTTCATTTGTTTGATTTAGAGTCTGAGAAAAAATGTGAGTTCACCTATCATCTCGTATCGAATTCTCTCTACATGAGCTTAGCAAAGTATTGACATAAGGTTTCAATAGTGGCCCCAAAGATAATGTTATGAGCATATATTTGAATAATTAAAATGTTATTATTTTTTGTTTTTATGAAAAGATTGTTAACCATTTTTTCTCTTGAAAATTTATTTTCTATCAAAAAATTGCTCAATCTTTCATACGAAGCTCTAGGATCTTGCTTTCAACCATATAAGTCATTATTTAGTTTAAAAATATGATTTTGGAATTTATGATCTTGAAAACTAGGTGATTGTTCTATATAAACTTCTACTGCTATGAACCTATTTAGAAAAGCACTTTTACTATCCATTTGAAATAATTTGAAGTCCATATAGCGAGCAAAAATCTAATAGCTTCTAATCTAGCAACAGAAGAAAAAGTTTCATCAAAATTAATACATTCTTCTTAGTTATATCCTTGAGCAACTAATCTAGCTTTATTTCTAATAACATTTCTATTTCATCTAATTTATCTATGTATACTTATTTTGTTCCAATGTCAGGACAATCTTTAGGTCTACTTACAAATGTTCTAATATTATTTCTTTCAAATTGATTTAATTCTTCTTGTATAACACTTATCCAATTATTATCTTGTTCTACTTCTTTTATATTTTTAGGTTCAATTTAAGATACAAAAGCTATGTGATTATATATATCTCTAATAGAGGATCTAGTTCTTACCCCACATTCATTCATCATTGATAAGTTTCTTTAGATGATTATGAGCATACCTCCATTCTCTAAGTAAATTATGTCTACCTCGAGGTCGTTGTTGTTGCTTATTTTCTTCTTCTTGGTCATCATCATTTTCATTCTCATCCTTTTTCCTCATGGCCATTGCATCTTGTATTGATGTGTTCCAAAAAGTGAGTCCTTTACGTCTTTGTCGAGTGGATCTGTATCATCATCAAAAGCTTTTTCCTTTCTTGATGAAAGATCATTAGTTTCATCAAATATAACATGCATAGACTCTTCGACTACTAAGGTTGTTTTGTTGAATATTCTATATGCCTTGCTAGAAGATGAATATCCAAGAAAGATGGCTTCATCAGATCTATGCTATCCTATCTTTACCAATACTGAGAACTGTTGATCCTAGGTTTGATTTTGATGATCACAAAACTATGAATTATATTTACTAATGATTGTGTCTTTGGAAGAAAGAAAGAACTAGCATGTTGTAGGATCTTTTGATGAAGAAAGAACTCCAAAGCATAGAAGAAGAGTCGACCCCTTCCATCCAAAGGTCGACCCCAAGAAGTCAAAATAAAAGAAAAGAGGATCAAAGCATTGCGCTCGAGTCAACCCTAGCACCTCAAGAGTTGACCCTAGCGAAGCGTGAGTCGACCCCAGCAAAAGATGAGTTGACCCCAGACAACCTGCAGGAAAAAAACAGAAAGAGGTTTCTATCCGAATGAGAGAGCCGACTCGAAGAATTCTTGAGTCAACTCGAGTCAATCCTGAGTCGACCCCAACAAAGACGAGTCGACCCCAGACAACCCTTAGAGAAGGAGACAGAAGAAATGATTTCTGTCCGACTGAGAGAGCCGACTCGAAGGATTCTCGAGTCGACTCGAGTGGATCACGAGTCGACCCCATGCAGATGGGAGTCGACCTCAAATTTGTCTCAGGGCAAAGATAGAAAGTAGCCGAAAATAGCCAAGCTCTAGAGTTGACCCCATGTAGATCCGAGTCGACCTCTGAACAGCTTGAGTCGACCCTAATATTAAAGGAGTCGACTCCTTAAGAGTCTCAAAAAATTCCAAAGAGCAGTAAAAACCAGCCAAGCCTAAGTGTCGACCCCACCCAGATTCAAGTCGACCTCTGGACAACACGAGTCGACCCCAGAGCAAGTGGAGTCGACCCCTTAAGTTGAATAGAGCAAATCTAGAGAGCAGTTAAAGTCGCAAGCAAGCAAGAGCTGACTCCAAGACTTATCGAGTGGACAAGTGAGGAACACGGTCGATCCCTGAAATCAGGAGTCGACCCCAGGCGACGGGATGAAGCTGCAATGGCTATTTTTTCACAGCAACGGCTAGTTTGTTTTCATCTCCAATGGCTCTATTTCGTCTCCAACAGCTCTAAAATAATTTCCAAGAGTTTCCAAGGTATAAATACAAGGGAACTGATAAGTGCTTAATAATTTATAATTTAATCATCTTTCCATAGCACTTATCAATGTTCTTAAACTGATAAATAC
>JAOXJJ010000608.1:154422-169463 GCA_025769935.1 Phoenix roebelenii
AAATTAATCACCAATGATACATGGCTCAAATTCTCAACTCTTGAGAATATGCATCATCATCTTATTAATTCTTTGGACTATTCATAGATATATTTGCAATTTGAATGAAAAAGATGTCTTTTATTTATTCAATAATAAATAGTCAAGTATAAAATTATATTCCAGAATTAATAATGTGTCAGCCATATCGGCTTCTAGGGCATATATCTAACAAAGTTGACATGTGCCGCTAGTGCTTTTTTTATTTAATTTACAACCTGCAAAGTCAGCATCTGTGTATCCTATTAATTTCAAACTAGAGTCTTTTGAGTACCATAACCCTATATGTTGAGTTCCAACTAGATATTTAAAAGTCCTTTTAACTGCAAGTATGTGTGACTCTTTTGGATTTGATTGAAATCTGGCACACATACATACACTAAACATAATATCTGGCCTACTTGCGGTAAGATACAAAAAGGATCCTGATGAGGACATCAGCTAGGCGGCCACCATTTTATTTGCAAGTTTATTTTATTATTTTATGTCAGGGCTTATTTGCATTTTAGGGCTTATTTATGGTTTATTTATATTATTTGAGGGCTTATTAAGATTTATTTCTGTGTAAGGAGGTTTATGCAAATTGTGTATTCCTATTTATAGGAAACTTTTATGTTGATTAGGGTTAATGAAAGATTAAGAATTTCCCCCCACGACTTCTCCTCCTTTCTTCCTCCTTCCCTTCTCCTTCTTCTCTTCTTCTTCCTTCTCTTCTCTCTCTTCTGCTGCTTCCATTTTAAAGTTACAACACACGGCAATAATCTCAAGAGTGCATCGTCACCACTGTAGCCGTTGTCCCCGGATTTGGTTCGGCATCAACTTGGTATCAGAGCTTTGGCGAGTTTTGCCCCCGTTGCCAAAGCCCCAATCCAGATCATCAGGGCCTTAGCTCTGTGGGCTGCCTTCAGGTGAAGACCGTGTTGGCACTTCCATCTCCCGGCTACTTCTTCCAAACCGAGAGCCAACAAAAAAAAAAGGATCCCTCGCTCTCGCGGTTTTCATAAAGAGCAGACAGAGGGGAACAACCCCTCGGTTTCAAAAAAAAAAGAAAAATAGAAGAGGGAAAAGAAGAAATCCCTCGATTTTCTTCCCCCCTCTTTCCGTCAACGCGCCCGCTGCCTCCACCACCGATAGCAACTACCACCGGTGTATGGCCGAGCTTCGCCGGATCTTCGAATTTCGGTTGGCACACGAGCTCTACGCGGTACCTCGACCACAGACGCCGGAGCGTGTCGACGGGCCACGAGTGGTTCCCGTTGCCGAAAAGAAGAAGAGTATCGCCACCCTTTTGGCGGCCTTGTCCCTCGAACCCGCAGTCGCCGCTGCGTCTTCCGCCCCGCCTGCAGCCGCTGCTGCATCCTCCGCCCCGCCTGCAGCCTCCGCTGCGTCCTCCGCTCCGCCCGCAGTCGCCGCTGCATCTTCCTTCCCGCCGGCAACCGTCGCCGCGCTCTCTGCCCCGCATCCAGCCGCCGCCGACCGCAGCTCCGCGGTCAGTTGCTGCGCCGCCGGCCCCCTCAGTCGATCTGCAATGGCCATCGAGCAGCCCGGGTCGTCCTCCCGTTTTGATTGGGAGGTTCGGGAGGTTGAAGACGAGTGGTAACAGGTAAGTTCTAAACCTGTTAACCCCAAAACCTGTTAGCCCGGGTCCAAAATCCAACAAGTAAAAAAAAAATTGCACGTGACCTGCACGTGCTCAATTTCACGGTTATCGGAGCGGGTTGCAACCGAAAATCCGAGCCCGTTAACCCGAACCCATTAAGGTTCAAAAAAAAATCCGTAGGATCACGTGACCTGCACATGTCCCAAAAAAAAAGTACCTCCATTTCTGCCGAAGGGAAACCCTAGGGTTTCTGCCGCTGCCGTGCTTCTGCCACCACCGCAGCGCTGCCTCCGACGTCGCCGCTCCCATCTTCCGCCATGGTTCGCCACCCCATTTTCCACCGGCCGAAGCCATAGTCCCCTTCTTTCTTTGGTGTCCGCCTCCACCGCGCCGCCCAACTCTACCTTCTTCTTCCCTCGAGCACACTGCCCTCCGCACCGCCCGTCGTGCCGCTCCTTCCACCGCACCACCGCTGAGCCGCACTGCACCACCGAAGATCGCTGCTCCACCTTCCCCTTCCCCGAGCACACCGCCCCTCCGCACTGCCCATCGTGCCACCCCCTTCCGCCGCCTCACTGCTTTTCGCCGCTCCCGCCTCCGCCTTGCTCCCTTTGTCCCTCTCCTCCTCCACTTCCGCTGCTCCATCATCTACCAGTCCGCTGCCCCCTCCTTTGTTCGCACCACCACTTCACCACCTTTTTTCCCCCCACTTTTCCCCCATTTTCATTTCATCGAGGGTTTCAACAGTGAACCCTCTGCACCCACCTTAGGTTCATGCCCCCGCTCATCTCCCTTTTCTGTCCGCCCACACACAACATCAGGCCTCACACGAGCCCAAGCCCCACAGCCTTCGGGTCGTCCCACTCTCATTGCACGGGCCCAACCAAATACTAGGCCCCATCTGCCCCTTTCTGAAACCCAAACCCACAAGGCCGCCAGCCCTTTTTCCTAACTGTGGGCCAGAGCCCAAGCCCAATCGGCCACAGGTCCTGTTATAGGCTGATCCAGCATCTTCTTCAGCCCATTCTAGAAGTCCAGAAGGCCTTTCTGCTGCAGCGCCAGGTCCACAGCGCCAGCTAACTTCGCCCGGTGCCGATTTCGTGTTCGAGACTCTACAACAGACGCTTCTGGTTGACTGCATTCACCACAGGTAATAGGTTCTTCCTCCTTTTGGGCTTGTTTATCTAATTGTGTTCTAGTTCTCTTGCATGACAACCATAATTGAAAACTTACTTTCCTATCATATTTTGAAACCTTGAACATATATTACCACACCCATCCTATTCACCCTCTAAATCTGGATATTAAATTAGCACACCCTAGTGACAGGATAGTTCTCAACATCCCTAGATCATATTACTTTCGAACTTTGAACGACCGTAATACGTGTTTGCAACCTAATTTCTTATAGTGACTAATTTCCTACCTTAATTTTGAAATAACCAAAGTGCAAATTAGTAATATTTAATTTTAAGTTATTTTTGTAAAAATTTGCTGATTTTCGAATTCATAGTAGATTGCATTAGTAGGTTGTCCTGCATTGCATGTGGTAAGTTAGGATTCATTAGTAGCATTGCATAACATATCACCAACTAGAGTAGTCCCTACATGCCAACCCGTAGTGGTAGAGAGTACCTCCTCACTGACGCTCAGACTCCTTTACCAACCATGGACCCCAGAGTTCTATAAGATATTTTGGAACAATTAGCTGCATTACGAGCTGACCAAGATGAATTCAAACGAGAGATCCATGCTCTAGTGCAACACCCTAGGACTCCTGAACTGTCAACCCCAATCGCAGCTTATCCCGAGCTTAGTTTGACTACACCACCTGTAGCTTTTTCCTTTCCCCCTAGGAACCAACTTCCTCCTGATCACCAGCGCGACCTTGACGAGCGACTACTTCGTACCGTACGAGTAGATGCCCCCACATTAGCTGGTCAATTAGAACCGAGTGTGTACCTTGATTGGAGAGCAACCATGGATAACTATTTTGAGTGGTACAAAATGACTAATGATAGAAAAGTACGGTTCGCTAAAATGAAGCTTATTGGGCAAGCTTACTAGTACTGGCATAACGTTGAACATATGCGTGAGACCCAGAGGCTTCTTTGTATCACCACCTGGGAGGATATGAAAGAAAAACTGAATGAGAAGTATCTACCATTCTCTTACCGACAACGTCTTATGGATAGGTGGCAGAAACTAACTCAAGGGACTTCAACAATTGCCGATTACATTGCACGATTTAAGGAGTTTCACATGAGGTGCGGTGTAAATGAAGAAGAAATTGTTACTCTTTCTAGGTTTCGGGCAGGACTCCGCGAGAAGATCCAGAAAGAATTAATCCTCAGAGAGATTACCACCCTTGGCCAAGCATATTAGTTGGCTCAAGATGTGGATAGTTTCTTACGAATCCCTACAGTGAGGCGTACCGACTCTCGGTCCATACCCCCAGGAGCCCGACCTAATCAAAGCTATGTCCCGCAATCCAGGCCATCTTCCAACCATCCTAATCAGCCCGGCTCTAGCCAAGCGCCGACTAGGCCGTACCCAATGCCTGCTCAAAGTTCATCATCTGATAAAGAAAAAGGCATATTAGGTTCCAACCCATCATCAAGAAGTCAAACCCAGTGTTTCAGGTGCCAAAAGTTTGGCCATATCGCATCCCAATGTAATGCCAAGACTTATCTAATGATTGAACTGGTAGCAGGAACCCAGGAGACTGAATGTGTCGAAGAAGTCTATGAACCAAACATCGAGGATTTCGTAGAAGACTTTGGAGACGAACAGACTGGATTCGAGTTTGTTCAGACTGAATCCCAAAATGAGCCCACTGATCGAAATGATCAAAACCCTAGGCTCCATGTGGTTAGGTGTACTCAAGCCCAAACCAAGACTGAACAAGATTGGCGTAGAACCTTCCTATTTGACACGCTTATTAAGATCAATGGTAAAACATGCAAAATCCTATTTGATAGCGGAAGTTGCATCAACGTCATTGCGTCTGGAGTTGTTTTCCGCCTCGGTCTGAAATCTACCCCTCATCCCAACCCATATAAAGTATCCTGGGTAGATAAGACGTCCATCTCGGTGTCGAAAAGATACCTTGTCCCGATTCAATTCCTTTCTTATAAAGATGAGTCTGGTGCGACTGCCTTCCGATGGACGTAGGTCAAGTCATTCTAGGGAGACCTTAGTTATATGATAGGGACGTCACCCTTCATGGTCGGTCGAATTCATGTAGCTTTATATTTCAGAGTCGGAAAATTATACTGAATTCATTGCCTCCTAGAGATCCCGCCCCTGAAAAGAATGGTGCTACACTATGGAAAGATGAGTCACTTCACATCATTACTTCGAAAGAGGTAATGAAAGATACCAAAAGCAACTCACCTGTGTTCGCCCTTGTGGCTAGAGTTATCAATGTGGAGTCAAATCACGAGCATCCGACCGAAGTAGTTCTCCTGCTAGAGGAGTTTCACTCTATTTTCCCTAAGGATCTTCCAGATACACTCCCTCCGATGCGTGATATCCAGCACGTAATTGATCTTATTCCTGGAGCATCTTTTCCAAATCTTCCCCATTATAGGCTAAATCCAAACGAGCACACTGAACTAAAACGTCAAGTTGATGAACTCCTCACTCGAGGATATATTCGTGAGAGTTTGAGTCCCTATGCTGTACCTGCACTCCTCACTCCTAAGAAAGATGGCTCTTGGAGGATATGCGTCGATGGTCGTGCTATCAATAAAATCATGGTTAAGTATCGTTTTCCTATTCCCAGGCTGGATGACCTTTTGGACTATATGTCTGGTGCTACAGTATTTTCCAAGATCGACCTAAAGAGTGGGTACCACTAGATTTGGATTCATCCCGAGGATGAATGGAAAACTGCCTTTAAAACCAAAGATGGACTCTACGAATGGCTAGTAATACATTTCGGATTAACAAATGCTCCTAGTACTTTTATGAGGGTGATGACACAGATCTTTCGACCTTTCTTGAATAAATTTATCATTTTATATTTTGATGATATCCTCATCTGTAGTCAAACTCAAGAGCTCCATCTCTCAACTTAAGGCAGGTTTGTGATGTTCTGCGGAGAGAAAGCTTCTTTGCAAACCCTAAGAAGTGTACCTTCCTGACTGATCACGTTACTTTCTTAGGGTTCATAGTGTCTTCCAAGGATGTCTCCGCTGATCCGAAAAAAGTAAGCGCAATAGTCAATTGGCCTGAGCCCAAGACCCTAGCAGAAGTACGTAGTTTTTATGGTCTGGCTACTTTCTATCGTCATTCATTAGAAATTTTAGTTCGATAATGTCTCCCATTACAGATTGCATGAAGAGAGGAGACTTTATCTGGACTAAGTCAGCATCCCAAGCATTTAAAGAAATTAAGCAAAGGATGACCGAAGCACCTGTCTTGCGCCTTCCCGATTTCACTAAAGTATTCGAGGTCACATCACATGTGATGCCTCTAGCGTGGGCATAGGTGGCATGTTAAACTAAGAAGGTCATCCTGTCGCATTCTTTAGTGAAAAGTTAAGCGACAGCAGGTTGCGTTATTCCACCTATGATAAAGAATTCTATGCGGTAGTACAAACTTTACGACATTGGCGACACTATTTGCTACCGCAAAAATTTATCTTGTATTCAGACCATGAGGCTTTAATGTATCTTAATTTCCAAAAGAAACTGAACCTTCGACACGGCCGATGGATTGAGTTTTTGCAATCCTATACTTTTGTACTGAAACATAAAGCTGGGGTTGAGAACAAGGCTGCTGATGCGCACAGTCGACGGATCTTTCTCCTATCCGTGATGAGCACTGAAGTAATTGATTTTGAAAGGATCAGGGAACAATATACCATCTGTCCTGATTTTAGTGATGTATACCTGACCCTACGAGATGGAGTAGAGAGAGAACAAGATGATTTCTTTTTACCAGATGATTATCTGTTTCGCTTCGACTGATTGTGTATTCCTCGAACCTCATTGAGAGATTTCCTAGTATGGGAAATACACGCTGGAGGACTGTCTGGACATTTCGAAAGAGACAAAACAATTGAAATGGTAGAAAGATGTTTCTTCTGGCCGAGTCTCAAAAGAAACGTGGCCAAAATTATCGCTCAGAGTCGCACATGTCAACTAGCCAAACAACGTAAACAGAACACTGGGCTTTACACTCCACTGCCTGTTCCTGATTGTCCATGGCAAGATGTTAGCATGAATTTTATGTTAGGGCTTCCACGTACCTCGACCAAACACGATTCCATTTTTGTAGTGGTGGACCGATTCTCTAAAATGGCTCATTTTCTTGCATGTTCTAAGACTTTCGATGCTTCTAGGATTGTGAAACTCTATTTTGATGAAGTCGTTAGACTCTATGGCCTTCCAAAATCTATTGTGTCCGATAGGGATGTTAAATTTATGAGCTATTTTTGGAAAACGCTTTAGCACATGATGGGTACCAAATTAAAATTTTCCTCTGCCTATCATCCCCAGACTGATGGCCAGACAGAAGTTGTCAACCGAAGTCTAGGAAATCTTTTAAGATGTCTAGTAGGTGAGCATGCTAGGACTTGGGATCTCGTGTTACCAATCGTCGAGTTTGCATATAATAGTTCGATCAATAGGACCTTAGGCATGAGTCCTTTCGAAGTGGTGAATGGATATAAACCTAGGCAACCCATAGACTTGATTCACATGTCTCATCAACATAGAGTCTCTGAGTCTGCACAATCATTTGCTTCACAACTGTATTCATTGCATCAGGAGATCAGCAAACATATTCACTATAATAACTTAAAATATAAATTCCTTGCTGATTTACACATACGTTATAAAGAATTGAATGTAGGCGATTATGTCATGGTAAGAATTAGATCTGAACGACTCCCTTCATAAACGTTCAAAAAGTTGCAATCTTATAGTGCGGGACCGTTCAAAGTTTTAAAGAAAATCAGTTCGAATGCTTATGTTGTAGATCTTCCTGAAGACTATGGGATTAGTGTGACATTTAATATTGAAGATTTAGTCCCATACAAGAAGTTCACATTCATTTATTCTGATCCTTTTGTTGATACACCCGTTGTTCTTGATCACTTTGACCCAGCACCTGGTATTGAGCCTCCACCTCCAAAGTTTCATGCACGCAGAGAACACATAGAACATATATTAGATGAGCAGGTTATTTCTACCAGAAGAGGAAGCTACCAACGTTACCTTGTTCGGTGGAAAGGTCGATCCGAATTAGATGTGACGTGAATTTTACGAGCCGAGTTGCAGCGCCTTGATCCTGATCTTCTAGAGCAGTACGACAGTCGACCAGATCTGCACTTAACAGAGTCGAGTTTTTTCCACCCGGGAGGAGTTGACGGGGACATCAGCTAGGCGGCCACCATTTTATTTGCATGTTTATTTTATTATTTTATGTCTGGGCTTATTTGCATTTTAAGGTTTATTTGTGGTTTATTTGTGTTATTTGTGGGCTTATTAGGATTTATTTCTGTGTAAGGAGGTTTATGCAAATTGTGTATTCCTATTTATAGAGAACTTTTATGTTGATTAGGGTTAATGAAAGATTAAGAATTTTCCCCCCATGTCTTCTCCTCCTTCCCTTCTCCTTCTTCTCTTCTTCTTCCTTCTCTTCTCTCTCTTCTACTGCTTCCATTTTAAAGTTACAACACACGGCAATAATTTCAAGAGTGCATCGTCAACACTGCAGTCGTTGTCCCCGGATTTGCTTCGGCATCAGATCCAATCATACTCCTATAGAGCTTTTGATCTATACTCTTACCCGCCTCATCCTTGTCTAATTTGCATTACGAGCTCATAGGTGTACCTATGGATTTATTGGTTTCCAAGCCAAATTTTCTTAATATTTATTTGATATATTTGGCTTGGTTAATAAATATTCTATCCTTTAGTTGTTTGATTTGTAATCCAAGAAAGAAATTCAGTTCACCCATCATACTCATTTCAAATTCACTTTGCATGAATTCCGCAAATTCTTGACACAAATTGTTATTGGTAGCTCCAAATATAATGTCATCTACATAGATTTGTACTATCAATATGTCCTTATCTTTTCTTTTCAGAAATGTAGTATCAACATATCCTCTAGTAAATTCGTTTTTCAATAAAAATTTACTTAATCTTTTATACCATGCTCTTTGTGCTTGTTTTAGTCCATAGAGTGCCTTATTAAGTTTAAACACATGATCAGAGTATATGTGATCTTGAAATCCTGGAGGTTGTTCTACATATACTTCTTCAGTTATATACCCATTTAGAAAGGCACTTTTGACATCCATTTGATAAAGTTTGAAGACCATAGAAGTGGCAAAAGCAAGCAATAATCTAATGGCCTCTAATCTAGCTGCCGGAGCAAAGATTTCATTAAAGTCAATTCCTTCTTCTTGATTATATCCCTTTGCTACGATCCTAGCCTTGTTTCTTATAACAACACCATTTTCATCTAACTTATTTTTGAAGACCCATTTTGTACCTATTACAGGATAATTCTTAGGTCTTTCAATTAGCTCCCAAACATTGTTTCTTGTAAATTGGTTTAATTCTTCTTGTATTGCATTTACCCAATTTGCATCTTCTTCTGCTTCTTCTAGAGTCTTGGGTTTAATTTGAAAGACAAAAGCCAAGTAGTTATTTGCGTTTCTAAGAGATGCTCTTGTCTTAATTTGATGTGCCGGATCGCCTATAATTAATTCTTTAAGATGGCTAACTGCATATTTCCACTCCTTAGGTAGATTATGATCTAATTTCTCAACTGTTTCAATTTCAACTTGTTCAATATCTTCTTTATTGTTGGAATTGGATGGATCTTAAAAAGTCATTCTCTCAAACTCATTATCCAGAATTCCTATGTCATCTTCAAATTCATCCATCCTAAGTGATTGACTCTAATTCTCATCAAAGATACATATACTGACTTCTCAACAACCAATGTTCTTTTATTAAACACCCTATAGGCTTTACTACTTAATGAGTATCCTAAAAATATTCCATCATCTGATTTTGAATCAAACTTTCCTAAATTGTTTTTATCATTATTGTGTATGTAGCATATATAACCAAACTCATGAAAGTGACTAATATTTGGTCTTTTACCTTTCCAAAGCTCATAGGAAGTTTTCTTAAGAATTGGTCTGATGGAAATCCTGTTTAAAATATAACATGCTATATTTACAGCTTCAGCTCATAAATACCTTGTAAGATTTTCCTCACATAGTATGGTTCGGGCCATATCTACTAGAGTTCTATTTTTTCTTTCTACTACTCCATTTTGTTGAGGTGTTCTAGGTGCTGAGAAGGTGTGATTAATTTCATTTTCATCACAAAATTCCTCAAAAAGTCTATTCTCAAATTCAGTCCCATAATCACTTCTTATTGAGATAATAGTTGTTCCTTTTTCATTTAGGACTTTCTTATAGAATTTTAGAGAGACTGAAAAGGTTTCATCTTTATGTGCTAGAAACATTACCCATGTGTACCTAGTGTAGTCATCCACTATTACTAAACCATACTTCTTTCCTCCTAAGCTAGTGGTCCTAGTTGGTCCGAAAAGATCCATATGAAGCAATTCTAAGGGCCTAGAAGTTGTCACATCATGTTTAGACTTGAAGGAACTTCTTGTCTGTTTTCCTAGTTGCAAGCCCAACGTACTCTATCTCTTTCAAAGTTCATTTTAGGTATTCCCTTAACTAGTTCCTTATTAATCAACTTGGAGATTAAGTCTGTACTTGCATGCCCTAGCTTATGATACCATGACCAACTAGTTTCATTATCTTTTGTGTTTGTGACTACTAGACATTGACTACTTACAAGTTCATCTAAGTTTATCATATAAACATTACTATGCATGTGTCCTACAAAGATAGTGTTGTTGTTGGATGAATTAGATACTGTGCATAATGATGCTTCAAAGGTAACTTTGAGACCTTTATCACATAATTAACAAATGCTTAAAAGATTATGCTTTAATCCATTCACATACAACACATTATCTATGAATGTAGAAGGAGAGATTTGAATTTTACCAATACCAATGATTTGACCTTGGCTATTATCGCCGAAGGTTACCACTCCTTCTTTCGACTCGAGGATGAAGAATTGATCTTTGTCACCAGTCATGTGTCTTGAATAGCCACTATCGAGGTACCAATTTCTTTTAGCTTGGTTGGCCTCAAGACATACCTGTATGAGAATCAAAAGGCTTTAGGTACCTAAGTCTTCTTGGGTCCTTCATGGTTAGTGTGAGTGGTTCCTTTTGGAACCCAAATTTTCTTTATGTTACCATTTTTTAATGTTTGTCTATAGTTGTGCAAATAAGATTTATGGCCGGATTTACCACAACGGAAACATGTAGATTCATTAGATCCAGTCTTTGTTGCTTTGACAAAAAAGTTATTTAGAAGTTTTAGTTTCCTTTTAGGCCTAAATCCAAGTTCGGCTTTGTTAAAAACAACTCTTTGACTGTTTAGAATCATATCTAATTTTTCAAAGCTGCAAGTGAACTTATCTATAATTAACTTATACTTATCTACTTCTTTTTTAAGATTTTGGTTCTCATTTAGCAGCTCTTCATTTTGTTTGACTTTCTTCTGTTTTTAGATTTCAGCATTTGCATTTCATTGGTTAAGGATTGTTTTTCTTCATTGTATTTTTTTGATAATTCATATAGAGTTTTGTTTGCAGTTCTTAACTCCTCATTTTTAATGCCAAGTTTCTTATAATCACTAACTAGCTCATTGAGGGCTTCATATAATTCATCAAAAGTAAAACTCGGTGATGCACTGGGCTTACCTCATTATCTTGAGCCACAAGGAAAATGTTGGCTACTTCTTGGGGTTCTTCTTCAGATAAGGATTAGTCGCTATCTCCCCACATGGCAACAAATACCTTCTTCTTTTTCTTTTGCCGTTTCTTCAAGAGCGGACAGTCTAGCCTAAAGTGTCCGGATCTCTTACACTCATAGCATACTAAGGGATCTTTTCCTTTCTCCTTATCCTTTTCTACCTCACCTCTTATTATAGGATTCCCTTTGAGGTTCATCTTCCTTCTCCTCATAAACTTACTAAATTTTTTTGCGAGGAGGGCAATATCATCATCCTCAATCTCATCTTCTCCTTCATTACTACGCTCATTATATTCCTTTTGGGTAGAAGCCATAAATGCTATTCGTTTTCTCTTCTGACTCTCATCCTCAAGATGTTGGTTCATGGTGAGTTCATGAGTCATCAAGGATCCGAGAAGCTCTTCTAGAGAAAGGATGCTGAGGTCCTTGGCTTCTTGTATTGTTGTCAATTTTGGCCTCCCAAGTACGTGGTAGCGAACGAAGAATCTTCCTGACAAGATCACTGTTAGAATACACTTTTTCAAGGCTCTTTAATCCATTAATGATATCAGTAAATCTAGTAAACATGGAAGTAATATTTTCAGATGATTCCATTTTAAACAATTCATATTTATGCACTAGCATGTTAATTTTTGACTCTTTAACTTGATTTGTGCCCTCATGAGTGATTTCAAGTCTATCCCAAATCTTCTTAGCGGATTTACATGTTGATACTCTATTGAATTCATTTGCATCTAAGGAACAACAAAGCACATTCATAGCCTTGGCATTTAGTTGTACTTTTTTCATGTTATTTTCATCCCAGTTCTTTTCAGATTTGGGAATTACTAAGTTATCAATAGTGCGTGTGGGAATGTGAGGCCCAGTGACAATAATGCTCCAAATATCATAGTCTTGGGCTTGAATGAATATTCTCATTCTTGCTTTCTAATAGGTATAGTTTGTTCCATTAAATAGGGGTGGCCTATTGGTTGACTGTTCTTCACTTAAGGTTAATCCAAATTAGGTGCCATTAAATCTTTTACTCAAGAAGGAACTTAGATAATAGTCGCGATTAAAGAGCACCTGCTCTGATACCACTTGTTGCCCAGCAAGCAGCCCAAGAGAGGGGGTGAATTGGGTTGTAATTAAAAATATGAAATATTAAATCGTGATTAAACTAAAGTGTCAGTCATGAATGCTAGAGAAAAGAGGAGAGTGGGATAACGGAAAGCACAGCACAAAGACACAAGATTTATAATGGTTCCGAGCTACCTTTGCTCCTACGTCCACTTTCCAAGCTTCACTTGAGATTTTCACTATAATTCTAGAATTACGGCACGGTTGTTTTACAAGCTCACAACCAAACTTGTTGTTTTACTGGCTCACAACGAACCACTCTGTTTTACTCGGGCTCACAAACAATCCGGTTGGCTTTCACAAAGGATCACCAACTATAACCTTAGACCTCCTGATTCAATCCCTTGATTGAATCAAGCACTCAAATATAAAAATAAATATGTGAATACAAGCTTCTAAAAAAAGCATTTAAAACAATCTTAATGAGAACAGGAAAACGAAGCTTCTCAGATAATTTTTGCCGATTGAGATGCTACTTCTTTTCTTCTGGATTCTCTCACGAGTCAGTCAGGGATGGAGGATCTTTCTATTTCAGCTCTGGTGTGGAAAAAGGATGGGTTCTTCGATGAAGAGTTGCTTTCTCCCAATTTTCCCTTTGAGTGTTCTTTTGAGCTCTTGATTCAAATGATTTGCTTGATCTTCTCTATTTGGATTTTTCGTTCTTGTTACTATTTCACTCAGAACGGGTCTTCTTATAACTTCATTTTGAAAAACTAGCTGTTAGACACAAAAGAGTAGCTGTTCTGTCGCGCCTGGCACTCCTGACAAAAAGTCCGTTGAAACTGGAGTCGTCTCGCCCATCCAGAAGTTGGCTCGACTAAAGTGGGAGACGTCTCGCATGATTCTGGAGTCGGCTCTGACTCGGAATCCTGCTGACAGGTTATCGATCGATTCTTGTTGGAGTCGGCTCACGTGGTTTCGGAGTCGTCTCGGATCTTGATCCACCGAAAGAGAGTTCTCTGCCTTTGTCTGAGAGAGACATCTCGTAGCAGTTAAGAGGCGACTCGTACTTCGTCCGATAGATAGGGCTTGACTCGCGCTCGAATCGAGTCGACTCGCGCTTTGCGACCTGAAATACATGTTTCTGTCTGTCTGAGAGAGGCATCTCATAGTTGTTGGAAGTCGTCTCGCGCTTCATCCGAAAGATGGAAGATGGCTCGCGCCTGACTCGAGTCGACTCGCGCCTGACTCGAGTCGACTCGCGCTTTACAACCGAAAATACCTCTTTCTATCTGGCTGAGAGAGTCGACTCGTGCTTTGTGGAGACGGCTCGAGGGTGTGCCAGTATGCCATTCTTGTGCCGGAGTTGTCTCGTACTTCCTGGGAGTCGACTCTAGTTTTGAAAAATGCTTGAATGGTTCCAACACTTGAGTTTAAGATCCATGAACCATTTTCTAAGATTTTCTTTTGAAGTTATAACATTATTATCCTGAAAATACTTGTTTAAAATTGTTAGACCAACAAGGAATGCACTCAAAATATTTTGGCATATCAAAACCGAGTAGGGGAATAATCAATTACTCAGCAAAAAGGAACATCTTTTGCAGGCCAAATAAAAGGCAAGGTATAGATCTAGAATATAATCAGTACACTAAATTATTTGGCTAGTAGACCAAAATACATGGCTAGTAGGCAAAGTTATACTTGATCAACAGAACAAAATACCTGGACAATAGGATGAAATACATAGGTAATAGGCCAATTACTACTAGAAAATGTTAAGCTTCGACCAAGTGTCAAAAAAGTAAGCAAAAATACCAAAAATATAGGACGATACACTATGGGTATAGGCAGCTATGCTTTGGGTGCAAGCCGATATGCCTATCAGCCTGGGTGCAAGCCGATAGCCAAGAATGCTGGATGATATGCTAAAGTGTAGGCAATTCACCAAGCATACAAGCTAGTATGCCAAGTGTGCAGGTTGAGTGACTAGGATATACACACAGAGGGTGAGAGTTATCAGTCTAAGATGAGGTCTTAATGGAGCAAAGTCTTAAGATGGTGGCTAGTCAACTGTTATGATTATCCATGATATAGAAGAAGCAATCATGTTATCTACCATGGGTGGGAATTATCGAAAGGACAAGTGTCCAAAATAAATAGTGGTACCCATCTCTCCACTACCCATGATGCGAGTGAAAGAGTAGATGCCCTACAAGCCAAACGCAATATGTATTGTGAAGGATTTTCTTTTGATTTTCCAAATCATGTACATGGCATTTAATATAAATAAAGGCATTGTGTTTCATCATATATTGTTGATTATATTTGTGATGAACCCCTTAGATTAAGGCAATGATTTTGAGGCTATGATGAGATCAATGATTTTGGCACCTAATTGGCTTGGTTTAAGTCTAATTGGATTAGATTTGATAAATCATTCAATCTAGATCGTTAGATCTTG
>JAOXJJ010000609.1:0-22018 GCA_025769935.1 Phoenix roebelenii
TTGAAAATATAAATCTATAAGAGTAAAGGTTTAGAATTTACTTCAAAGAAAGCAAAACATCAAAGGTTCCTCCATCACCCTTCACCTAAGAAATCAGCCCTCCATTAAAATATTAAACTCTCCCTCCCTTTTTCTTTTCTTTTTGGAAGAACAGGGCATCCTCTGTTTCTTCCTTCTCTCTTTTTTTTTCTTTCCTAATGGCTCAGCTGGTTCCTCTCTTCTTCCTCCCGAATGAGCCTACTCCCCTGTTTTCTTTTCTTGGATGCCCCCCCATTTACCGAATGAGGACCCTTCTTATAACAATCTTCCTTCCTTCCCAGCCGAGATGCTCACGAGCGTTGGAAAGGAGGAGGACGCAGACGGCTGGGCGGTGATCGTGGCTGCTGCGGCGCTTCACGGGATCGAGCGTTGATCGCGGGATCTGGAAAATGCCCAGATGAGAGCTGATTGCGGAAGCTGGGATGAACTGACGCTGGCCCAAAAGCATGGGATCTCGGTCTCGGGCAGAAGAAGAGGAGGCAGACGGCTGGGAGATCATGGGCTTGCGGACGTCGCGATGCTTCACGGCTGGCTGGGATGGATGGGACGAGTCGCAGATCTGGAAGACGCCCGGAAGGGAGGTGATCACGGACGGCTGGAGCGGCTGTGAGGCGGGATCACGAGAAGGAGGGGATTTGGGAGAAATCTGGGAGATGGGGTCGCATGCTGAAGAATGGACTCCGAATCTTTGAAACGGTGAAGGAGGTGGACGCTTGGGAGGTGATCGCGGATGCTGTGGAGGAGCGCGATCTCTTTCAAACAGCCAGGGGGGAAGATTCACGGGATGCTGGGATGCGTGAGCTGATCACAGGCTGAGGCATGGGAGCGTTGATCGGGTTGTGAGGCTGAGAAGGGACGGACGCGTGAGCCGATGGGAGGCGCGGATGGATCGCGGACGGCAGGGGCATGGATGAGTGAATCACGAACGTCTAGGATCGCTGGGACTCAATTTCTGAAAGCTGGGATTACGGGGGAAAGAAGATCATGTGGGATACTAGGAAGCTTCACGGGCTCGGGCAGGATGAGAACGCAAGTGGGTTGATGCGGGAGCTCATCACGGGTGCAGACGACGTGGAGGGGACTTGTTGATCACGGGATGATCGCTGATGTGGCCATTTTGGATCTTCTTGGTTTGATAAATCTAAGCCCTCGGATGTCCCATTGCGTGTTGCCTTAGGATGGCTGCCATATATCCCTCAAGTGCAAGTGTGCTTGAAGAATGGTGGGTTCGATCAGACCATGACGAGGTTGGGCGTATGTGGTCTATGTTATGCATTTGTCTAGGCTCAATTTATACTAAATACGCATTGTAACTTTGATTTATGATCACCTGCACCCAATCAAAAATTAAAATATTAAATTAGTGATAATATCGTTATCTGTTGGCAATAATACTAATTTAAGTAGTATGTAGATCGTACTTTTGTACTCTCATCATTTGGTCTATGTGCCTTGAACTTCTGCGTATTTACTTATTGTTCATTATCAATTATCAATCACACGCACTGATTAAGTTTTATTCTACTGTATTTTGTTTAAAGTTTTTGAAAAGCCCAATTCACCCCCCTTCTTAGGTTACATAGCTGGATAATAGCTAAAGTGGTCTACATCAAGTCTGATAATTCTTCTAGATATCCGTAGTGGGCATAGTGGTCCGCATCGAGTTTGGTTATCATCCTACATCATGTTGCACAACGTTATTTATAGTGGTAAAATCAATTCACATCGAGTTTGGTGATCCTTCTAGATCAGAGCTCTCTTTGTTTAAAGGATTTAACTCCTGCTACACAAGAACTAAAGATGGAGAAATGCTTGCTTCCACGCCTCATAGCTGAAGCATTTAGCTTTGCTTGGAGTTGGTTTCCAGCTTTCATCTTCCTTGCTATATGGTAGATCCTAGTCTCTAGATATAGGAGACAACTTTGCTACAAAAGTTATTGATGCTTATGTTGAAGGCGTTACCAATCAAGACACGATCTTGGCAAGTTGAGCAATATTTTTTTCTAGTTGTGTGACATATTTCATTATCTTATCATCCATCAGGATAAAACTAGCAGCCATACTTGCCTTTGTTCTTCAATGTACTTCATGTAAGGATAGTCTTTTTCCTAATTGGTTGTATTGCTCACACGTTTAGACCATGAACTAAGGCTCCCATAAATGTAGAAGTTCGAAACTCTAATACCAACTTGATCTGATCAGATTAAGTTGGAATTCTATTAGGTAAGAGCTTGGCTATGATACCAACTTGATCCGATCAAGAAGAAATTTTTTTCTCAACTTGCTCAACTCGAATCTCCAAAAAAAATAGAAGAAGTTGAAGAATTACTAGAGTAGAGCTTACGTCTTCTTTTCTTTCATTGTTCCTCCACATCTCCTAAACTGAGATATATAGCCCCTATTTATAATACTAACGAGGTTCCTTCTTTCATAATTTGGGTTAGATTCCTTTCCTAATTCAAATAAGACTATATATCCTAAAATAAATATTACTAATATAAATATTCTAAAAAAATAACATTTAGAAATATTCTAGAAAAAGATAAAATTCATAAGAAAATAGATCTTGACTTCTACATCAACTCTGTCTTCTATTACCCCACTTAATTCTTTTTAGATAGATAGCTACACTCGATAAAAATTTTACTTGAAAAGGAAACTTTTGTTTGACCAGTCCATTTTAGATCCTAAACAATGAAATTTTGATCTGATTAAACCTCTTAGGAGGTTAGCCCAAAGTTATAGATTTTGAAAAACTACCTAATTTCAAAAAAAGATTATCTCAATCAAGTATCATATGACCAAGTTAGGGCCTCTAAAAGTTTGGCTTGCAACTCGAATTTTCGATATAGTTGATCTCACTCCTGAATCTTGTCCAACCCTAGTTGTAGTAGTCAAAGTAGTCAACATCAAGTCCGATAATCCTTTTACATATCCATAGTGGTCAAAATAGTCAATATCTGAGTCTAGTAATCCTTTTAAATACTCGTAGTGGCTAAAATTATCCAAATCAAGTCTAGTGGTCCTCCTAGATCATGATGTCCATCCCTACTCATAGTGGTTAAAGTATTCCATATCGAGTTTAGTGATCCATCTAAATCAACATAACTGCTCACTTGAGGATCCCGCGACTAAATAGACTCTCACCCTCTTATCTATATAAATCAAACCAAAAGAGCCTCCAGATAAGAGACTTTCACCTCACTTGTAGCTTGTAGCTTGTAGCTCATACTTTTAAGTCTTCTTTCCTCCTTATTTCAACCTACCAAAGTTTTGCCTGACTTAAGTATCAAAGAATCCCCCACTGGATAAGTTTCAATAATCTCCTGATCATCTTCTTTGCTTGCAAACTGAATTCCACGCCGCACGGACCAACCAAGCCGGCCAATCTCCATCATCAATGCTAACTCCGTCAGTTCGAATTTTGGGCGACAACCAATTATATATGTGTTATATATAGTTATTTAAGTGTGAGTGAAATTAGGAATAAATTTAAAATGCTCTTGAAATAAAATTTTTGATTAACATGGACAAAAAATAAACTGAAAGTAAAAATTTGAAAAAAGTTAGACCGCAATTACTCTGACCAATAAAAGAGTCATTATGGAGTATCTTTGACCATGCTCTAGTTGAATCCCCATTCATGGAATAATATATGCCGTAATAAAAGATCGCCCATCCGGACATGGTTTGTATCACCTTCCATGGCGAATTCACCGTTAGATAACCCACCGGACAGATTTTTTTTTTTTGGCTTTTCAAATTTAGCTATCTTGCTGTCTTTCCTTGCTTTTGTTTTCCGATTAGATCTTTCCCCTCTGGTTAAGCAGAGAAGAAACAGCTACAAAGAGAAATTTACCGTGATTGTAGCATTACCTTCCCAAATCACAAGCTCCATTTGATATGACTTCAAAGGCATAGCTTCCATTAAGGGTGCAAATAGGTCGGGTTGGACCGCGTTATGAGTGACCCTGACCTAATCTAGTTTCTTATTCAGATCCTCATTTCAGACCCAGATCTAATCCAATAGAAAATCTAATCGGATCAGATCGAGTCCACAACTACAATTTTTGATCCAATGGGTCATTCGAGTCGGATCAGATTTATGTATAACCCGATCCCAACCAAAAAAATTGGATCTGGTTTGGGTTTGGGTCGGGTCCGGTTCAAGTGGATTTATGTCTCTTACACTATAATCCTTTCATATGTTCACATTCTGTTTTCGTAAAAAAAAATATAAATTCTATATAAGCTACAGACTATATCTGACATCATTAGTTTATATTTTTTCTAAATAAATCGTATCAACAAGTAATACCCTAATCATTGAATTTAGTGTATCACACATCTACTTTGTCTAGGTGGTATAAGCCAGCAAGATTATAAATTTTTGCTCTCCATTTTAGCACTTAATTTTCAGTTATTTATTTTGTCTATTTGTTTTCTATTTTTAGTTTTTTAAAAAAGAATAAGAGAGACAAGATACCACCCGGCAATATTATTAAGATAAAAATTATGTACAAGAATATGCATTTAAAATAAACAGTAAGGCAAGGTACCCTGTAGTTAACAAAAAGAAAAATAATAGAGATTTAGAATTTTTGATTCAGTAAACTTCTGCAACCCAGAAGACAAATACAAAAGATAATGTGAAAGTGATCATGGACAAAGAGACAAACTTCTATATCAGGCTGAAAAGAGATGGCAGCAGCAAGAGAATAGCATAGAGTTGTCTTACACATATCGATGGACCATCCTTCAGGCCCATTTCAATGGATGTTGGCAATTTATTTTATTTGTTCACTCTAATTTTTTTTGTTCATTTTTTAATGACGAACAGAGCATACATGCTTTCTGTTCACACTCTGTTCACGCTTATGGGCCTAATGGATTTTCTGAATTCAGCTTGGGTCATACGGTTGGAAATTGAAAACTTTTCGAAAAATCAAATGGAACGGATCGTGTCAGTTCGGATCTAAATTTAGTAAACTCAGGCCTAATCCGTAAAATAAAATAGCTCCAATCTTAAAATCATACCCGGCCCCATGGTCCTTTAACATAAATTGATACAAGTCTAAATAGATTGTGTCGAATCGGGTCTCTATCAATCCGACCCATTTACAGCGTTAGCCATGCCAAACCAAATATCGTCCTTGTCCTATTAAGGACTTTTGTCCAACCCTTCAGCGGCTCAGCCCCACCCTTTCAGCCACCAAACCCCATCCATCCCCTCCAATCACCAATGAGCCCAGAGATCCAACTCCAAGGTCCCAGAAGCCCGGGCGAGGGAGGAGGCGGCGGGGGTGGTGGTGGAAGTGGCGGCTCTCAACCTAATAATAAATCGACACGGCCCATGGGATCCCCAGGCCCCCTCCAAGAATCCATCCTCCCAAAACCCAATCCATCGAGCCCCAACAAGCTGACACTCATCCCCCTCATCTTCGTCATCTACTTCGAGGTGGCCGGCGGCCCATACGGCGCGGAGCCGGCCGTCGAGGCAGGGGGGGCCCTCCTCGCCCTCCTCGGCTTCCTCATCTTCCCCTTCATCTGGAGCATCCCGGAGTCGCTCGTGACGGCGGAGCTGGCCACCGCCATCCCGGGCAACGGCGGCTTCGTCCTCTGGGCGGACCGCGCCTTCGGTCGCTTCCCTGGCTTCATGATGGGAAGCTGGAAGTTCCTCAGCGGCGTCATCAACAGCGCCGCCTTCCCAGTCCTCTGCGCTGACTACCTTGCCCGCGCCGCCCCGGTGCTCGGCGACGGCGTCCCCCGCGACGCCACCGTCACCGGGATGAACCTCCTGCTCTCTTTTGTCAACTACACAGGCCTGACCATAGTCGGGTACACGGCGGTGGCGCTGGGGGTGGCATCGCTGATGCCATTCGTGCTGACGTCGGCGATCGCCGTGCCGAAGCTCCAGCCGAGGCGGTGGCTGGAGGGTGGGAAGAGTAGGGACTGGAGGCTGTTCTTCAATACGCTGTTCTGGAATCTCAACTTCTGGGACAGCGCGAGCACGATGGCGGGGGAGGTGGAGAGGCCGGAGAGGACGTTCCCGAGGGCGCTGCTGGCGGCGGGGCTGATGACGTCACTGGGGTACCTGCTGCCGCTGATGGCGGCCATCGGGGCGATCGATGCTCCGCAGGACGCGTGGGGGGACGGCTACTTCGCCGACGCCGCAGGTATGGAATGGAAGCCAAGGCTTTTTGCCGCTCTTCTCCCCTCTTTGCTCCTATGTCAAGGTCGGCCTTTTCTTCTTCTTCTCTTTCCGGTTGAAAGCATGCTCCTAACGAACAAAAATCATCTAGGGCGGACGTCAGATAAATAAATATGGAGCTAACTCCCTATTTTATCATATCTTTTAGTATGTATTTTAAAAAAAAACTCAAATATCATAGGCTCATACTAATGAAGTGTCAGTCTCATGTTTAAAAAATATAAAAAAAATTGTGATACATACTACATGGCCAAGTAATACACACCAAACAAATTAGTCATTTACAAATTAATTAACATATCTAGGTAAATCGATATATAATTTCAAGAATATTGTGTTCACCAGTACACAGTATATGGTTAGATGATACACACTAATTGATCATTTAGCAACCCAATACACATCTCAAAACAAATTGATATATAATTTCTAGAATATCATATTCACCAGTATATATTACGTAGCTGATGATACATACTCACTAACTTCCTACTTTATGTTGTAAGCTTATTTGATAATGATTCAATACACACCTCTTGGTAAATCGATACAAAGTTTCTAGAGTATATTTTTTACAGTATACACTATATGGTTAGGTAATATATACTAAATAAATTAATCATCTCGCAAGCTAATACACACCTCTAGATTAATCGATATATAATTTTCATAATATAATGTTCATTAGTACCAATACAGGATTTCTTAGCTTTCTCTAATATAAGAAATTATATATATATCGTTTCTTAGATTTTATAAACTCTTAGGTGCAAAGATCCTAAAAATAGAGGAATTTGGGGAAGGAGAAATAAACTAGGAAGGAGAAAAAAGACCTCACGGATGTGATAGACAACTTGATAAGAAGAAAGATGGATGGAGAGGTTGGATAAGGAAGAAGAAAATACAAAAGGTCTCTCTTTATGAACGATCTCTTTTGGCGAGTGTAGTTTCTTTTTTTATTTTGTTTAAAGTTATGGGATTGAAGGACTCTATTAATAGTTCTATCTTTATTAGACTCTTGGATTTTCTCTTTAAGATGGGCACTAGAAGAAACGTAACAAAATAGAAATTCTGCTCTATATGATATTTTATAGTGCTCGCCCTATATAATTTTTGTTTAGCTCCTCCTAGGGCTGCAAATGGGTTAGGTCAGACTAGATCATGAGTGACTCTGACTTAACCTAGTTCCTTATTTATGTCTTAATTTTGGACCCAACCTAACTCAATAGAACATCGAATCGGGTTGGCTCGGGTCCCCGATTACAATTTTTGACCCAACGGATTATTCGGATTGGATCAAATCCATGTATAACCCGGTCCCAATCTAGAAAATTCGAGTCTAGTTTAGGTTCAGGTCAAGTCTGTTTGTTCAGGTCTGTCATCGGCCACCTGCACTTCCTCCAAGCCCCCGTCCACCAGACCCTCTATCGCCTCGCCACCCGCCATAGCCCCCTCTTCATCCTCTGCCTTGGCTCCGCCCTCTGCATCGCCTCCTCTTAGAACATCGCCCGTGAGCTCTTCAAGACCCACGACATCGCCATCAAGGTAACAACAATGGAGTCACGAGGATGGCAGGTAGCACGACATCATCAGGGGACGGATCGAGTTCGCCAGAATTCAGATCACCCAAATTTCAAATGGATCAAATCGGATCGGATCAGCCAAAATTCAAGAAAATAATATTTGACCTTGAAAATAGAATAGGTCCAATTTTAAAACCCAACTTGGCTCCACGGGTCCTTTAGAGGGGGGGGGGGCTTATATTTGTTGTGACGTGGAAGGCATTTATTAAGTGGGGTTTTGAATGGGTATTATTTTTGGAACAATTGATTCCTTTATGTAGAGTGTTAAAAAAAGAAAAAAAGTAGTATTTAGAAAGTGGCAGTATTTTACCTGGTTGAGAAAGGAGAATCTCATCGCAAGGGCCCTTAATGAGGAGAATCGGAGGGATTTATTTCGGACCTATTTATTAGCATTATTTTATTAGGGAATATTCTTTTTCCGGGCTGGTCGGTTGATTAATGTAAGGTTATAAAGATACCACGAGGCGGTTGTTCGGATGGCACCGCCCTCCTATTCGGACATGAAAATCGGGGTTCCATTTTGGTTTGTATCCAGCTTTGACCAGCGAGAGAGGTCCAGGATCGACGGAGGAAATTAACCCCAAATGTCAAAAAAAAATAATATGGTTGCAATAATTTATGTGGAAACGTCATCCGTTGATTGCTACCATCCAAGATATTTTTAAATATATTTTCTAAATGAAGGCAAAATGCTATGGGAAGAGTCAGGTCTGGCACGTTAATATCCGTACACTTTGACTTATAAGGTTTGGGCGGGGTCATATCTGGAACAGGTTTTATGCGAACTTTGTAGGACTTGACTGGTTGGTGCTCGCAAATATGTATCTCTGTCATTCCAACGTGCAACAGTTTATCGGTTGTTCAACGTCTTGATGCTTACATGTATTGATGAATACTCTAGTAGGAAATGTGATTTGGTTTTTTAAAACTTAATAATGTTTGAATGTGGCGTAACATACTTCCTAAATATTATAAATATTTCAATAAGGCATTTTGGTATTCAACATGGATTGTGAATATCAAGTTCCAACTCAATAACCAATTAGATTAGATGTTCAGTATCTAAGCAGTAATATATGTTTCAATTAATTATTGTAGGGTAGATAACACACAAGTAGGCCCCCCAGATAGCTGGGTCATTTTTTTTTTTTTGATAGACCAGATGATTCATACTTGACGAGTGCAAATGTACCCAATAAAATCAAAAAAATAATATCTCGGAGTGCTCAAAGCAGCTCCCCATTCCCAACCCATAAGGTACTATCAACATGGCTGGCCCTATAGGTAGCCATCCAATTCGCAGCCTTATTAGTTTCACAAAATACATGCTTGGCCTGGAACGCCCCTTCATCCCTTATCATAGCCCAAATATCTCGAAACAAAGGGTGGTCACCACAGGCATCCCTCGAACCCCCCGGATCCAGCTGATGATCGTGGCCGAATCATCCTTCAGAATAGCTGGGCCAGATTTTCAACTAGTGTTATCTTCTTGGCTTATTCGTGGTGTACAATTTTGCCCTAGCCTGGAGTGTCAATAAATCATTTGCCTTATTTTGAACCAGTCGTGTGGAAGCAAGGTTGGTCAAGTGGATCTATACCAGCCAATCAGAGCCACAGCTTCCCTATAAAATAACCAAGGCTTCTATCACCGATACGCTAGAGATATTTTCCTACCAGACTAAGGTGGCATAAAGTAATTCACCAGTTGCTTGGGAGTTATAAGTGGATTAATTGTTTTTAGGGCGCGAAGCTGGAGATCCTCATCCTGCAGCTTTATAGGATTCAAAATAGAGTTGGGGAAAAAGATACAAGATCCTTAATCTTAAGCAATATGGCCTATCTTGTTCATAAAAATGTGACAAGTTAGTCATGTAGCATATTTGTTTCTTCCCCTGCCTGTTTCACCTATGCGCTCTTCCGAATAGGGTTGTTAAGAGGGTTGGTAGCACTTGCTGGACAGTTCGGTCCAGAAGGCTAGGATAAAATCACTTGCATTGTTTTGTGGTTCAAGAAAATTATGTTTTGGAAAATGCTTCTGATACTGGTTACGTGAAATGTTGTCTGGGCCCAATAGCTTGGTTGGCAACTTGATAACAAAGCACTTTTTGTGTATGGCCTGTTAATTCCTTCTAGTCATGCCAACCCTTCCACATGGCAAAATGATCCTTTTGTGTGTAACTAGCGTACTCTCATCTCATTGCTCATTTTCTGAAAAGCATCATCATTAATCTTTAGTTATACAATTTTTTGAGTATAGGAGAACTCTATTGCATTTGCTAGTAATAACGAGAACAATGGACATTCAATTCACAGCTTCATTAGTACTACATTATGAGAAATAATTTACAGCCCCCTCTGCTCCTCTCCAAGCCGACTCCTGGCGAGATGCTAAACCTCTACCTTGTTGTTTCCTCGATGGACATAAGTTCAATCCTGGTTTGCGAGAAAGCCAGTGTCCAAAAGCCTATATACTATATGTAAGGTGGGTTCTCCGAGATGCAGAGATAAGATGCCACAAGTTGGTAAAGGTGGTCTACATGCTCATCATCTTAGCAAGAAGACTCCAGCCACATTTTTTGGCTCACCCCATCACCGTCCTCTTGGACCAACCGCTAAGGCAAGTCTTGCAAAAGTTGGATTCGTTAGGAAGGCTGGTTAAATTGGCCATGAAACTTAGTGAATTCAACATCCACTACCTGCCCAAACCCTCTATCAAGGCGCAAGTATTGGCAGACTTCATCATAGAGTGCTCAGAGGTCAGCACATTGCTAGTGGAGCACAAGCCAAAGGATTTTTGTACACTCCATGCCGACATATCCTCTAACTCAGATAAAAGTGAGGCTATGTTGATCTTAACCATCTCGGAGAGAGTTATTGTACAGTATGCACCATGCTTCAACTTCAAGGCCTCGAATAATGAGGCTAAGTACGAGGCTCTCCACACCGGGTTGAAACTGACCTAAGAACTCCAGGTCTAGCACCTAAAGACTTTTACTGATTCCTAGTTGGTTGTTAGGTAGGTCCAAGGAGACTTCGAGGCAAAGTCCCTAGTGATGGCGCAACAGTAGCAGTTAGCGCATGAACCTGTTGCATGAGTAGTTGGAATTGCTCAGGGTCTACCGTCGTGCTTGCTTGCAGTTCTGGTTGGGGTGGAGCCCTTTGTGGGCTCTGTAAGAGCCATCGGACTTTTCTGGTGTATTCGGCTGGATGTTAGAAGGTGCCGGTTGTGCCCTTTGAGACTTCATAGCAACAAATTATTCGCTTTTTAAAAATGAGACCTCCTGTGTTGGGATCTAACCCTTCTTCTAGCATCAATCTATTGCCGCTAATAACCGACTTGTCCCAAACACCAAATGAGAGAGATGCTAGAGTGCTCGACAACGGGTTGTTCTGGTCGTGCAAGGCCACAATTTAGAGCGAAGAGTTGCCATCAGGGTATAAGAATTAGGCATGGGTGTTGTTGCTGGAAAGTGGACCTGGGGGCGACAGTGGCTGAGAAGGAGGAGCTCCGGCGAGAATTGACGGGTGGCGGTCCGTCGGCAGAAGGCGTCCTCCATGGGGCCTGCAAAAAGCTGATGGCCGGGGTTTTAGGCGCCGGCCCTCCGATGCCTAAGTCAGAGGGGGCAGGTGTATAAAGAGAGAGAAAATATATGTCCAGAGTTTCAGAGTTTCAGAGTCCAGCCTCCTCTAAGATGGAGGGGTTCCCTTTTTATAGAGGGGTACTGGTTTATCTGTGATGTGACAGGGCGGACGAGGTACCGTATGATTGAGCATATCGTATGAATTAATGCATGATCATGTGAATTAATGCCTTGCCGTAGGAGATCAGGCCGGAGCCAACGAGTTATCGTGGCTGATCGGACGCGGTCGAGCAGATTTGCCGTGAAGGGCTTGAGATCCGTAGATAGCAGGAGCCATGCGCATTACTTGTTGAGTAAACCGGAGGTCTGCAGGAGCCATGCACTTTAATTATTGAGTAAGCCGGAGGTCTGCAGGAGCAATGCGCATTAATTGTTGAGTAAGCCGGAGGTCTGCAGGAGCCATGCACATTAATTGCTAGCAGCGGTAGCAGGGCATGATCCCTGGTCGGGCTGCAGAAGGATGTGACCGTGGCAAGTGGATGGTGAGGTTGGGCCTCCAAGGTCGAGAATCGTCGAGGTCGGTCAACAGGTCGAGAGCTCTGAGGTCGGGCGTCTCTGAGGTCGGGCGCCTCTGATCACGTGCCAGTGATATGCTCACATGCTTTGGGGCGATTCATATTCCCCCAACACTACCCTCCGACTTCCGAGTTCGAGCCGTTTGCAAGCTCGGACGCGGGAAGTAATTGTCTTTATTGCAGTGGTGGGGGCCAGGAAAACTTAAATTATTCCGGCGCTCCGCGCGCTTCGGGGCACTTTTAATGAGGGGAGATGGGGCAATGTCTTTTCGCCCTTCGAGAATGCCTCACGTGGTGGGCTCATGTGAGGCTCCGAGATCCGATGGGACGCTGCCTTGATTCCGTATCCGAAACGCCGATCCAGTTTAAATATGTCACTTCGATTTTTAGGGCCGACACGTGGCACGATCTGAATAGAAGGCGGGATCCAGTTCCGCCGATTTGGACCGTCGGGAAGGTCTATATAAACCCCTTAGCTTAGCCCTAGAAAGGTCTTGCTTGGTCGCTTGTTGTCGCTGCTTCCCTTTCTTTCTCCGTCTCTACTCTTCTCTCTCGGCTGTGACCGAATCTCCCCGGTGGTGCCCTAGGGCAATTTCCGGCGATCCCCCCCGTAGGTCACTTCCTCCCGTTGGCTAGGTGACTCTCTTCCTTCTTTTTTTTTGCTTTTCTTCGTCCTTTGTTTTCCCCTTTGTCCTTCTTTCTAAAATGGGTTCTGGTCCGAATGAAGTCAGGTCTAGCCTGTCGGAGGAGAAGTTAGAGCTGGTCCGCTTTCGGTTCTTTTTTCGGCCCGGGTTTCGTTTCGAACCTGTGGGGCCGGAGGACCGGGTAACGCGACCACCTCCAGGTCGGATCGAGGTGTATGTTGAGACACTCTGGGCCGACCTGCGGTTCCCTCTCTATGGGTTTGTGAACGATCTGCTGGTGGAGTACCAACTCATCCTAGCACAGCTTGCTCCGAACTCATAAAGGACCATTGTCGGGTTCTTATTCCTTTGCCTTGCGCATGGGATCCCGACCTTGGTGAGTGTCTTCCGCCGATGTTTCTTGTTAAAGACGAACTCGACGGACGGAGAGTGGCTATATTTCGCCTTTCGAGGCGGTATGTCACTTTTCCGAGGTGCCCCTTCCTCTATTTATGAGTGGAAGGGAAAGTTTTTCTTTCTTGCGTCTGAGGTCTTGTGGGGATTTGACCCGAGGTGGGGGCATCCCCAGCTGAAGGCCCTCAATAGGTTCACCCAGCTTACGGTGGATGAGCAGAGGATTTTTGACACTCTGTGTGGTCTCGAAAAGGATATCAATCTTACCGACCTCCTGAGCGAGGAGGTCTTGGTGAACGTCGGCTTGAGCTCGGCGCGCCCCGAGGGTAAGAGTGGTCGCGTTGTTTTGTCTTCTTTTCTTCTTTTCAAATATTTTCCACATGCCGACAAGCAACACATCCCTCTTCTTCCAACTGAAGAGGAGGGCAGCCGAGGCCGGCGGGGCTCTTCCCGAGCCCAGAAAGAGGGCCAGGCCGGCTCCTACTTCTGCCCTTGCCGAGGCGAGGGGCTCCGGGGCCGGAACGTCCGGCTCTGTCCAGGAGAGGGCCCTAGCGACTGAGCGCGCGAGCTCGGGTTCCAGAGGGGCGTCCGACTCGGCGCCTCCGACCTGCCCCACCCCTAGATCTCAACAGGCAGGTCGGACTATCGTCCTCCTGCGGTGCTCGATGCCCGAGCCGAGTAGAGGCCCCAAGGTCCCGAGCGCGTCCTGCCCCGCCGTCGCGAGTTCGGCCGGGCCAGTTCATCGGGGGCCGGAGGATGCTCCGGAAAGGGATCTGCTGACCCGGAGTCCCCGATTCATGAGGGCAGCTCGGCCCTCCGGGATAGCGACGTCGCGTGCGCAGTATTCCGCCGCGCGATGCTCCCGGCCGATCGGGCCGAGTTCGAAGTCCTCGAGCTCGGAGAGATTGTCGATCAGATGTACCGCAACGCTGTTCGGGTAAGCTGCCTTCTCGTTTTGTCTTTAGTCATCGGTATTTCCTCCACTTTTACTTATTGTCATTTTTCCTGTAGCATTTTCATGAGATCGACATGCTGATATTCATTGCCTCGGGATGCTAGAACGAGTCTCGGCGATTCCAAAAGCAGCTGGAGTCGGCCGAGAAGAGGCTTGCTGAATCGGAGGCCGCGCTGGCGGAAGCCATTGCACGGAGGGAGGCCACTGAGGTCGGGTGGCGAGCGGTTGTCAGCGAGCTAGAAGAGGAGAGGGCCGCGCATGCTTTGGCAAAGTCCGAACTGCGTGCCTTCGAGGTGCGACTTGCTGAGGCCCACGTTGAAGCCGCCGACTACCGGTATGAGGGCAGAGTTCTCCGTCTGAAGGTCGAGCAGCTCAAGGTCCGAGAGAAGAGGGCACTCGAGCAAGCCCAAAACGCTGTGGATCTCTTCAAGGAGTCAGAAAAGTTTCGCGACATACTGGAGGAGGAGACCGTGGACGGGTTCCTCCAGGGCTTCAAAAATTTTCGGAGGTAGATGATGCGATTCTGCCTCCAGTTCGACCTTTCGGGGATCCGGCCAAGATCGGGGGTCGGCGAGGAGAGCGAGTTCGACCTGCCCTCGACACTTAAGGACGAGGAAGAGGCCGCCGAGACCAAGGTCGAGGGAGAGGTCGCCGAGATCGAGCAAATGGTTCGAGTGACTCTCGCTGGGGAGGTTGCCGTGGGAGTTCCCAAGATCACTGGCGAAGCTGCATTTAAGCCCGCCACGGAAGGTCCCAAGCCAATTCCTGTCGAGGACCCCCAGGTGATCATCGTTGACGATCCCAGTACCGATGAAGTCGGAGCCTCCAAAGACCCCTTCTCCTTTTTGCCTTCTTCTTTTGGTTCTTCTTTTGTTGTAAGCGAGGTCGGCCTCTGAACTTATTATACAGCCGAACCTCGATTTTGTACTTTAGCCTTCGGGCTTCCATTAATGAAAGATTTTTTTGCAAATATATGTTTGTCTCTCTTTCTCCTTTTGCATGGTAGATGAGTTTTTGCTTAAATTACTTGAGCTGAATTCTCTTCAGCGAATTTCTCTAAGTCTCCGGGCTCGGCTAAGTTCATAGACTTAGATTCCGTAGACTTAGGTTCCGACTATGTCCAATAGGTTGAATTCCTTTCAGCAAATTTCTCTAAGTCTTCAGGCTCGGCTAAGTTCATAGACTTAGGTTCCGTAGACTTAGGTTCCGACTACGTCTGATAGGGGGGCTCCAAGCTTAAACTTTAGAAAAATTTGCTAAGTCTTCGAGCTCGGGTTCGAATCTTGCCAAGTCCTTGAGCTCGGCTCCCAAATTCCCGAAGTGTTGAGCCCGGAACCCGGACCCTGAAGGGGTTTCGTCAGGTCTTTAGGTTTATCTTTCGAAAGATTTGGCCAAGTCTTCGAGCTCGGCTTTTCGGATATAAGCTTATAAAAAGCTTTAGGGTCGATCTTCGAGGAGATCATAGACCGAGGTCAGGTCATCGTTGGAGCTTTCATACTTTTTGGTCTCGAGCTTGGTTGGAATACCAGTAAGTGGAATTGGAACTTATAATAAACGACCTGGCGTTTCTGAGCTTGGCCAGGGTATCGTCGGGCGAAGCTCGAGGTCGTCGCTACAAGCCATCATCGGCTTAAATCGGTGTCTGGGTTCGGTCGAGTCCTCATTCGGAGGGGCTCGGGACGAGTGAAGATTGAACTGGAGGTTAGCGATGAGGAAGGCATGCACGAGGCCGAAGTTTTCTCAGAAAAGCATCCCGATCTTGGTCGGGGGAGGTCCCGAGCTTGATCGGGATTTTGTCAGCAATATAAGTAAATAGATGTAATGGAGTAGGTACTGAGTGGAATGTACCTCTTGCATCGCCGGAGTTAGGCGCCCCATGCTGAGGCAAGCCACTTCGCTCTTCAGCCAGCTTTTGTGGGCATTCTTTGGCCTGGGATCCGCTTCAAGGGCACTAGCACATTGGGGGATGTTGCTGTTGTCAGGGATCTGTGTAGGTATTATCCTGTTGTCATTGTCGAGCACCACAGGGGGGCCGCAAAGGTACTACCCCATCTTTTCGAGGTCGAGGGAGCTTGGGCTCGCTGTCGACTTATCAGGGCATCTCGATCTTAGTCGAGGAGGCGCTACGAGGGGCCGCGAAGGTACTACCCTGTTGTCGATATCGAACGCCATGGAGGGCCGCGAAGGTACTATCCCATCTTTCCAAGGTCGAGGGAGCTTAGGCTCGCTGTCGACTTATCAGGGCATCTCGACCTTAGTCGAGGAGGCGCTATGGGGAGGCACGAAGGTACTACCCCATTGTCGATGTCGAGCGCCACGGAGGGCCGCGAAGGTACTACCCCATCTTTCTGAGGTCGAGGGAGCTTGGGCTCGCTGTCAACTTATTGGGGCATCTCAACCTTAGTCGAGGAGACGCTACGGGGGCCATGAAGGTACTTCCCCATTGTCGATGTCGAGCGCCACGGAGGGCCGCGAAGGTACTACCCCATCTTTTCGAGGTCGAGGAAGCTTGGGCTCACTGTTGACTTATCGGGGCATCTCGACCTTAGTCGAGAAGGTACTATGGGGGGCCGCAAAGGTACTATTTCGTTGTCGATGTCGAGCACCACGGAGGATCGTGAGGTACTATCCCGTCTTTCCGAGGTTGAGGAAGCTTGGTCTCGCTGTCGACTTATTGGGGCATCTCGACCTTAGTCGAGGAGGCACTACGGGGGGCCGCAAAGGTACTACCCCATTGTCGATGTCGAGCGCCACGGAGGGATGCGAAGGTACTATCCCATCTTTTCGAGGTCGAGGGAGCTTGGGCTCGCTGTCGACTTATCGGGGCATCTCGACCTTAATCGAGGAGGCGCTACGAGGGGGCGCGAAGGTACTATCCCGTTGTCAATGTCGAGCGCCACGAAGGGCCGCGAAGGTACTATCCCGTCTTTCCTAGGTCGAGGGAGGTTGGGCTCACTATCAACTCTCGGAGCATCCCGAACTCGGTCGGGGTCTTTGAGGGAGATCGAGACCGAGCTCGATGTCATCGCGGCGAGGTGTTCCAGGCTTGGCTGGGGCATCCGAACTTGGTCGGGCATCCGAGCTTGGTCGGGCATCTGAATTTAGTCGGGTTTTCTGAGGATCACAAAGGTCCCAATGTCAAGAGGAGCATAGAATGGTTAAGAAAGATTTGTAAACGAATGAACATGAAGAGAGGGAGAGAATCATGTTCTCAATTACCGAGGAACCCTTAGGGTCCTACTGGTAATACATTCGAAGGTTTTCAAAATTCCAGCTTCATGGGATAAGGGTTCCTTCGAGTGACTCCAGCTTGTATGCTCCGGGCCGTTGGACTCGCACGATCCGGTAGGGTCCTTCCCAGTTCGGAGTTAGCTTCCCCTGCTCAGTAGGCTAAGAAGCTTTAGTTTTCCTAAGGACGAGATCTTCCACTTTGAAAAGCTTGGCCTTGACTTTGGAATTGTAGTGCTGGGCCGTCTTCTGTTGGTATCTTGCCATGCAAACCCGGACGGCTTCCCTTGCCTCTTCAACAAGGTCCAAGTTGTTCCTGAGCCGAGAAGAATTGGAGTTGGCATCGTAGTGCTCTACCCTTGGAGAGGGGAGTACGATCTCCAAGGGGATGATGGCCTTCGTCCCATATGCCAGATTGAAGAGGGTCTCGCCAGTGGGTAGTCGAAATGTAGTCCGGTAAGCCCAGAGAACGTTGTATAGATCCTCGACCCACTGTCCTTTGGATCGATCGAGCCTGGTCTTGAGCTCCTGCAAAATGATGCGATTTGTTACCTCGGTTTCTCCATTTATTTGTGGATGGGCGACCGAGGTAAAATGGTGATCGATGCCGAGTTCGGAGCAGAATTCTCTAAAACGGAGATTGTCAAACTGACAGCCGTTGTCGGATATAAGGATGCGGAGGAGTCCAAATCTGCAGATTATTGACTTCCAAACAAAATTCCGCATCTTCGGCTCGGTGATCCGGGCTACTGGTTCAACTTCGACCCACTTGGTGATGTAGTCGATGGAGACAACTAGAAATTTTCTCTGTCCGGTTGCCCGAAAAAATGGTCCCAGGATATCGATTCCCCACTGAGTGAATGGCCGGGGGGCACTGATTGAGGTCAGCAGGGCCGAGGGTCGGTGCTGGATGTTAGCGTTTCGTTGGCACCGGTCGCATCTTCGGACAAAGTCTGTTGCATCCTTTTGAAGTGTGGGCCAGTAGTATCCCTGATGCAAGATTTTGTGAGCCAGCACTCGGCCTCTCAAATGATTTCCGCAGATCCTCTCATGGACCTCTCGCATGGCATAGTCCGCCTCTGATAGGCGGAGGCATCTGAGGAGAGGAGAGGTGAAGGATCTTCGGTAGAGCTTGCCTTCATACAATATGTATCGAGAGGCTAGACGCTTGATTCGGCGAGCTTCGAGCTCATCATTGGGGGGCTTCACTTTGCAAATAACTGATGAGCTCGTCCATTCAGCTCGGCTCTGCCTTGAGGCAAATGGCTGGCTCGAGCTCCTCGGTGTTGGGCGTTTGAAGGTATTCAAGCACCATCGTCTTTGGGAGCTCGCTCATGCGAGAGGTCGCCAGCTTTGACAGTTGGTCTGCTCTCAGGTTCTCCATCTTGGGAATATGTTGGATGGTGAAGGAGCTTAGAGTAGAGGTGAAGTCTCGCACCTTCTGGAGATATTTCTGCATCGACGACTCTCTGGCTTCAAAGTATCCCAAGATCTGGGTCACGACCAGTTGGAAGTCACTAAAGACCTTCAGATCCTTCACCTTCAGCTCCTTTGCCAGTTTGAGCCTGGCAATGAGTGCCTCGTATTCTGCCACATTGTTGGAGGCAAGAAACTCGAAGCGCAGAGCCTGCTCTGCAACTATCCTGTTCGGGCTGGTGAGGATGAGGCCTGCTCCGCTACCTCCCTAGGTTGAGGAACCGTCCACATGCAGGGTCCATAGTTGCCTCGGGGTCTCCTCCGCTGGTGTTGGTGCGGGCTCAGGATCGTCCGACATGGTGCACTCTACAATGAAGTCAGCGAGTGCCTGGGCTTTGATTGCTGGCCTCGGACGGTATTCGAAGTCAAACTCCCCAAACTCGACCGCCCACTTTGTGATCCTCCGGCATGATCTGACCATTGGAGAATTAGCTTCATCGGCTGGTCGGTCAGTATGACCACTGTGTGGGCTTGGAAATAGGGCCGGAGCCTCCGAGCCGAGATGATCAGGGCGAAGATTGTTTTTTTTTCAATTTAGAGTATCAGATCTCAGCATCTCTCAGGATCCGGCTGGTATGATACACTGGTCTTTGAAGCTTGTCCTCCTCTCGAACTAGGATCGAGCTCACTGCGAGCGGGGAGATAGCTAGGTACAGGTAGAGGAGCTCACCCTGTCGGGGTTTTCTGAGTAATGGAGGAGAAGCAAGGAGGTGCCTGAGCTCTTCAAAAGCTTGCTGATATTCTTTCGACCACAAGAAATTCTTCGGTTGCTTAAGGATTGTGAAGAATGGGAGGCACCGCTCGGCCGATCTGGAAACAAATCTTTCCAGGGTCGCGACCCATCCTATTAGCCGCTGTACTTTCTTAATCGTCTTTGGTGGCACCATCTCCTGCAGTGCTCGGATCTTCTTGGAATTTGCCTGAGGTGACTTCGAACGCACACTTGGGTTGAGCTTCATCTGGTACTTTCTGAGTGCGGAGAATATTTCGTTGAGGTTAGCCACATGGTCCTTCACCGTTCGGCTCTTTACCAGCATGTCGTCTACATAGACCTCCATGTTTTGGCCTATTTGGTTCTGAAAAATTCGGCTGACCAACCTTTGGTATGTTGCTCCGGCGTTCTTCAACCTGAAAGGCATCACCTTATAACAGTACGTGCCCCTATCGGTGATGAAGGCCGTCTTCTCCTCATCTTTCGGTGCTATTTGGATTTGATTGTATCCCGAGAAGGCGTCCATGAATGTCAGCAACTGGTGCCCCGAGGTAGAGTCCACGAGCTGGTCAATGCTGAAAAGTGGGAAGCTATCTTTTAGGCAGGCTCGGTTCAAGTCGGTGTAGTCTATGCACATGCGCCACTTTTCGTTAGCTTTCTTCACGAGGACCATGTTGGCGAGCGAGTTGGGATAGGAAACCTCCATGTTTCTTCTGCCGCACAGGCTTGCAGGTCGGTTTCACCTAAAGTTGGTGAACCACGATCTCGGGATCTATTCCCGGCATGTCAGTGGGCGACCAGGCGAAGACGTCCATATTGGTCCGCAGGAACTCGATCAGGTGGTCTTTTTCGCGGGCGCTCAGGCCGGAGCAACCTGCACGGTTAGCTCTGGGCAGTTTTCTTGTAGAGAGATTTGGGTAAGAAGCTCACCAAGCTCTACCCGTTTCTTTCGGGGGCCGTCTCGTGCTTCCAAAGTTTCGATGGAGAGCATCTGTTTCGATGCTTGGGTCGACGCTCCGGCTAGTCGCTCCCTTTGGCTCAGTGCTTTGGCTGGTTGCTTTGCTTTATGAGTCGCCCATATAGCACCGCTTCGCTGTTGATTGGTCCTCACGGACCTCGCATACTCCTTGGTTAGTGAGGAACCACACGAGCAGGTGATAAGTCGAGACCACAGCTCGGAGGGCATTAAGCCCTGGTCGTCCAAGGATAGCGTTGTAGGCTGAAGGTAGGCGGACCACAAGGAAGTCCGTTCTTACAGTACTTTCTTGGGGGGGCGAGGCCAACCATAACCAGGAGGCTAATCTCGCCTTCGATCGAGACCGAATCCCTGGTAAATCCAACCAGTGGAGCATTCATTCTCCGGAGTTGGCTTTCTGTCATCCCCATTTTATGGTAAGCATCATAGTACAAAATATTTGCTGAGCTTCCATTATCTACTAAGACGCGCTTTACATCAAACTTATTTACAGTTATAGAGATGACCACAGCATCATCGTGAGGGGTCTCAACCCCTTCCAAGTCCTCGTCCGAGAATGAGATGGCTTCAGAGGTGCGCGGGCGCTTCAGGGAATCCTTCCCTCGGATGGCTCTTCAACTTGGCTTCCTCCGCCAATGGTGTTGATGGTGCCGGCGATAGGCCTGTTGGCATTTGGATCTTCGGGCTGCGTGGTATTTTCTACTGGCTTTCTTTCCTCATGCTGGTTCCGCACAAACTGGTTGAGTACTCTACGGCGGATAAGTGCCTCGATCTTATCCCGGAGCTGGAAGTAATCCTCCGTATCATGGCCATGGTCTCGGTGGAAGCGGCAGTACTTCCTAGGATTGCGCCAAGCTTCGGGGTCCTGCATCGGGGGTGGAGGTCGGAAGTAATCTTGGCCCTCGATCTCTATCAGGATCTCTGCTTGGGGAGCATTGAGGGAAGTATAATTCTCATACCTCCCCGAGGGTACTCGCGGCCGCGTCGGAGATCTCGGTCGAGGCGGGGACCTTGGTCGGAGCTGTCCCTGCTGCCGAGGTGGATTCCTTAGCCGAGACATGTTCTTATTTTGGCGGAAAGATGGGCTTTTAAGACGATCGTGCTCCTTGCGGCGCCTCTTTTGCTTCTTGGAGGTCTGCTCGGTCGCGCTCCGCCTGGAGGCAATGGCCTCTTTGGCCTTCGCGTACTTCCAGGCTCGGACCAGCATTTTGGTGAAGTCGGCGGGGAAGCTCTTCTCAATAGAGAAGAGGAACCTGTAGGATCGAGCCCCAGTCTTGAGTGCCGACATGGCTATTGACTGGTCGAGCTCACGGACCTCCCAAGTTGTGGCAGTAAAACGGTCGAGATAGTCCTTGAGGGACTCTCCCTCCCTCTGTTTGATGTCAAGGAGGGAGTCCGAGGTTCGCCGCTGACGTCGGTTGGCAGCGAAGTTGGTGGCGAACTATCTGCCGTGCTGCTCAAAGGAAGACACTATGCTGGGCTTCAGCCTAGAGAACCAGAGCCGAGCCGCTCCCCGAAGTGTCGCTAGGAAGGCCTTATAGAGCATAGCCTCCGAGGACCCCTGCAATGCCATGAGGGCTCAGTAGCTCTCCAAATGGTCGAGGGGGTCGGTCATTCCATTATAGGGTTCCACTTTGGGCATTTT
>JAOXJJ010000610.1:0-30827 GCA_025769935.1 Phoenix roebelenii
TGATATAATATAATATAATATTATATTTATAGTTTAATATAACAATGGTGACAAATTCACTGTACCTATCAATATCATAAAGATTAGATTATTTGCCACTCACTCATTATTATTTATTTATTTATTTATTTATTTATTTATACGTTCATTCGTATATATATTTATAAATACATTTATTTACTTATTTATTATTTTATTCATTGAAAAATATTTATTTATATACATATTTATTTATGCATTTATTTATTTATTTATTTTTTTCTTTTCTTTTTTTCTTTTCTTCTTTTTTTTCTTTTTTTTTTCTGTTCTTCTCCTTCCTTTCTCTCCCTTCTTCTCCATTTTTCTCCTCCCGTGCGGCCGGCAGGGTCGGAAGGGGGCCAGACCGTGGCCGGCGGCGCCTGCGGTAGTCTCGGCAGCCGTGGCCGGCCTCCTGCGAAGTGCTCTCCTCTTGCGAGGTCGACGGCGCCGGAAAGGGGCCGAGCCGTGGCGGACGCGGGAGGGGGCGAGTCGTGGCCGGCGGCGGCCGCAGGAAGCGGGAGGGCGCCCCCTTCTTCTTCCTCTTCTTCGGCACCTCCCCACCGTGGGGGTGGGGACATCCATGGCTACCGGTCGACCTCTTTCTTCTTCGGCACCTCTCCATCCGTGACGGGGACATCTTGGCTAGCGGCGGCCGCGGGAAGGGGAAGACCGCTTCTTCTTCCTCTTCTTCGGCACCTTCCAACTATGGGGGCGGCGGCGGTGGGGAAGAGGGAGGGGGGTGGGAGAGGAACATGAGGGGGGTTGGGGAGGATTTTTTTTTTTTTTAAATAGGGATATTTTGGTCAAACATAGAGTTTTCCAACAAATTTCAAAACAACATTTTCGGAAAGTTCCAAAATGGATCTTCCGCCAAAAAGCTATTTTCAGCTTTCTAAAAAAACTAAAACAGCTTTATCAAACACTATTTTTTATCTAAAAATAATTTTGGAAGGATAGAAAGTGCTTTTCGGTCCTCCAAAAAGCTCTACCTAAGATGGGAAAATGTAGATGGACCGGGAACTCTAGTTTAACATTTTCGGTTCAGCTCGCTCAATGACCTAGCCCAGCCCATCCCCGCCACACCGACTTAAAACCCTAAACCCCCTTTTGGATCCGGCGAGCGAGAGAAACAGATCGCTCCCTGCCTCCCTCCCTCGTGTCCGATCTCTCGCTTTCTCTTCGCTTCCACTTCTCCTGGGATCGTGTCTCCTAGGATCGTGTCTCCTTCCAAGCTTTGCTTCTCGTTCCTATGGCGGTAAGTCTCCCTCACATTGGAAACCATCGTTTACAACGGGAAATCTCTCTCCCTGTTCTTGTACCAAACCAAACCCTAACCGTAACCCCAGCCCTAGCACATCTCATCTCCACGAGCATAAACACTCCTATAGGAAACCTGGATTCCCCCCAACTTGTCTGATTTTTTTTTTGGAAAAATGTTTTTTGGAATCGTATATCAAACCCTAGAACCCTATGACGGTGTCTTGCCGCGCCGTCTTGTTGCAAGGGCTGCAACCACCTGTGGCCTAGAGAAAGCAATGCACATAAGTATTGCTTAGTTCGAACCGTTCTTGATTGAGATGTGAAAGGAAGTGGTAATTTTTTGTTGAAATTTCAGCAATTGAACTCAGATCTTTTGTATATGCCTTCATTTTTTTTTGCTATATTAGGTGACATTTTTTTTCTTTCTTTCTTTCTTTTTGTGCTTTTGTTCTCTATGTTCCTCTTCATTGCATTCTTCAAAGGAGATTATGAGATTTTAGTTAACCTTATGACTTCCTAGTTTATTTCGTTCTGTTGTTTTTTTTTATAACTTTTTTTCCATACTTGAATGATATGCTTTTGCTATCAATTATTACTATTATATTTGACTTGATGGATTGATGTATAATGAGACCATAGGGTTATTAGGATACTTGAAAGATATCATTTCATTTAATTAGAAGATATAAATTCCTGGTTACTAGGATACTTGAATATTTGCTGGTCATTTTGGCATGTGCTTTGCACATGCACGTTGAGAAGTGTATTGATTATTTATTCAGTTATTATGAAGAACTTAATTCATTACATAAATGTGAAAGCTAAAATTTGTTCTAAATTTGGATTTATAACTAAATTTCAGATAGTCTCAAGAAGTACCATCTACTTGGTTTTTTGTGTGAATTATTTTATTAATTTAAAAAATAAAATTCAGTAATGATATTTCATAATGCTCTATATTTTTCATTATTTTTGTGGGATTAGTATCAATTATCAAATGTTTCTTTTCTTGGTGGAAATTTGACTTAAAAATTATATTGACGAATTGGATAAGAGTCACATAACAATCAAGTATATTATGATGATGATGATGTAATCGCTAATCTAGAGTTCCTCCCTTGTGTGTCCAGTACTTCAATTGTTTTATTCTCTAGCTGTTTGCCTCCAAGTTGCTACTATTGATTGTTAGAACAAATTTAATATCTAATTTTACCCCATCAAAATTTGATGGGTTTGAATTTTTATGATAATAGCAGTTCATGATTGAACATTAACAATGTTTGGAGACCCAGGCAGGTCATTCCACTTGATTCGCCACTCGACACATTACACTATAGGTTAAAAAACTGTGTTGATGATGTAGGGAAGAATATGACCATTGTTTGGCTACATCGTTCTTTCTCTCAATTCCCTTAATCATAATAGCACAACCATCAAATGCCGGTCAATCCCTATGAAGTGAAAGCACGGTGGCTACTTCCAATGGGAGCGAAGGTGACAGGACCAGATTTGGTGGGAACCGGGATGTACTTGTCGAATCACCTTTCTATTTTCTTGTTTTTCTTCGCTGCAATTTGGTGGCTATTTCAACCAAATGCAATGTTTTTAAAACCGGACTGGACAGCGAACCGGTAAACTGTCCGGTTCTTGGGTCGATTAGTCCGATCGACGGTTAGGCCGGCCTTGAAGAGCAAGTCTGAAGCCACTGAAACCCCTCTTCCATGTTGTCCTCTAGAAGCCATTGAAAACTCTCCATTCCTCTCAGCGAGCATCACCCTGAGCTCCTCCAAATGCTTGTCTTTCAGGCTCCCCCTCCACTCCATGTGCATAAATCCTCTCAAATCAATCTTATTCGACCTCCCTCACAGCTTTCTAGCAAGTGCTAGCGCCTGCACGCTTCTTCGTGCATCACAGCTTTCCAGCAAGCGCTAGCGCCTTCTCGCTCCTCCGTGCAATGTGGTACTCGACGGAGATGGTGTGGAAGGGCCTTCTCCTTTAGGGCCTACCTCTAGAATGCGAAGAGAGGAGGGGGATTCATCCTCGAGAGCTTCTTTCTTGGTTCGGAGGAGGGCCTTCCGTGTCTCCTTGTGGAAGGCATGGAGGATCTTGGGAGTGGGGAAGATGCCCTTGCCGAGGAGCCATTGATGGCTTCGATATTGGGGTTGAAGGGCTTCTTCCTTTCGGAGCAGGGGAGGAGGGTGAGGATAGGGCGGAAAGAGAGGCAAGAGATGCCTCCATGGGGAGGAGAGAGAGGAAGAAGCATCTTCTAGCCCGTTGGTCCTTTGAATCAGACTGAATTAGCGATTGGTTCCTAGTTCAATTGGTCGAACTGCCTAGTTCGGTTTAGTTTTAAAAACATTGACCAAATCAAGTATTTTATTTTATTTTATTTTCTAGTTTTAGGAGGACGGGATTGGATCCAAGCATTAAGATAGCAAGGGAGGGAAGAGAAATTTGGTAGTTTGAATTTTGGGAGGAGATATTGCTTGTTCGGTGTTTGGAAAGGGAAGGAGAGTAAGTGAATATGTATTCACTAGTTGAACCCGGTTAACCAGTAGTTGAATTGGGGACTTGTGACCTAGCCCCTGTGACAAGTTGAGTGGTGAGGTCACAGACTACCGTTTTCAGCACGTTTACAGGCCTCGCCGGCGTGCATAGCACTTTGGTCCATATGCAGGAGCCCTAGTGTTATTTTCTTGTGTACCTAGTGTTATTTTCTTGTGTATTTTTTTTATTTATTTTGCATTTTCGTCCTTATGTTGCTGTTTTTAGCCAGCTTGTTATGGCAGTGTTTAGTTGTTTTAGTGTCCCATGATGTTTGTTGGATCATGGATAGTTGCATGATCACTTGTTGGGATCATGGGTAGTTACATAGGGGGCTACATATGGAACCTCATGTCTGTTGTTTTAGTCAAAATATTTTGAATAGAAATATTGCTTTGGCAAAAGTAATCCTAGATTGGAGACCACTAGAGGAGGATTCCTCGAATCTGGTGGACTCCAGATCTTCTCCCCCCTTCTCTTCATATCTTGTTCCCTAAATTCTCTGTCCCGCATCAGTTTAATATCAGAGCCAGCCAGGGCTTTGCCTCTATGCCAAAGCCCTGATCCTGTCTCCTTGTTCCCCTCCCTAAACCCCCCTCTTGGTTCACCCGTAGCAGTCATCAACCTAGGGATCTAGCATATGGATAGGCTGTCTTTGTTTCGTATGCTGCACGAGTTCTTCACAGCATACTTTGCACCACGAACGTCGGAGCGTGTTGAGCGCCGACGACTAGTGCACAGTGCGAAGAAAAGGGAGAGTCTTACGTCCCTTTTCTCCTTCCTCTCGATCGGCTCTCACCAGAAGGAGCAAGGGGAGGCTTCTCCTATGATCTTACCAACCAGTCAAGGGTTTCGTGACCATCCGCTGTCCACCACTGCAGGCCACAGGATCCACTCTGTAGCAGTAGCCACAGAGATCAGAACAACCTCCCAAAACCGTCGGGAGGTTGAGGGAGCACCGGTTAACGGGTAAGTTCCCCATCCGTCACCAAGTTCATTAGCCCGGATCCACCCAGAAGGAAAAAAGAAGAAAAAAAAAAAAGGAAAAAGAAAAAAAAAGAAAAAAAAGCTGCACGTGCCCCGCCCCACGAGAGTCACACGTGAGTCGCACAAGCTAGTCACAAAAAAAATAAAGAGGAAATACCTCTTCGTTTCCCTCACGACCAGCCGTCGTAGAGCCGCCGCCGCCAGGTCAGTGCGCCCGTCCTTCGCTGCCGCCACTTCGCCTCTCCTCTTCGCCGCGAAGCCACTCTCGTCCGCTGTCACCGATCTCCTCTGCGACCGCCTCCGTCGTTGCCCGTCACGACGCCACCTCCTTCATCTTCCCCGCTGTCTCCACCCTCCATTAACCCTCGAGTTCACTATTTTCCTCTTCCTCCAGCTCATCGAGACTCCTCTCCTTCCCATCTCTAATCCCTCAAACCCTAATCCCCTTTCTTTTCCCTCCCATCTCACCGAGACCCCTCTTCCTCCGCGCTGCCACCTCCGACCTCCGTCACCGCCTCTGCCTACGCCGTCTCGCCGCTTCCATCACCTCCCAAATCGAAGATTCTCTACCCCCTTAGATTTTTTTTTCCTACATCTTCCTCATACGTCGTTCTTCCGCTGCCAAGAAGGATCCGAAGCTAATCCAGAAGCTTTGGGTCCCTTCCACATCAATTCTCTCAGGCAAGCGGGCCGACCCCCTTCAGCATTTGGCCCGTTTCCACGTGGACTCGAGTGGCTCTTTTGGCCTATTGCTTCGCGGCCCGGATCAGGATCAGGGGTTCAGCCGTCTTCCAGCTGCTTCCACTCTGACATCTAATCTCTTCCACTGATTCAGATCTGTAAGAAAAGATCGTATCTTTTTTTTAAATAATTTTTCAGCCGTATCTTATAAACTAGTTTATCTTTAGATTGCTATTTCTTTTACTTCATGTTGTTGGTTTGAGATAGAACCTTAATTTTATAAGAGCCTATGCCTCTTGAAACCTCTTGAAAACACATATTGAGCCTCACAAGTTAATTTTTTCAAATCCTCAAAAGGCAACTAGGAAATTTTACTTAAATCTGATGAAGCCCTAATCAATTTGAAGGACCCCACTTTCATTAGATTAACCTGTAAAGATTTTGCATGACCCAGGCCAAGGTTGGCAGTATCTAAGGCCCTGATATTTAGTTATCACCTGTGCTAATTCGAAAGTAACCGAGACTCTGTCATAAGTATTTTATTCAAGATTGTTGATTTAATCTGAATGTTAATTTTTATATTTAGGATTTTCATATCCTAGAGCATGACAACTCGCAGCGGTACATCCTACTCACATAAGATGTCTACCAACCCAAACCAACAGGTGTTAGATGGCATTGCGACATTAGAAACCAGATTAGGGGCAAGGATTACTGACCTTGAAACTAGATTGAATACTCGCTTGACTTTGGCTGAAAATTCAATCACCAACCTCCAAGTTACTAACAATGATGGAGAGTCTGAACTTGGTGAGTTTGAACCGCCCCGCCCAAGATGCCTTGGGCAACAATACCAGAGGGACATCTAAGAACGCGTGAGACACCAGATGAGTGTGTAATGCGCAGTATTAAGATAGAAGCACCAAGTTATGATTGTCGCCTCGACCCAAAAGTTTTCATTGACTGGCTCGCTGATATGGACCATTACTTTAAATGGTATAGTCTATCTGAAGATCGCAGAGTTCATTTTGCAAAAATGAAGCTCATTGGTCCCGCCAAGTTACATTGGAATACAGTAGAAAACATACTTGCTAGAGCTAGGCAACCCCTTATGGTACAATGGGATGAAATGAAGGAAAAATTAAAGGAAAAATATCTCCCTGTATCCTATAAGAGTGGCTTGTTAGATCAGTGGCAACGACTGACTCAAGGAAACAAACCTGTGTCTGAGTACATCGCTCACTTTGATTAGTTCTTCATGCGATGCGATGCACGCAACATTGTGTTGTTTCTTTCTAAGTTTGGGTCCGGATTGCGAGATGACCTACAAAAAGAGCTTATTCTATGCGAGGTCAATTCTTTAGAATATGCCTATCAACTTGTCCAAGACATCGAGCGTTACAATAATAAGACAACCTTCAGGCGTTTTGATCTTAAGGAGTCCAACCACAAGTTCACCCACGGGAGTCAAACTAACACTTGGGGTAAGCCCAATATTAGAAATCAAGCGACAAAGTCCCAAAAAATTAATGATCAAAAGAATAAGGGAATTTTAAGCGAACCATCCAAAGTTTCTCGAGATCAGTGTTACAGATGATTTGGTTTTGGGCATAGAGCTAGCCAATGCCCTACTAAGAAAACACTGATCATCGAATAAGAACGAAATGATGAAGATGAGTTGGTCTATGAGCTTGAGGTAGACCTTGAAGATTCAGATGAAGGTGAGGAGCCCGCCTCACTTGAGGGTCCCACTCCTTTAGGCGTAGTTAGGTGTGTCCTTACACAACCGAAGCAAGAAGATGATGACTGGAGGCGTCGATCCATATTTCACACCTATATCAAATGTGGCGAACATAGCTGTAAAGTTATCATCGATAGTGGGAGTAGCGTCAATGTTGTATCCACAAGAACCATCAAGAAGCTACAGTTAAAGATAGTGCCTCATCCTAATTCTTATAATGTGTCTTGGGTGGATAAAACCGCCATACTGGTCACTGGGCGTTGCCTATTCCAAATTAACTTTTCTGAATATAACGATAAGGTCTGGTGTGATGTTATTCCCATGGATGTTGGACTTATCATCCTTGGCAGACTCTGGCTTTACGATTTGGATGTGACCATTTATGGCAAATCCAATTCTTGTTCTTTTGTTTACAAAGGAAAGAAAATTCGTCTGAACTCTTTGCCTTCTAGGCTCTCTATTACTAGAAAGAAGGATGTGAAGGTTGAAAAGCGTCTTCAAATTATTAGTCCTAAGGAGTTTGAGAAAGCAGCAACCCAAGAATCCATAGTCATTATGTTAGTTTCCAAAGAAGTTGCTCCTGATTTCCAAATAGATTTTCCGAATGAAGTTCATCATGTTCTAGAAGAATTTAAGGATATCTTCTCTGAGGACCTTCCTGATGAGCTCCCTCTTATGCGTGACATTCAACACGCCATAGATTTGGTCCCAGGGGCAACTCTTCCGAACTTGCCTCATTATAGACTCAATCTGATTGAACACGCTGAATTGAAACGACAAGTTGATGAACTACTTCAAAAAGGATTTATCCGAGAGTCTTAGCCCGTGCGCGGTGCCTGCACTTCTGACGCCAAAAAAAGACGGCATCTGAAGAATGTGTGTGGATAGCAGGGCAATTAATAAGATAACGGTTAAGTATCAATTTTCAATACCACGATTGGATGACATGCTCAACATGATGGTGGGTGCCGCTATCTTCTCCAAAATTGACTTTAAGAGTGGTTATCACCAAATTCGTATCCGCTCCGGTGATGAATGGAAAACAGCTTTCAAGACCAAGGATGGACTATACGAGTGGCTAGTCATGCCCTTTGGGTTGACAAATGCATCTAGCACATTTATGCGAATCATGACTCAAGTGCTAAGACCTTTCATGGAAAATTTTTTTGTAGTCTATTTTGACGATATCTTAATTTATAGCAAAAGCAAGGAACAACTTGAGCACCTACATTTGGTCTACAACTCTCTTAGGAAAGAAAGTCTATATGCGAACCTTAAGAAGTGTTCATTTATGACTGATCGTGTTATTTTCTTAGGGTTTGTTGTGTCTTCTGAGGGTATTTCCGCAGACCCACAAAAAGTCCAAGCTATTCTTGAATGACCCGAACCCACTATATTATTTGAGGTGCGAAGCTTCCACGGCTTAGCCACCTTTTATAGGAGGTTTATCAAGAACTTTAGTACGATAACTGCACCTATTACAGATTGTATTCGAAAAGATGAATTTCATTGGACCGTTGCAGCCTCAAAGGCATTTCAAGAGATCAAGACTAGAACAACAGAAGCTCCGGTCATGCGCCTTCCCGATTTTATTAAAGTTTTTGAAGTCTCTTGTGATGCATTTGGTATAGGTATAGGTGGAGTCTTAAGCCAAGAAAAACATCCTATCACATACTTCAGTGAGAAGCTGAATGATGCCAAACGGAAATATCCCACCTATGACAGAATTTTACGTAGTTGTACAAGCGCTGCGTCACTATTTGTTACCTCAAGAATTCATCTTATATTCCGATCATGAAGCTTTGAGATACTTGAATTTTCAGAAACGATTGAGTTTCCGACACGGAAAGTGGGCTGAATTTCTTCAAGAATACACATTCGTATTATGTAATAAAGCTGGAATTGACAATAAGGTAGCTGATGCCTTAAGCCGACGTGTAGCGTTACTTTTTCAGTAAGCATAAAGGTCATTGGATTTGAGCGTATGATTGATTATGCATCTTGTCCAGACTTTCTAAGATTTATGCTAGCGTGTTAGCAGGTCGCACCAGGGACAATAGTGACTACCTCATGGTAGATGCTTTCTTCTTCAGAGAAAACAAGTTGTGTATCCCTCAAACGTCCCTTAGAGATTTTCTTGTTTGGGAACTCCATGCGGGAGGAATAGCTGGACATTTTGGTAGAAATAAGACCATTGATATGGTCGAACAAAAAATTTATTGGTCTAGTTTGAAAAGGGATGTTGCAAAAATTGTTAGTCGTACTTGTCACTTATCCAAGCAGCGCAAACAAAATACTGGCTTATATACCCTCCTTCCTGTCCCTGATCGTCCTTGGCAGGACATTAGTATGGATTTTGTGCTAGGACTACCAAAGACTAGAAGCATGATTCCATTCTTATGGTAGTGGATCAATTTTCTAAGATGGCACATTTTCTGCCAACTTTCAAGACTTCTGACGCCTCCAAGGTTGCGAGGATAATCTACGACGAGGTTGTTAGGCTCCACGGGCTTCCTAAATCGATAGTGACTGATAGAGATGTCAAATTTGTTAGTTATTTTTGGAAGATCTTCTGAAATTTTATGGGCACAAAGCTGAAATATTCTACAGCATATCACCTCCAGATAGATGGTCAAACTGAGGTGGTCAACCATAGCCTAGGAAACCTTCTAAGATGTTTAGTGGGTGACCACCCGAAAAATTGGGATCTTCTCCTTCCACAGCTGAATTCGCCTACAACAGCTCTGTGAACAAGACCTCTGGTTTGAGTCCTTTTGAAATTGTTTTAGGCTACGTCCCGTGAAAACCTGTTGATCTTATCCCAGTAGCACCTAACAACAGAATATCTGAGACTGCCGAGTCCTTTGCGCAACACATGCAAAACTTGCATAAAGAGATTAATAAGAAAATTGAGAGCAATAATGCAAGATATAAAATGGCCATTGACTTACGTCGACATTATCAAGAATTTTGAGTGGGTGACGATGTAATGATCAGAATCAGACCTGGATGGTTTCTACCGAGAGCCGTTAGAAATTTGCATGCCCGAACTATGGGTCTATATAAAATTCTGAAACGGACTGGATCTAATGCATATGTGGTGGATATTTCAAGTGATTTTAGGATTAATTCAGTTTTTAATGTAGAAGACTTAGTTGCCTATAGAGGTCCGACAACTATTCCTGAAGACTCATTCACTGAGCTTGATACTGACCTCACATCCAATTTTGAAAACCTATCTCCTACTCCTGCCTTGCCTCCTGTATCTTTTTCTCCGCAGATCACGGATACAGTGGAACAGATTTTGGATGATCAGATTGTTAGTACACAGGGCGGTGGATATCAGCGATATCTTGTCAGATGGCATGGTAGTCAAATGATACCTAGATTAGCAAAGATAAGCTTCAACGACTTGCTTCAGACCTGTTGGAGCATTACCAGAGCTCCGTTTCGCCATAGGCGAATTCTTCTCAGCTGAGGGGAGTTGGTGAGGACACAGACCACCATTTTCAGCACGTTTACAGGCGTCGCCGGCATGCATAGCACTTTGGTCCATATGCAGGAGCCCTAGTGTATTTCCTTGTGTACTTAGTGTTATTTTCTTGTGTATTTTTTTTATTTATTATGCATTTTCGTCCTTATGTTAGTTGCTGTTTTTAGCCAGCTTGTTATGGCAGTGTTTAGTTGTTTTAGTGTCCCATGATGTTTGTTGGATCATGGGTAGTTACATGATCATTTGTTGAGATCATGGATAGTTACATAGGGGGCTACGAATGGAACCCTATGTCTGTTGTTTTAGTTAGAATATTTTGAATGAAAATATTGCTTTGGCACAGATACTCCCGGATTGGAGACCATTAGAGGAGGATTCCTCGAATCTGGTGGACTTTATATCTTCTCCCCCCCTTCTCTTCATATCTCGTTCCCTAAATTCTCTGTCCCGCATCATTGAGCCAAGTCACTGAGTTCTAAACATTGGCCATCAATAGCTATATAATAGCCAAAATGATGAAATAGTAATAAATAATTATTGCTACTTGGTCACATGTCAAAAATATATAGCATAATAGAAAGGGTCCAAAATTACCATAGTAGTCATTATAATATTGTAGTAGTCCTTATTATGGATCATACCATGCCCATTCTTTTTGCTTTATTATTACATAATTAAATTTAAAATCTAATATTAGAAGAAATTTGCTTTTGATAGTTTTGTTTTAAATCCAAATAAAGTCATCCATATCCTTTCACTATCTCATTTGTAGGCTATTTTTTTTTTTAGCATATACCTAGTATGAAGTTTAATACAATGGTGGGTGTTATACTCTAAATCATAAGGGAAAAAACTATGGAAATAAAAATATTAAATAAATCAATATTCAGGTATGCAGGGCTCATGAATGGAAGATTAGGGATCTGTCTAATTTGACAAAAGTTGTAATGGCTGTGTATAAGAAGAGTAATTGCATTATGTATTAGTTGTATACTTTTAAGATTTTGTATAGCATATCATAGAATATATATATTTATATCTAAATAGATAGATAGATAGATAGATAGATAGATAGAGAGAGAGAGATGTGGACTAGGGTCCAGTTGGATCTCATGTTGGATCATGTCAGTTGAGTCGGAAGATGGGGATTTGACCGATGTTTGAGCCGTTGAATGTGATGTATATATCAAAATTGTTTATAGTCCAAAAATTATGTGATTTGGAGATCTCTAGCTTTCACATTAAATGGCCAAGAATGAGCATTTTCAGCCATTTGATGCATAGGTTAGGAGTCTCTAAATTGCATGATTTTTGGTTTGTAAGCAGTTTGGAGATGGTAGATCATATTCAGTAGTTTGGATAATATTCGAATTAATTTATTATATGCAATCATTATAAGAAAAAAATTGTAGAAAACTTAGCAGTCAAGAATGTACAATTTGATTTATGGTAGTAATGGGCAAAAATAGAGCTAAAAATGATGCCATTATAACTTAGCCTTTTCCTCTTGAAATCATGTTTTGGATAACATCAAGGTGGCTTCATTCAGTACAAGCTGAAATGAGCATGTGTCTACTTTATATCTCGATTTTGTAGGCCTGGAAAGCAAAAACATTTCGGGCAAAACTCTTGCTTTTGGTTTAAACTTCAAACGATGATGCTCCAGACTATGTTTTGTTTATCCGTTACTTATTGTCCTGATCTCAACATGGCTCTGTAGATCAATTGTTTTATGTCTATTGGAGAGATGGGATTGCAGGCAAGGTTGAAGTACATTTTTGAAAGGGCGGTACCTAAATCATCTCATATTAACTGCCCAATTATATGAAACATGAACCAGTAGGAATTTCCCTGGGTTTCAGGCACTAGCGATCCTGGCATCTGGAGTACCTCCATGCTGTCTGGAGTCCCAAGTAATAGCTTCTTTTCTTCCGGAAGAATGGGGAGTTTAAAAAGTAATAGCTTGATTTAACAAAATAATTTGTTTACTTCAGTGTGTAAAGCATTATCTCTAACGATTGTATGCCCTTTTTCTGTTGTAAAAGTTATCTTGCTACATTATCAAGGTTCAACAACCTTGTGTCTCTATTGATGTTGCAGGCTGTTCCAGTTAACCCAAAACCTTTCTTGAACAACCTGACTGGGAAGCCTGTAATTGTGAAACTGAAGTGGGGGATGGAATACAAAGGTAATTTTTTTACGTTCTTGTTTTATATCTGCAAGTGGTCATGGTTACATGATGTCAAGTGTTATATTTCCTATCTTATGTAACTCGATTTTGTGTTCTAATTTTTCAGGTTATCTTGTCTCGGTAGATTCCTATATGAATTTGCAGGTATTGCTTTTCTTAAAGTTACTCTTAGGGATTTTGCCCACTCTTCTTGTGCTATTGTTATAGTACTTTTGATTAATTAGATCAATTTAACAGTAAGATCATTCTCTGCAGCTCGCCAACACCGAAGAATACATTGATGGGCAATTCTCAGGAAATCTTGGGGAGATACTAATAAGGTAATTAATTGTCACCCATAATGTGTTTGCTCTATATTTATATGTTCAGAAAATTAACATCTGCGATTAGAAGTCACGTTGGCTCGTTCAAAAGCTATTCTTATGCCTTATCTGTCAGCATAGAGTAATTCTGATTAAAATAAAATAAAAACCTTTGGGCTCTTCTGCATACACATGTATACTGAGGAAGAGAAGTGAATAAAAAATGTGGAAAAAAAACTATTTTGTATGATATAAAACCTGTGAGAAGCTGAAATAAAATTGTGGCATCATTTGATGTGCGGACTCCTTTTTGCTAACCTGTCATATAATTCATACTGACTGCTTCTTGTGATTTGGGGATGATCGTCTTTGACTTCATTTCATTTATGGCATTCCAGATGCAACAATGTACTGTACCTCCGTGGTGTACCAGAAGATGAAGAAATTGAAGATGCTGAATGACGATAAGCATTGCTTGCATCCAGAAGCCACTTTTCTTTTCCCTGTTATTCAGATGTCCATGTGTAGGATATGCAGCAAAAGTGTCAACGCACACTATATCATCACTTCTAGTGGGGAATTAAAAGAAAAGGAGGAGAAACAAAAACATGCTTGATTGCTGCGTTAATTATGTATCAAAATCCTTGGGCATGGCATCCACGCTTAGAATTCAAAATATAAGTAATATTTCTGCGCTTCTTTCCCCTGCTACCGTCAGCAGGTAACTTGGCATGAACTAACCAAATCAAGATTTAGCTTGTTTCTTTGCTGCTATATTTATGTTTTAAATATTCTTTATGATGGTATGATGCTTTAAAATTCTAAATATTAGCTGCTTTTGCACTCTGCCCTCTGTTCATCAATCAACAGGTAGGATTGTTTTCGAACCATCTCAAAATTCCTGCGAATGTGATTGTGATTATCATGTAACTCCATGCAGAATGTATCATCACTTCTATTAGGGAATTGCGAGAGAGAGAAAGAGAGAGAGATATGAGTTTAGAGTGGGAAAGCTGGCCGAGGTCAGCATGGGCTTCAGCTGAGAGAGAGAGATAGAGAGAGAGTGCATGTGCGTGTTCGGGATCTTTTCAGTGGGATGAGGAGAAAACGGGCCGTGGTCAGCCTGGGCTTCAGTTGATGGATGCGTGGTGCCTGTGGAAGTTCTACGATGCTCATAAGTTTTATCAGATGAAGGCCGCACGCTGCAGGATTTGGGACCGGGTTCCGGCCCGGCCTCGGTCCACTATTTGCAAAAAGTTTCTGGCCTATGCCTGTTCCCAAGCCTTGAAAAACTTTCAAGCTGGACCTGGGCAGGGTGTGGCCCATAGGCACGGCCCATTTCCAGCACTAGCATCCGTTAGTGACCGCCGATCCTTGACAGTTTTTGTAGTTCACCATCAGATCCGGACCCATGTGGTTGGCATTAATAAAGCAAGGTATCTAGTTGTTTGAGAAACCCGGATCTCTCCCTCTCAATGGTCACTGTGCTAACGGCTCAAATGTGATACGTAGTGGACCGTGGCCCGATGACATCAATTGCTATTCTAGGGATTCCGTTCCAAGTCGATCCGTTTTGTTTCGATGGCCTCAGTGTGTGGCCGGAAGAGGAAGAGCGCCACGTGAAAAGTGAGGTAGGGGGCGGTGCAACAGCGGGTGGGAGCGCGTGGAAACGGAACGGAGCCAAAGGTCCGGTGGGCGCGGCCACGTGAAGATCGGAGGAGACCAGACCGACAGAGTGCCCACTCTTTTATGTCTTTTCTTCATCCAACCCACTTCATGTTGATGCCGATGGTTTGGTGGCGACCGCGGGCTACAAAACATCGGCAGAAAACTCTTCCCCAGACCACTTTCTTTCTTGCGTACGTCTATCCACGTGATTTCCGTGTCTCGTGCTGATTCCAACAACCATCATAGAGGAATACTGTTGTGAGCTGAGAAATGGATGGCGCACCTATATGGCGCTGAGAAGCAGCACCTATATGGCGCAAAAGATTTGAGGAATTTGGTCATTCGATGGCAACCGATGGTTATGGTTAGATAGGAGCATCCGGTGCCCACGAGGAGTGTGATGGAGAAAGCTTTGCTTCAAATAACTGAGATCATTAGAGCTATAACCACAACCTCATCTAAGATGATTAGAGACATTTGGGATTTCTATCTTGCTATTACAGTACTCAGGATCGTCCTTGTCTTCCGATTATCTTAGGATGAACTTCGATGGTAGTGTGTCCGGTGATGGAGATAATGCAGGAGTAGGTTTTGTGATTAGGAGTCATAGCTCAAGGTTGATTGCCGCCAGAGACAAAACATAACTGGATTGATAGCTACTGGGGTGAAGCTTGGGATAGCATGCGAAGGTATTACCTATGCGAGACGGGTGCTGAGGGCTGAGCATATTCTGCTTGAGGGGAATACAGCTACAATGATTGATTGGATCTGGAAGGAGAGGTGTGTGTGTGTTGGGGGGAGGTTGTAAACTCTGGTGGATGGTGGATGAGTGCAGTACCTTTCAAGCCGTGCATATGTATCGGAAGACGAATAGGGCCGTTGGTTGGGTCGCCTCCTATGCTGCTCAATATTTCGGAAAGATTCTTTAGACACACCAGGATCTCTTTTCCAAAAAACAAAAAGCAATCGATGGTTGGATTGCATCAGCGATGACCTTGTTCCTGCGTGGCAGGCTGGTGTCATGGTGTCATTTTGGATAGAGTGGGATTTCTTGTGTTCTTGTTTTTTTATCTAATTGCTTTGGATGGCGGAGGGGATGTGGTAAGGGGGAGCCAAAGGTGGTGAATCTAAAGGTGATGAGAAAATATGGATTGTTATTATTTAATGATATGCCCCTAATAGAAGTACATCCAAGCTCAAAGTATCAATAGGATGGACTTCCCATACATCCTGGGATTGCACGCATCCACTCTTTCGTGCCAAATTTACAAATCTTGTCAATTTAGCTGCAACTAGCCCTCTTTTTGTCAACCTGAAAAAAAAAAAGAAAAAAAAGCGTCAGCATCGGCAGCTATCGTCATTTGAACAACAATGCAATCATTGAAGATTTTTCATAAAAAAATAAACTGAAATAAGATTTGTTCTAAAAAAAATAAAAATAAAAGATAGGGCACATGCATTTTATTGAATTTGATGGAGATAGTTTTAAAGAGAAAAATTACAAAACCTCCATTGAAGTTTTTATTTATTATAATTACATCCAATAGTTTCTAAAACCAATACTTATGCTCAGTTAAATTAATGACATGAATGAAACTGTTTACCTCGTGTGACAAAGCAAAATTACTCTTAGGTGGAGAGAAAAATGTACACGTTTTGTTATGTCTTTGGATGGTTGTTATATTACTTAAGATTATTTTGGCTATTTTTGAAATTATTTTTGATACCTCATTTGCGTCCTATTTAGAATTATCGGTTTGACCAATGTTGTGTTAAATTATGGATTAAAATATTGGATTAAAAATAAAACTCAGGGCATAAGCGTAAGTTTTCAAACTATTAGGTGTAAGTGTAATTCAGCCTTAGTCCTAATTTTTTTTTGTAATATACCATAATGTATTTTTTTCTCAAGCGAGAACATTTGAACTTTGAATGCACCCAAATATCACATCATATTTCCTCCCTAGTCCCTAAATAACAACTTTTTGAAAGAAAAATTGTTTTAGGGAATGTTTGATCATAATTTTGTAGCTCGAAATTTTTATTTTATTCAAATTCTGTCCTTTCAGTTCATCTTTGATGGTTTGATTGTTAAATCTTGAGAGAAGAAAACAAAGTATAGTTTAGATCTAAAATATTCCCGAGAAAGCCTACATGTTATTTTAATTTGTAAGTTAAAATTTGACTCGTATTCTTTAAAAAATTTAAAAGCACCTACTCCACATCATATTTACATATTAATTACCTCATTTTTATGGCAATCTAGACTCTCCCAATAGCATAACATAATTCTCAAGGAATAAAAAGGAGAGAAGAAGAAAAAACATAGCTTCCTTTATGAATTCTACTAGCCGATCTGAATCTTTTTAAGAATTCATTCATTGAGGAACTTTACTTAATAAACGTATGAGAGAGAGAGAGAGAGAATTTGATCAACTGTCATGCTATCTCTAGAAAATTTGACTAGGTTTGAACTTTAAATCATGAACAATAAATATGATGTGGGTGGCAAAAAGAACAATAATATGATGTCATACATGGAGTCTATGTACGTAGATGAGGAATTGAGGAGAGAAAAAGAAAAGGTCTAAGGTTAGTCAAGAGTGAAATATAATGGGCAAGAACTAAGGACTCGTTTCACTATAGGAAAAGTCGGTTTTACCGACGCTTTTTTGCCGAAGCATGTAATAAAAAAAGTCGGTTTTATCGAAGGTTTTTTGCCGATGCTTTTTGCAAGCGTCGGCAATTTTTGGTCTAGCGTCAAAATTTGCCAACGCTTGTAAAAAGCGTCGGCAATAGACAATGCTAATAGGTGCCGGCGTCCGCCTAAGACGACGCTAAAAAGTATCGTCGGAGCCTATTTTGTATAAATCCCTAACCCCCCTTCTCCTCTCTCTCCGTCGCACGCTTTCAAAAAGGTGATCCCTAACCCCTCCCGCCACTGCACCCCCCTCCCCCCCCCAAATTCCTAACCCCCTCCAGATTCAAGAAGCCATCTCCTTCCCCGACCAAGTCCTCCTCTTCCTCAAATTCCCCTCTTCCCTCCGCATTTCCGACCTCTGCCTCTACTACTCTTCCTCCCTCTCCATCACCGCAGGCGGCGCCCTCATCCTCAGCTCCCCTCCTCTTTTCCCTGCTTCTCTTTGTGGCGTCGAGAAGCAGCGCACAGAGAACATCTCTGGCGATGATGTCTTCGCCTGCCTCTTCACCGCCGTCGAGTCCAACATCGACGATGCCCTCCAGGTCCTCCTCTTTCTCCCTTCCAGGGTTTCTTTTCCCTGATGTTTCCTTAGTGGCGCATTTTTTTCTTTTCCTTGTTGTGTAGAAATCGGAGATGGTGGCGGGGAGAAAAATAGGGCGGCGGCGGTGGCGATGAATGCCGAGATTCGGTGCATCAAGGCCCGGTTGATCGAGGAATTGGCCCTCAAGAAGGTATGTTGAGAAATATGGGTAGTTTTTCATTTAATTTTTCTTCTCTCTTCTCGAACTCTAAATCTTTATGCAGCTTACTGACCAACTATACTGGGAGTATGCGGATCTGGCCATGCCGGATCTCCGGCGAACTCCACCTCCCTCACTGCTGTCCTCCTCACTTGCCACGGATGCAATATTCTCAGCCTTCTGACTTGAGAAGAGTGGCAGGCAGCCAGGAACGACATCTATTCGATGGAATACTGAAGAGAGACATAGTACATACAAAATTTTTGATGTACATTGAAATTTACATAATGCCCTCGCAATAGCTAATCTTGGGATAGTGACATCTAATTAAGGTTTTGTTATTTATTTTTCAGAGCATTAGTGCATGTTGGGCGGCTATACTGGTAATGAGAACAAGATAGCTCTTCACTTTAGTACTGCCTTTTGGCCTAATGTAGAAGTTTTAGGAATGGTTGATCCAACATCTTATGTCTATGGCTATTTTCTTAATCTCCACAAAGCAACAGGACATCCTGTTCTTGTGTACATGGCTGCTGGAAGGTTTGCTCATGACATTGAGAAACTATCTGATGAAGAAGTTGTTAACTTTGTGATATTACAACTTAAGAAAATGCTACAAGATGCCACAGAGTCGGTAAGATTCTATCACCATTCATTTGTGTTTGTGCTGTACTCCAATGGTGATTTTTAGCTTCAGACTAATTTTTTTAACTATAATTTTTCTTTTTCAGGTTCAGTATTTGGTTTCTCGGTGGGGTACAGATCCAGATTCCCTTGGGTCCTATTTTTGTGATCTGGTTGGGAAGCCAGCTGATTTGTATGAGAGATTTCGCACTCCTGTGGATAATTTATATTTTGCTGGGGAAGCAGCAAGTGTTGATCATTCTGGGTCTGTTCATGGAACTTATACATCAGGTATCTTGGCTGTCGAAGACTGCCGAAGGCATCTATTATTGCAGCATGGTATCTTGGATCGTTTCCAGATTGTATTAACGGAGGAAATGCTAGAAATGATACCATTTTAAATATCTAGGATGTAGTTTATTTTTTGCTGGATCAATAATGAAACCGTGTATTATCTGAAAATAAATGGAAGTAGATTTTTGTTTTTTTTGCCATATTTCAAATGGTGCCTTCATCATCCTGAAGCCTTTTTGTTGATGGTAGTGCTGTGCTCTTTTTGACGCTCTCAATGCTACATAGGCCTTTGTCAACCAAAAAAAAAAAGAAAAAAATGCAGCTTTCATTCAAAATTATTTTTTAAATATATATATATATATTTAAAATATTTATAACGACGCTTTAAAGCGTCGCTAACTAAAAACCAAATGGTTAAAAGCCGATGTTTTAAAGTGTCGCTAACTGGGTTTTTAGCGACGCTTGAAAGGGTCGCTAAATAACGTCGCTAAAAATCCCTTAGCAACGCTTTCTAAAAGCGTCGACAATTCTTTTTTCCACTGCCGACACTTTAGCGACGCTTTTAAAAGCGTCCGAAGGAAACTTACTGACGGTTATAAGTGTCGGTAAAAGCCTTAAAAAGCGTCGCCAAATCTTGTTTTTCTTGTAGAATTTTATTTGGTTCGCGGGAAGCATTTTTTCTCTTAGGAATATCATTCTTGAAAAGCAGATTTTTAGAAAGAGGATGCCTGGAAAAATACTTTTGACATGTTTGGTTGACCATGGAAAAGTGATATTTTTAGACTTTTTATGTTTGGTTGACCATCAACTTTCCGAAAAAAGTTATGTATAATTCTTATTATACCCTTAATAAAAATTAGGTTTTTAATACTTTTTTTTATGTTGAAGGATCTTTTTGGGAAAAAATAAAAATAAAATGATTTTCGGCTCATGAAAAAGTAACTTTTCCATGTTTCTGATGTAAAAGACTTTTCCATGAAATGTGGAAATCATATTTCTATGAGAATACAACTTTTCCGTCTCTCTCATTTGAAAACTCCAACCAAACAAAAAGTGCCTCATTGCTTTTTCATTGAGCATACTTTTCCTTCTCCTTTTCCTGCGAACCAAACGAGGCCCAAGGTTATTAGAGGAACATGGCTTTCGGGAAGTGCCAGCAGCGCCAATTAATGCTCTTCTAACTACTTAACTTTTGGACAATATGACAATGATGGCATGGTCATTGAATCTAAAAAGCTAATATTGGCAGTATATTTTTTTGGCTTGCATCTATGGATAATCGGGAGATTAATTTTTCGTCATGGTCAAAATATATGGCCATCAAATGACGGGAATGTGCCTGTTATAACACGAATAACAACATCATACCACTCGCTTACAGAAGTTGTGATGCTTGCATGTGGTGTCCTGATCCACCGCATATGTTTATTTCAATTTAATAAATAATCAACTACCTACCTGAAGCTAGCATGCATAAGTTGCATGGACCCACGTCAGTTGTCGGAACTATGCAGGTGCATTAATTACGCAAAAAGAAAAAAACCATCGCCTTCCAAAGGTAAAGTATCGCCTATGTAATAGTGGAAAAAATATTTTCCAATACTTTCAGCAGCATCGGTACATAGCGACGCTTTATCGATGCTTTTTGCGTCGGTAATTACCTGCAATTTAGCGATGCTTTTTAGAAGCGTCACCAATGAACCACCAAATTTAGCGACGCTTTAAAGCATCGGTAAATGTTCGGATTTAGCGATGTTTTAAAGCGTCGTTAATTAAAATTTACCGACGCTTTAAAGCATCGCTAATTGATGTATCTTCCTGATTTTAACGATACTTTAAAATGTCGTTAGGGTAAATTTTTTTTAACAAAATTTTTTAAAAAATTTAAAACTCTGTTTACAAAATCAAATGCATACACAATAAACGCGATATGCGCATGTCACAATCAAATATATTTATCTAAATATTCATATTATCAAATTGCATTCATACTGTCAATTTATGTTTACAATATACTTCAAAAAACATAAAAAAATACATATAAAACTCCAAAATAAAAGCTATCAGGGTCGATGGTATCATCATCTCTACGCGCAGATGAAGTATCAGGAACCTGAAAAAAAAAACTTAAGAAGTTAAGAATACGAAAATCGTTAAGCTCATTAAAAAAATATGATACTTATGTAAAATGTTCCAGTAGATGTAGTTATTTACCTAAGGAGGGACAAACTAATGCAACAAAGATGTAATCCCTCAAAGATTGTACCTCTATCTGATGATTCTACTTCAACTCTTGTATCTCTGCCTTCAGTTCATTAACCTTTGCAGTGCTACTACTTTGTTTGGCATATTGAGTATAGCTACCTACTGCAAACAACTGAGTGGGGGTAACTCCAATGCCAGAACCCCTCACTCGACTATAACGCTCCGAGCCCATCAATTCGGTAAACACCTGAGCTTCGATATATCTGGTGTTGCTGATTGAAGATGACTCCCCGATACGCTCTGAAATAAGTTATGTAGCCCTGTCCTATATCTCTAAAAAATAATCAAATTAATTTTTAAAAATTGAAATTCATAAAAAATCATTGCACAGATCATTAATGAATACATACAACTATATCTCTCAACTCCTTTCGGACAAAGTTGCTATCTCGGTGGGTGTGAGTCATCTTATAGAACTCCACCTCACCAGGCTCCCTCCAATGCTCTTTCATCTACAACAAAAAGTATATTGGAGTGCTATATATCATGATACATGCTATATGATACAAGAGTTTCAAAGAGTTTTAAAGAGTTTTAAAGAAACTTACGAATTCAGCTCTGAGCCTTACATAACTTTTCGAGCTTGAAGTATAAGGAACTGTCTGAGATGCTCATGCAGCTCGACCAATATCAGAATATGTCTACCACAGAAAAAGTAAATAATGTATTATATTAAATATATTAAACATTATATAAGGTATCGAGAGAGTATACACAACCTGTCCTCTCTCGAAAAATCAATAGTGAACAAGTTTCCTCCACGAATGAGGGTATACATCAGGAGGACAAACACGAGCAACCTCCTTTGTCATACCCTCGTGCTTCCAGTCAGCCTTCAACTTCGACTTATATTCTTTCTATTTGCGGTTGAGGGACTTTATCATCTAATCATGGCTCTCTGGAGGGAGCACAAATTTTTTCTAAACCAAAGTAAAGAATATTATAACAATATTAAATCGAAAAGTTAAAATTGTAATAATAAGCAAATTAACATACAATAGGTATCACATTAACAATATTAAATTCAATTCTTTACCTGTACAACTTTAAGAAGCTCAGCTTTATATGAAGGAAGCATATTATTTCACTTATGATAGTTGAGCGGACACAACTGACCCCTATGCGCAATCGATCCTAGAAAACTTGATAAAAGGCTTCCAGCCTTTTTAATGGGCTGCCCTAGTTCGTTGCATCCGACGATGATCTTCTTATCCTCACGAAGTTGCCATACATCCCTTGCTCAAGAGGAACCCTATGTCGTCCTTACTCTCCCCTATCTATCTATTAAAAACAATAAAATATCCATTAAAACATTGGAGGCAAATTAATTAAAATAATTAGATTGTAACAAAACTTAATATGTGAACTTTAAATCAAATTATTCTAGATCTGCAAGTCATCCATAACCTCCTGGCCTGGGTAATCATGGCTCTTTGGAGGCTCGTGCTGAGACTAGAACTCTCACTGAGACTCGGATTCATGCTGTTGGGATTGCATGGACTGAGCAGAAGAAGATCCCACCTGAGACTATTGGAACTCCACATCTCTGAATTATTTTCCTCGAGGCATTTTGTTACCTAGTACGCACAAAAATGTATCAATATCAGTTAAATAATAATTAAATACTAAATGAATTAGTAATAAAAAATAATCATTCAATGTATACTTCGGTACCAGTTGGTGGAATAGGGACAGAATGCAACTCTGTAATACCATCAAATAGATCATTCTGAAATCGAAATGGATAGTTTGGTTCTAACCATTGACGATGGTCTATATAACAGAACTTTTTTTTTATGTTTTAATCAATACAAATGGATTGAATCTCCACAAGAAAGATATGCAATACGCCCCTTAGTGCTCCAACTTGATAAACTAGCATATGTAGGAAAATCATTGATAGTCCATATAAGAGCTACACGCAATTTGAATGTTTGACCAGCGAAAGCATCAAATGCATCAATACCCTCCCATAACTGTTTCAATTCCGCTATTAAAGGCTGCAAAAAAAACATCAATATCATTACCTGGGCCCTTATCACCTGGAATAACTATTGATAGAATGAGTGAAGACTGTTTCATACGCATCCATGGTGGCAAATTATATGGAACCAAAACAACCAGCCAAGTACTGTATGTAGAACTCATCATTCGGAATAGATTAAACCCATCAGTAGCCAAACCCAGTCTAACATTGCGAACATCAGAAGTAAATTCGTGATGCCTATCATCAAATGCTTTCAATGCTAAACTATCCGCGGGGTGTTTTAACATTCCATTTTGTACGGCCTTCGTCATGCCATCTCATCGAAGAATCCGTCTTCGATGATGCATACATCCTTTTCAATCTAGGTATGAGAGAAAAATATCTCAAAACTTTAGTCGGTTTTTTCTTAGTCCGTGTAGCATCCACTTTATTCAACAAATCATGCTCGTCTTTAGCTTTCTCCCATCGTGAAGTCCACATATTCGGTACGACTCTTCGTTAATATTTTCACCACGGAATAAAATACAGTCATTCGGACAACTGTGTATCTTCTCGTATCCAAAATCCAATTTTTTTACTAGTTTTTTGGCTTCATAAGAAGATGATGGCAAAATAACCCCTTCCAAAAATGCATCCTTTAATAATTGAAGAAGTATAGTAAAAGACTTGCTAGACCACCCATTCAAATACTTCAAATGGAATAAATGCACAAGAAAAGAAATCTTCGTAAAATTCTTACAATCCGGATATAGTTCTTCATGACAAGCTTTTGACAAGTTATGATACCGAGCTGTGTCATCATCAGAGTGTATAGGTCCTCAACATGCATAAAATCAGTACTGTACACTCAACACCTATTCCAGTTGCTTCTTGTCATCCACTAAAATCTGTTAAATTTCTAATACTAAGTCCAAGAGCATCTCTGAGTAAGCCTCTTATATCATCTTCTTCTACATGATTACTTTCCGTGTTATTGGATCCAAAACTAGAGGTATCTTCTATATATGATGGTTGGTTACATGGAGATGATAATATAAACTCTCCATGAAATATCGATTCAGTATAACCTCTCGTAAAACTATTCCATACCAAATGTTCTTCAACAATTTTTGGAGCGAGAAAAGAAGCATTTACACATTTTCGACATGGACATAAAATCTTTCCATTCATATTAGATTTCCCAAAAATAAATTAAATAAAATTCTGAACTCCATTTAAATATTCGTTACCGAATCTTGGTTTATTTATCCAACTTTTGTCCATTTTATTAAAATACTGCTTGAACTGCAAATTACAAAGTCCATTCAAATATTAGTCACAAAATTTTCATGCAAGAAGGTAATTACGAATAAGATTTTTTAGTATCATATTAAAGTACAAGCCTTAATACTTCAATAATATATTGAAGAGGTAAGAGTTTTTTTTTTGTTTGTTTGTTTTATTCAATTACAGCAGCCTTAATAGCTGCCATGTGCCATGTTCACAAGCATTCAATGCCTCCTCTGTATTATGAGACTTGGCATCCTCTTCAATGCAGGATTCAACAAGAGAGGTCATCATGGGCTCATGATTTAACAGAGACCACCTGATCCGCATTACATGGACCATTCTGCAGAACACACAAATAGTGCTTCTCTCGTTAACCCCGAGCTCTACAGGATTCTACCTCATGTCAGGAACCAGTTTAACTGATGTTGTTGTCAAGGAGCTATTGAAATTCATGGAAAATTAAACAATATTTAATATTTTTCTTTTTCTGTGGTGCAGTCTTAAGTCCTCACAGAATTTTCTCTACTAGGAATTGTTATAAGATGTTGAATCACGGAGGAACCATATTTTCTTTGGCCAAAATTATCTGGTTGCTGGTCGCCTTGGAGAAGAGATTTTTTTTTTTTTTTTTTAATTGCTTTTCAAACAGCGTCCTTAACTGCTGCAAATCTGATAAAGAGAAGCATGCTTTGCCTTGTGGTTTGTTTTCTCTGTAACCTGACTGATAAAATACCATGTTCTGGAAATACTCGCGTTTCTTTCACATACATGATGCCATGCGAAAGCTTGGGTGTCGGATCTCAAGTTCATTGAGATGTTTGATGTCTCACGCATGATGCAATGCGTGCTTGACATGAAACAAGAGAAACTAGAACAAAATTCCTAAACAATTCGATTATAAAATAAAAGAAAATCCAAAACATCCAGAATTTAAAGATCGAAGTAAGAGAAGAAGATCCCAAACCTGGCTTTGTCCTTGTCCTTGCCGTCTCCAAACTTCAAACGTCGTGTGAGTGCTCTGCGGTAGAGGAGGAGGAAGTTGTCCATGGAGAGGAGGCCAACGGAGATGGGGCCAACAGAGAGGGGGAGGGGAAGGAGATGCAGTGGAGGAACGCGATTTAGGATCGGTCGGCGGAGGAGAATGGCTGAGATCGGTGAAAAAGGCTGAGGAGGGAGGGGGTCGGTCGGCGTAGGTTAGGAATTTAGGGCTATGGAGGGAGGTGGTTGATTGGATTTTGTTTTGGGGGAAGAATGAAGTTCGACGATGCTTATAAGCATCGTCTTATTTTTTCCTTACGCCGACGCTTATAAGTGTCGGTGATTAAATCTTCCAATGTTTATAAGCGTCGGTAATGGGCTGCTGACATCGACGTTACAAAAGCATCGGCAGAACCTTTTTTTTCCGATGCTTTTTAAAAGCGTCGGCATTCACTGTCGCAATAAAAAAAATTGCCGACGATTTTATCTAGCGTCGGCAATATAAAGTCAGCAAAAATCTTTTTTGTTGTAGTGTGCAACATCATTGCCTTGGTTGCTATAAATAGCATTACTATGATATTTCATCAATATAAAAAAGAAAAGGAAGAAAAAAAAGAAAAAAAAATTGGGTTATATCTTATTAGATACAACTCATGATAGAAACAATCATGCATATCAATAAATAAGATTCATCAAATCAGCTTAATAAGGATATAATTTATGACAACGATAATTATGCACGTCAATAAATGAGATTCACCAAATCAGCTTGTTGCTATCTTTGTCTGTGTTTACTATTGTACAACTTACTTAGCCTGATCTTAGGACGTGATTGTAGCTATACCCGTGTATATAATACGTAAGTAACAATAATATATATGTTCATAATCTTCTTTATGGTATCAGAGCAACCAGTCTCCATCGAGAATTTTTTCTGTTTTTTTAGCTTATCATATCTTCCGCATCTTTTTCTGTGAACCCCATTGGTTCTGGTCATGCTCAACCTAACCAAAGCAACCAGTCTGAATCAACAACCCTCATCTCCATTAACGCTAGTTCTCAACTCCCATTCAAACTGACCCCGACCAGTTTTTCATCTTAGAGAGCTCAAGTATCATCCTTGCTGATCGACTATGATCTCATGGGATACCTAGATGGTATATTTCCTCATCATACCATTATGACAACCTCCACTACTACTCAGATTGCTACCCACACGCACTGGTATTAGCAGGACAAACTCTTGCTAAACGGGCTTGGTTTCTGATGTTGTGCTACCACTTATCGCTAGTTGTGAGATGTCCCGAGATGCATGGATGAAGCTCCATCAACTCTATGCCAACAAATCTCGCACTAGAGTCATGCAACTCAAAGAGGATCTTGCCCTCATGCAGCGCGGGAACTGTTCTGTTTCAGATTTTCTTCAAGCAATCAAATAGATTGCTGATATTGCTGCTCCTATCTGGGCCAGGGAATCACTATTGACGTTTGAGGAGCTTCATGACCTTCTTGTTGGCCATGAAAGCTATCTCAAAAGGCTTGAGAGTACCACACAGACCTTGGTTGCTACTGCTAACAATTCTCACAAATGGTATAACAATCAAGGCAAATCTTCGTCCAAGAAACCAACTGGCGGTTCTACAAGTCAGAAATCCATGCAAAAGAACTCTTAAGGCAACAAGAAGTCTAATGTTGTATGCCAACTTTGTGACAAGACGGGTCACAGTGCCAAACAATGTCGTGCATTTCTGAATGCACAAGTGAATGCAAACTTTGTTTCATCTAATTCTGGCAAGGAAACTTCCTGGCTGATGGACTCGGGTGCTCCCCACAACATAACTAGTGATTTCTCTAATCTTAACATTTATAGTGAGTATGATGATACAGATGAGGTTGTCATTGGTAATGGCTCGAGTTTGAGAGTTACACATCTAGGTTCTATGGATTTACCTACCAAAAATCGCTACTTTTATTTATCTAATACCTTATGCGTGCCTTCGATTAAAAAGAATTTGATCTCTGTTCATCACTTTACAAAAGCGAATAATGCCTTACTTGAATTTCATCCTTTCTATTTTCTTGTGAAGGATCGAAAAACAGGGGATATGTTACTACAAGGTAAATGTGAAGATGGTGTCTATCCGCTGCTAGTTTTGTCGAATGCTCTTTCAGCCAATGCTACTACACTTGTTAGAGAATGTGTCTCGTTAGAAGGCTGGCACAGGCGGCTTGGACATCCCTCAACTTCTATCACCTTAAAAATAATCAAGGCCAACTCTCTTCCTATTGCCAAATCAACTAAACGTCACATGTTGTCTTGTCTTTCTTGCGATTGTAACAAGAGTCACCGATTGCCTTTCACTACAACCTCTCTTACAAGCACTCAAACTTTAGAATATCTATATGCTGATGTTTGAGGACCAACACATGTGATTGCTCTTGATGGCTCCCGTTTTTACTTGTTTTTGTGGATCACTTTAACAAGTACATTTGGTTCTTTCCTATACAACATAAATATGATGTGTATGGCATTTTCACACAACTCAAACCTCTTCTTGAAAAACAATTCAGCACTCCTATTAAAAACTTGTACGTGGACAATGGGGGCGAGTGTCTCAAACCCCAAACCTATTTGACAAAATGTGGCATCTCTTTTCTCACCACTGCACCACACACCCCCTAACAAAATGGTACGACTGAGCAGTGTCGTCATCATATTGTTGAAACAGGTCTCACCCTTTTGCATCAAGCCTCCATGCCCTTAATATATTGGTCTTATGCTTTCCAAACTGCCACGTACCTCATAAATCGGATGCTCACACCTATCTTGTCCGAGAAATCTCCTTTTGAGTGCTTGTTTAAGAGAAAACCCAATTATCGAAAATTGTGAGTGTTCGGCTGTCAATGCTTTTCTTGGCTCAAAACTTACACATTTCATAAGCTTCAACCCAAGTCCATGGCATGCATCTTCATTGGCTACAGCATCTCCCAAAGTGCTTATAAATGCCTTGATCCCACTTCCAATCGTATATATATCTCACATCATGTGTGATTTGTTGAGAGTATTTTTTCCTGTATGACTCCACCTGAGACACCACAACTTGCCTTAGCATCATCTCAACCACTTCTCCAGGCTTCACCGATTCCTTCTCCTCCTCCTATGTCCAATCCTTCTAATGTTTTCAATGCAGGTGGTTGCGGTGAGGGATGCTAGATATCTCTGGTGTCACAGTTTGGTCCATCTTCATATTCACCAAGTAGCCCAAGCCCCCCCGGCCTCCTCTTCCCCTACAAAGAAGCCCCCTTCACAGGCATCTCCCCCTGATCAACCACCTCTAGCAAGAACTCACCGAATGGTAACTCACTCTATGAACCAAATTTTTAAACCAAAATAGTTTTACCTAGTTATCAAGCATCTGATGCCATCATCCATAGAACCTTCATGTCTCTCTCAAGCACCGAAAGATCCCAATTGGCATCAGGCGATGTCCGAAGAGTTTAATGCTCTACTCTAACATGGGACTTGGGAGTTAATTCCTAGTGATGGTAAGCAAATGGGTGTTTCGGATCAAAAGGAAACCCAATGGCTCTATTGAGAGGTATAAGGCTAGGTTGGTCGCCAAAGGATACAACCAACGTGCTGGCATCGATTACTCTAAGACTTTTAGTCCAGTAGTTAAGCCCACAACAATTTGGACTATCCTCTCTCTTGCTATCATGAATGGCTGGCCGTTACATCAATTAGACATAAACAATGCATTCCTTCATGGGACATTACACAAAGCTGTTTATATGGTTCAACCATCAGGGTTTATTGGCCCCAATTTACCCTCTCATGTGTGCAAGTTGAAGAAGTCAATTTATGGCTTAAAACAGGCACTTCGTACCTGGTACAAGGAATTGAGCAATTTTCTTCTTGCTCATGGATTCTCCAACTCCAAATCAGACTCCTCATTGTTTATTTACAAACAAGATTAATTGCGAGTCTATTTCCTTATATATGTTGATGATCTTATCTGTTGGGGGAAAAGTTGTGACCGAGCAGGGAGCCGCCGAGCATCCCTCCGAGCAGGGAGCCACCGGGCGCCCCTCCGAGCAGGGAGCCACCGGGCGCCCCTCCGAGCAGGGAGCCACCGAGCGCCCCTCCGTGTCGTATTCTCTCACCGTACGCCCCCCCGCTCTCAATGACCGGCGTGTACGACCATGACAGACACTTCGTCTACGCAACAATTAAAGCGTATGGCTCTCCCAAGCGTCGAGTTCACTCAACAATTAAAAGGGTATGACTCCTGTTGTCTACGGATATCTAGTTTTATACGGCAGCCCTGCTCGACCATAAATACCAGCATGGCTTCATGATGATACAAAAGCTCCAATCTAGTCCTCTACGGAAGCAGCACCAGTTCGCACGTTCGGGCATTGACTCCTCTCACCGATCTAATCGTACGACAGTGCCCTCGCGCTGTCACCTCGCAGGTAAACCCGTCACCCTCCTATAAATGGGAAACTTTCTGGAGGGGACCGGGAGGACTCTCTCTCTGGGAAAAGAACCAACAATTCATTCTACACTCCATTCTACACATATTCTTCTTGCCCCCCTCTGACTTAGGCATCGGAGGGCCGGCGCCGGAAAGCCCGGCCACCAGCTTCTGTGCAGGTCTCCCGGAGGATGCCGTCCGCCGTCGGATCGCCGTCCATCGACTCCCACTGGAGCTCCCCCTCCTCGACCGAGTGATCAACCCCAGGTCCAATTTCCAGCAACAGGGCGGCTTATAAAAAGGGGAGTCGACGTGATTGAGGGACAGCTCTTTTCTGATCCGAAGAAGTCTGTGGCTTTATCATTAGGGAGTTCCAACAAAAGGGAGGAGAGAACCACGAAAGGAAGGAAAGAAGAGATGGAAGCCTTTTGCATCGTCGCTACCATCTTCCATACCATACATGGCTGATCTCCTCACTAGGGCTGGATGCATCCCTAACAAAGACGACAACAGTTCTTATATTTTTATCATTTTATTCTTGGAATTGTATGAACCTAATTGATCTTATTGAATATCCTTTTACCTCATACTTAGGGTCTGTGATTT
>JAOXJJ010000610.1:33345-52152 GCA_025769935.1 Phoenix roebelenii
AGGCAGAGGGTGAGACCCCTTCGAATATCCTTCCATCAAGGATATCATGCTTCCACTTCTCTCGGAGACAGTTACGGCAATCATCCTGTAACTGACCACGTTGTGGTCATGTGGGTCAAAACCCAACATAAATATCAAGGCTTTTCGGCAATCATCGCCTCAAGATTGTTTTTGCAACCATCCTGTGCTCTTAGTCATTTTCCAGGAGTTCAAGAAATCAAAAAGGAACGGAATAGATGTGATATCTTATTTCTAATTTTTTGGAGTGTTAAAGCACTGGATGCTACGTTATCAAAAGCTCCATTTAAATGGTGTCTTTCTGACTTGGAAACTACGATGTGATGAGCAAAGCGAGGCATGGATATTATAGTTTGAAATACATCTCATTGGCTCGTCAGCTATGATTGCAGCTGTTAGGTTAATCTAAAATCAAAGTAGGGGGTTATTTTCGAACTATCTTTCTTTGAATTTGGTTTGTTTTGTATTCATGTCATGCATGCGCATATGTTTAATTTTGTTACAAGGTATTACCAACTGCATGCCTTGTTTGTTCCACCTGGGCTTTTGAGCTTGTAATCTTTTCATGCTTCCTATATCAGCGTGCCTTTATAATTAGAAAAATAGTTGCCAAAAATGAGGCCAAAAATTTATAGATGTTTACTATGCTAGTGCAGCCATAGATGGAGGGGTGTTATTGAGTTGGAATAACTGTTTCTAGCTGCTTGTTTTCTTACTCATTAATAAAATTGCTGCTATACTTTTATTGAAATGGTGAAGTGTCTGCTCTAACAGGTTATGATTGCAAAAGAGGAAGCTTGAAAGATGAAGGTGATAGAAATACTAGACATATGGCCCCGGGGGAGAGGGGTGTTATTTTCAATTGATCAGATGTTGGCAACAAATGGAAGCCCTTATTTTTGTTGAGGATACAAAGGAATTAGCTTATAAAGAATTTTAGGCTTGAGACACATGTTATCGGACTCATCCAAAATAGCCATCCGAAAGGTAGTATTTAGATTTCTTGATCTTGTATAAGTATCCAATATCTACCTGGCGAAAAATAGTTGAGGCTAAAGGTTCAAATCCATTCAGCCTCAACAGATTTGTGTTATATTATCTTCTACTCCATATAGATTATAGGTTGAGTCCTCTCTGATATTATTTGTAACAACTCAGAATCCCATCCATAAGGCTAGTCGGAAGGTATTATTTAGATTTCTTGATTCTATATAAGTATTCAAGATCTACCTAGGCATACGATTCCTCATGGAAATACAGTTAGAGTTATAGATATTTTTATAAGAGGATCATCTGATATGTTGATCTCAACTGCGCTAGATTCCAAATTATGATTTGCATTAGGCATTCAACCGCTCTGTCGTGTCACTAAATAGTCGTTTCTTTGTTATGAAGGTCTATAATTGTAATGACATGGTTGCTTGCATGTTTGCTTGAGACTTGAGGATGACAGCGAGGTGCTCTTCTGTTTGCCACCGGTAGGATCGATTCTCATGATTTTGTACGTATACCCATTTATATTAAATGCAAAGCCATGACCTACAAAATTTTATTATTAATATCATTACATTTATGACCCAAACTATATGATTGCAGGGCCTGAGGCTGGTCACATCGTAATAAGTGTATGATTGCCGGGCTGGCTATTTTTATACTATCATGAAACACTGGGCACCGAAATGTACTTTCCGGCTGAAAGACCTCGTTTTGCAGCCATGTCGCTTTGTTTCTAGCCCTTGCACTCACTCGGTCTTTTTCTAGAAATTCGAAATAACATATCTTGGATGCTGCACGAAATTTTTTTTTTAGAAAATAATTGCCGATAAGACTTGATATAAATAATAATTCCTACCATATTTACGTAAGGTTATCTGAATGGTTCTTGTCGTGCCCATGGATGCATGCCTAGTGCCAAACTTTGCACAGTGCAAATTATCGCCTCTCTCAAAACTTCCATTCAAAATTTACTTAATTTTATATTATTTTTTCATCCTTCATGACCTTATCCAAATAAATAAATAAATAAATAATATAATTGAGCCCTATGAAGTTAGGCTTGTGAGATGAATTTTTGATAGAAAAAGAGGAGGAGGAGGAGGAGAAAGAAGAAGAAGATTGACAGCAAAGAGGAGAGCTCCATGCCTTGTATTTTAACCTATCAATTAAGATAACTTAGCATATAATGATAGAATTCTTGTGTTCTATATAATGATAGATTTCTTGCGTTTTTCGTTAGTAGTGTGCGTTGAACTTAGAGCTGCTTGAAAGTAACTTCCAGCTATGTTGGGTGAAAAGAACATCAAAGAAACTCTTCATCAAAACAAAATGATATGTTGGTCTCCAATCCTGGATTCCTTACCACTGGGGCGAATGGATCTGTTAGTCAGGAGGAAAAAAAAGTATGTAGGTATTTTTATGATGTTCATGGTGCTTGATACTTAATATATTGAAAGAGTTTTAGACTTCTTTTTAATATATATACATACATACACATATATATATATATATATATATTGTAAGAAAATATAAAATATATAAATAAATTTACTTTATTTTATAGACTTAAGGTTTTGGGATAAATGGTGGTTTTAGCAAATTGGCCAATATTTGTTTTATTATGGTTCTTAAAATTATCCAACAACTGTAGTGGCACAATGCGCATCTGGTGTAGTGGTATCATAGTACCCTCCCACGGTACTGACCGGGGTTCGATTCCCCGGATGCGCAATGATTTTTATATTTTTCGTTTTTATTGTTTACTCTACAGAGAACAATAGGCTTCAGCATGTCTTTTCAGAGTTGTTTGTTTGAAAATTTATGGATTCAGTATTATTTCAATATCTACGATGAAAACCAGTGTTCCTTGGTCTCACTTTTAGGTTTTACCGCATATTATAGTTAAATAAAGTTATTCATCAAATTCTTAGTTTGAGAATTTAGCGATTGAACTTGTTTGCTTGAAAAATTATCAATTTTAATACGCATAGATTACTTTTCTATTCCGAAAACAATGTGCAACACATTATATAAATTATTAAACTCGAAGTAGAATTTAGAAGGAAAAGCAGAATTTTTTCCACTGGGGTGACATAGGTGCGGCAAACTAGTTGATCGCCAATTCCTCAATTGTGACAAATGGAACGTATTTGATGTTTACAAAATTTCCATCCATTTTCTTCCTTTGAAATTAGAAAGTGTTTGGTTAAAAGGTGCCTTAGATCTGCTTGAGCAAAACTTCAGCTACAACTTTGTTGCCATCCTTGTCTTTGTTGTATCATAAATTGATTTGAGAGACGAGCTTTTCTCTGAGATATTAAGGGTCATAAATATGCTGATTGGCAGGGGACTCAGAAAATCTTATTCTATATGTAAGTTGTAGATGAGCTATACATGTACATAGCAACTCTCAACTATAAGAAATGGGCTATGACACTGTTTGAAGTATAGAATAAATATCTTATTCTTCTCCCTCTACATCTCTCTCTCCTTTCCTTCTACATCTCTCTCTCCTCTCTCTCTCTACACTTAACACTATGTCATGGCATTCGGGCTAAATATGCTTATTGTCGGAGGCTAATGCCTAGTATTTTGCTACCCAGAAAACCGCTTGAAGGTCTGATAAATATAAAAAAAAAACAAAAAGAGAATGTTCTCGCCTTTAGTTGTAATTATGTTGTTTTTCATCCAAGTTTGTCTAAACTCCCCCTTTTTTTTTATGGTTGTTGCCAGGGAGGAAAGGGTGGAAAGAGTCCCCTAGACAATGAATACAAAACGGTGATCATCCTTCCTCAATACCCCTAAAAATTCCAACATCCGGTCCCGGAACATTTCATTCGCTCGATGGATTCCGATTGGAATTTTTTCTTTTTCCTTTTTTCTTGAGAGAGAGAGAGAGAGGAGAATTTAGATTAGATTTTAGTTTATAAGCCAGAACCTTTTTTTTAATTGGAAAATGCCTATAATTTTCTTTTAAATTTTTGTGTTTTAGTCAGAGTGAACCTGCTATAAAAAGTAAAAATCATTGGCTACTTATACATGCCAACGTATACTGAATCACACTCGAATAATAGTTTGGGTCAAATCACATCAAAGCGTGCATGACAATATAGCGAGATAGTGAACTAAAATAAAGCTTTTTAGGAGATTTAGCAAAATGTTTGCACCTTGTTTAGGCAATTTAACACCCGAAATTGCATGAGTTACATTGAAATCGGTCCTCAACTCATTACCAAGATCAACATTATATGTCAACTTGAGGATATCGAAAACTATCACGTACTATTTTATTCTCTTAATAAGGTGAATATTGACCTAATAATCAACAGCAATTTTGTCGTCATCGCCAATTATGATCATTGCTCAGGTCAGGATACAAATCTGGAACCCAAAACCTCCACCAAAAAGAGGTGTGACCTACTCAGTGAACGGATACATATCATATTTAGTGAACCGCTGCTAAGAGGCATGGGCCAGGCTTTATCTAGCAAAATCAGGATGAGCCATCTTGGGTCGGCCTGAACATATACCGATCTCTACTCTATCTGCTGATTTAAAATATCAAATGCTAGAGCCTGATGCTAAAAATCCAATTTGATTGGTAACTTCACTTGATACAAAATATTATATTAGTAAAGTACTTTTAATTAATAAACACGTATTGGAAGACTTAAACAGATTTAAGCAAAAAAAATTTGAGGAATACTCAAGGATTGCTAATCCAACCGAGGTGAAAATTTAAGAGAATACAACGAGACTGGACTGCACCTCGTTGACATGACGACGAAGATTTATGTGATAATAAGCACGATCTCAATCATTGTTCTAATTCAAAACATCACTTTTGTTTTTGTTTTTTTCGGCCTACCAGCACTAAACTGATTCAATAATGTCGAAATATGTTGATCAAAATGTAACAAGAACACAGCCTATGCAGAACCAAGCTTGTTCACATTGTGATAACAAGCACAATACTCCACAGTGCATGAAACTTCAGAAAGAAGTGAGTGTCAGAGTTCAACATCGCCAACATCGCTTTATCTGGATGATCTCATAGTAAAATTGATGGCATTATTCATAAATTGTTAAAGGCCGACACAGAAAGTTTTCCACATACCAACCTGACCACTCTTTCAACTACACAGAGTTACACTCTTTATTCCTTCTCCAACGAATACATAAAGCACAGCAAAATCGTCGTCAGATGGTCAAAAGAATCAAGGAAAAAGATGACACGCACTTCCAGATGTGTGAAATTGGAAACTCATTCTGAGTTTCAAATTCCTGTATTAGGCAACTGAGAGCTACAGCTTTAAGCAATCCACTGGAACCCTTTCTTTTTTCAGGGGAAGCTCACCAGACATCGCGCAAGTACCTCCCTTCCATTTGCAGATTTTTCACCATGCTCTCAGCCTTGGAGCTATCCAGAGAACCCTGAAATCCAATTGCAAGGCAATTGCCAGTGATTTGGTACTTCAATGCATAATTAGAGGGGGGAAATAGCATTGTTCTACCCAGTAGTTAAGGGCTTGTTTGCTATTCTTGTTGTTTTTGTGTTTCTATTTCTCTACAAATCAATGAAATATCATATGGAGATTGATGTTAGCATTTTTACAAAACTTTTGCTGTTCCTTGCTTTTATTTACAAAACTTTTGAAAGTACCAAATCTTTGCTACCAAAAATTTTAAGGATTTTATGAACGATCTGTTTCTTGGGCTCTTGAAAACAAAAACAGGTTCATTAATATCATAAGAACTAGCAAAGCTGGTTCAAAGATGAAAACAAGCACATTCAGCAATTCAATTTTAGAGATTGTATTTTCATGAAAATTCGGAGTTCACGAAAATTCAGAGTTTAATCAAACCAAAGGGTTTGTACCAGAGCAAGATCAATTTTGCCTTTACCTTCTCTTGAACTATGGTGTGAATAACTCGGTGGACATCTTTAGCCATGCCTTTAGCATCACCACAGACATATATGTAACCACCCTTGGAGATGATGTCCCAAATGTCCACAGCCTGAAAACAAGGAGGAGAAGATATTAATATCAAAAAAAGTTGCAAAATGTTCAATGTTTTTTTGGGATAAAGCATCATGAACAACCAGCAAAAGGAAGTATCATTGTTATTCAACCTTTTCAGCCATCTTGTGCTGCACATATTCTTTGGCTGGACCTTGACGAGAGAAGGCAACAATCAACTCAGACAGTGCTCCTGCTTTTACAAAATTGTTCAACTCATCCTCGTAAATGAAGTCCTGCATGCCATCATTCAAATTAAATCCAGCTGAAATTTGCAAGGGTTGTTCCAAAAGCGACACAAGGGAAATACCAATTGTACATCAAGATAGATTTATTATTACAAATTTACCATTTCACGATTCCTGCATCCAAAGAAGAGAATAGCAGGGCCAAGTTCAGCTCCAGATTCTTTCAATGCCAACCTTTCCTGGAGATATCAAAGTGGAGGTAGCTCACTGTAAGGCCTTTATCTTAACCCAAGACAATATTTATGATAGCATCAGTTATGAAACAAACCTGCAGGAAGCCCCTAAAGGGTGCCAAACCTGTGCCAGGACCAATCATGATAATTGGTACAGAGGTATCTGCAGGCAATTTAAAATTTGATTGTCTCACAAAAATAGGAGCCCAGCTACATTCTTGGCTGTCTTCTAATGGAACTGAATTCTGTAAAAATACAAAATCTCAGCTAAGACAAAGTGATCATCTAATAATGGACCCACAATAGTAACTATTCCATTTTCAAAGTAAAATTGAATTAACCTTGGTCTAATCTTTTCTGTTTGTTTTTGAGAGAGAGAGAGAGAGAGAGAGAGAGAGAGAGAAGATAATGGACCAAAAATAAAATGAAAAGTAATCACAGTCGAATACATAAGAATCATATCACGTAAGACCGAAATGATAAAGCCAAAATTAGTGCAGGCAACATAATAGATTTAGAATAAGTAGCCACAAGTTGGGTGAGGACCTTAACTTGCCATAACATGCACTCTTATGACAATTCTAACCTGGAGTTTCATATGGAAAATTTGCATGTCATGTTTTCAATAGGCATAGGATAGGAAGATTTAATTTGATGACATATAGGCAGACATTTTTTTAATTTGAATTATAGTTTAATCAAAATTGGTAAGTTGGACTGGCAAGAAAAGTGTGCCACAACTAGAAAGAACCATAACCATTCAAGCCTTGTCTCAGCTATTTGGTGAATCCTCATTCACCAAGAATTCTCATTTGCAGTTAGATCAGGTGTTACTTCCTTCCATATTGTTCACACAATTAAGTGCCTCGCAAAAACAGATGGGAGGGGGAAAACGGCAATTGTTTTTCTTATTATGTCCCTTTTCTTTTGACTGAAGAATACAATTTTAAAAAGTTTTTTCTTTTTAAAAACATGGGGAAGTAGTGTTTTTCAAAATCATGAATCACTAAATTCAACCATGACCAAATGAGACAGCAACCAATGTTATTCTAGCATGTTTATTGTGCTCAGCTAGCAGATGGAAGAAGCCATCACAAGCAGCAGAGAAACCAGCAATCAATTGATATACCAACCAAAGGCTGTGAGAACAAAGAAGTTAGATGCATCGCGATGAAATTTAGAATTATGCAATTAGAGATAGAGAGCAGCATCATAGGTCAAAGAATGCTAGATGCTAAGGATACACCTAAAATATCCAGCACTAGCTTTCAAGTCTGCAAATATATTTTGAATACTCCAGCCATACCAATGCTACCTAAATTACTTTCAAAATCTGAAAACATATACAATCCTATGTTAAATAGTCAATACCTTCATCCAGGTTGAACAAACTCCTTTGTGAATCCTTCCTGTTGGTGTTGGTCCATGCACTAACGCACATGTGACATGAATTCTAGAAGGTACCATCCTGCGTAGGATAATGATAAATTTAGTATTAACATGAGAAAAAATAATAAATAAAATAGAACATATGAAACATGACATGACGCTCACCTTGGAGAAGATGATATAGAGTAATATCGAGGTTGCAAGCGAGGAGCTATAGCTGCAAAGAAAACACCTAGAGGAGGCTTAGCTGTAGGAAATTCTGCCATAACTTCAAGAAGGCTCCTCTGACTTGCAACTACCCATTGAGAATATTCATCCTGAAACCAAAAGTTACATGTCAACCAGATTGACAATAATAGTGCAGCATTTCATTTCCTGTCAAATAATACCAACCTTTCCTGCAGGAGAAGCTAGATATCTTAATCGTTCAGCTTCGCTTGGATTAGAAGCATAAGCAGCCAGAGCAGATAAAGCAGCCTGAAGATTCATTATAAATACACAATTAAAAAAAAATCAATTGAAGAATTCTGAAGTAAAAATCTTGAAACTGTAAGCTATACAGAATATAAAAGACCTTTTTTGGTGAATTTAGAAGGTCTGCATATCGAGCAAGTGCTGTTCTCAAAGTGCATGGAGATGGGAAAGGAGGCGCTAGAGAGCTGCTACTTAATGGTGTGCCATCCTCTTTGTCTGCATGTATGGAGAAGAATGTATCTGATGAATAGCCTAAGAGCCTTTCAGCCTCCTCCACAATCTCAACACAATTCTCTGAAAAAACACCAACGTGGTCTCCAGTTTCATACCTGACATTTCACATATGATATATTCTCCAAGGTGAGCAACCACTTATGATAAATTCTATACTGTAAATAGTTTCAGCAGCATTCAAATAAAGTATCGGTTCTGAAGCATTATATTGTAACACGAAGCTTTCAATTGATACAACTCAATATCGTCAAGTTAAAAGAATGAAAATTTTACTTTGCAGAAACTCTGTCAGGAGAAATTCTGCTTTAAAAAACAATAAGATGATTATTCAAAATTTTCGTCAAGAACAGCATAACAAAATATTAAGCAGTAATTAATTGATAGGCCCCAATAAGATGAGATGACTAATTTTAATACTTGACATTCAGAAAATAGGATTGTAGACTATGAAGTTACACATCAAATTTCTGGTTCGACAGAAATCATTTATGCACATCAAACAAAAGATAACATGCTAAAACAGTTTTTACTTGTTTAGACAGAAAGAAGCTCATATATGAGAAAACATAAACGCCTAAAGAAGAATCAAGGAAAAACAAAAAGCACCATGAAGCAATTCCAAAAAGCAAAATGAATTACCACCCATCCCTTATGCACATTATGACCAAAACTTGATGATGGCAATGCACATCAGAATCATTTTTATAATAATGAGAAGTTGCACTATAAGAAGCAGACTAAACGAGGAAGAAATTGCCTCAGTTGCATGTGTGCGAAGCAAATAAAATGAAACTTACGCAAGTCCAGTTCCAGAAATGTCAAACTCAAGATGAATGCAGGAACGATCCGAAGATGGTGTATGTAGCTCCCGCCGCACAGCCACATTAGCTCTTCAAAGTAAAAAATTAGCACTTGTTAGGTTCTAAACTACACAGACAGCAGGTCCTGTATAATAGAAAATCTTGGCAAAATATTGACATTTCTCCAGTACCTGCAAGGATGTTGAAGGTCATGAACAGCATGGCCATTGGCAAGACTCCAGTTCCTCTCCATATGTAATGCACCTGTGCTGTCAAGAAACACAACCCGGTATTCTGGTATGGCAGCAGTGTAATGGCTAGATGCCCCTGGTGCATCATCTTCATCTCGAAGCAGTTGATCCAACTCTGGCCACACCAGCTCCTTCCTGAAATCAATCATAAAGTAGATTTAGTCAAGTATACAATTTATGATTATATTAGGAGGCAAGGGCTGTTTTAGATGGGCAGTATAAAGCCCTACAATTGCGTTTTTTTAGACTATTGCTAATACAGACCCCATTTGGGATCACTGTCCCATTTCCAATTTTCAGGTTTTCTTTTCAAAAACACAGAACTAAGACAGAAATGACGTTTGGTTTTCACTTTTTTTGAAACCAAAACCACCCATGATCACCACAACCACCTGTGTCACCACTGCCACCACCAGTCACACGGCCCCCACTAACATCACTGCTGCTTGCCATCACTGGCCACCGGCTATAGACTGCCACTGCCACCTCCACCACCGATTACCAACTGCCACCATGGCACACCACCAGCAGCCATAAATACCACCTCTGTGGCCGGCCACCACCACCACCTCCGCCAAATACAACCTAAGTGACTACCAAACAAGTTTTGGGTTCTGGTTTTCAAATAAAGAAATTTAAAACCTGTCTCAATTTCTATGAAAACGGAAAATTGAAAGTGATGCCAGATGCATCCACAATGTTTTCATACCATGCAGTAAAGTCATCCTCAATGCATTGATCATCATCTCCAAGGCCCACTGGAACTAGGCGCTTCGCACCTGCAATAAAAAACAAAATTAATTTCAGTAACAAGTGAAACAAAGGGGAATAAGACACATGCAAGAAGACCTTTAATGACCATCATCTAGCAATCAGATTTTAAAACATTATTTTGGTTTCGGTCCTCTAGGTAGAGTTATGGTTTTGGTAGTTTCGATGCTTGCAATAGTTTCACTCCAAGTTTCAATATTTTGTTCAAAAAGTCAGGAAAAATTCAAAAGTTAGAAAAAGTTAAGAAAAAAAATGCAAGTTATCACGTTATTTAATTGTTATTTAGGATCATAGTTTGGGTTTCTGTTTTAGGGATTTATGCATTAGATATATAATACTTTTTGCTAACTTTTATAATCATCATACACATTCTCTAAATTTCGCAATTTTCCTACATTTTCTTTTTTTGTTTATAGTTTCCATATTTGCTCTATTTTTTGCATTTAACTAATTTTCTAAGAATATTTTATTTTATTTTATTTTAATAACTCATCTCAGCAAGAAAAAGCCATTTAAGCATATTTCAATATCTGCCAGCAAGAAAAGGATCCATCAAAATAAAATAAAAAAAACAATTTTATATCACTATTTCATTTTAATATAACAATTTATTCTAAAAGAAGGAAAATTTAATTTAAATTGAAAACAAAGCATAGGAATATATAATACTTTTTAATTAGCAAAGATAGACAATAAGATTGCATCTTCCTCATTATAATAGCAAGTCTTAGTCAAAATAATTTGAATGAGATCGTTAGAGACTTAGTTGAATGTGATATTGAACAGTTAAGTACTAGAAAAATATTAGAAAATATTGAACATATATACCTATGAAATTAAAAATAACAAAAAATATCAGTGTCGATCGGTTTTGGCCAATATTGCCAAAACCAGCCAAAACTAACTGAACTAAAAATTTGGGTCAGTTCTGGACTGGTCTCAGCTCAAACTTCAAACCTCATTTTACAGAAGAGTCCCTAACTCCCAAGTTACTGAGGTAACAGTTTCAAATAATGAAGTTGATTGCTCCAACCAATACAACCATTAATGCATAGTCTTTTGCATTTGGGCAACTGCAACTTGTTTCATTTTTCGTTCTTCCACAAAAAAAGAAAAGCACCCAATCAAAAGAATGACAAACTACTAATAAGCAAACAAAAATGATAGACTGATTAGTAATTGTTTCCTGCAAAATTTTGATCGGATTCATAAGTGTCTAGTTAACTACATGCTATAAAAGGGATATTTTCTATAAGCAAACCTTGGAAAACAAATTTAACTTTAATTTGGAAGGTAAGAAGGGGGAGAGCAGGACAATTTTGCTATGAGAAAATTTCAGATGTGCAGAAATATTAACAACATATGCCACGACTAACTTAAAGTGAGGGATAATATTCATGGAAGATGGCAACATGCTTCAGTGACTCAATGGAGGAAGAGCTCCTGGAAGGGAACTGTTCTAAATCTTCGAATGACCACACCTAGGGTTTCTGTTTTGGAGCCTCAATCAAAGTGAATGCAATTTTAGAAACTTCAGATCCAAATGTTCTTTAGTTTTATTGAAGTTTGTTCCCCCAAAATGTTTGATAATTGTAAGAGATGATATTTGCTGCACTTCACAAATAGTACCATAGGACACTCTCAGTCCACAGGATTAACTAAAGCACTGTAGAACATTCACCGGAAATATAAAACCAGATTTGCTAGATCACAGAGCACATATGATTTAAGCCCACAAGCTGTGACAATCTAAACCCAAAAAAAATTCTTCTCAACATGTCAAAACCCCTTAAAACTCATGAATCATATAAATGTAAAAGAGGTGTCTACCATTCATGCATTAAAGTTTCAATTGACCTCATGTTTGTCATAAAACTCTGTTCAAAAAGGATAGTTTTATCACTTTTTTATCAGTTTTCAACATCAAATTGAATAATCAGTACCAGTTATCCACTGATGTTGAAATGATTTTATGCATCTTGGCACGCGGACAACAATAAAGAGCCCGGTAGAAGAAATCTTATGAACTATATGTTTTTAAAAAATTAAAAATCATCCTCTTAGGATGTCTGGAACACTAGTTAGCCAGTAAATTAGTGACAATATCAGAACCTCGTATGGTTGTGTGGGGCTAGGATGGGGCGAGAGCAAATGCCATGAAATGCTAAAATTGACTGCCAAGAACAGTTAGTAGGCAGATAGACAGATATTGATAATGTTTATATCAGAAAAGAATTGTTTTTCTTGGTGGGAAGAAATAGGTTACTGCATCTGAGGGTCAGTATTGTAGCAAAACATGATTATATTCAACTATGCAAAAAAATAATACTGATATTACATTCCATTTCCTAATTGAGTTATAGTTGTTTGGTTAATATGAACATAATAACAAGTTTATTTAAATGAAAGATTTATCAGGATTATTAGAGCTACAACCTCCTTTGGTAGATATTTATTCAACACCCAGTTTGGATTGAGAGAAATAAAGAGGATAGAAAAGCAAATGAGGAGAGAAATCAAATTTCTCTCGTTTGGTTAGAAAAATAAGCCAATAAGTGGAGGGAAAAGAAAGGGAACATGGAGAAGTTATGTCTCCACAATTTTTTCTGTCTAAAAGCAGAGATATTCAAAGAGAAAAGAAACCAAATGCTTACAAGAAGTTTTTTTTTTATTCATCCGTAAGGAGCTCTAGGGTACCAGCTTTCTTAAAACGTGTAGGTTCACGAGAACTTATTATATCAGGTTGCTTAACATCGTAATGGGGGCACAGACAAGACAACAGTCGACAACACCCAAGTCAAACAGAACATGATGAAAGAACAAAAGGTTAAATGCTAAGTACGTACCTTGTTCAGCAAGGTTCTCATCCACTGCTTTGGCGACCTATATTTTTCCAAAAAAAACACATTTAACATATATTGAGTATCAGCAGAAATATGTTCCTCATCACAATTACCAGGAATCATAAATAAATATATTAATAAATAAATTATATTCCAACCTTATTGAAATGTTCATACTGTCTGTTCCCCAGACCAAACACTGCATACTGAAGATTCTGAAGCCAAACTCCGCTCTCCTTCCCCTAAAACCAAACAGCCAGACACTGCCTTCAGTACGCCATTGCAAAAGACAACATAGTATAAGAAACAGTTTTACTAAAGACTATTAAAATCTTGTCTAACCTCGGTAAACCATTTGTAGAACCTAGCAGCATTATCCGTTGGTTCACCATCTCCATAACTGTGATTTCCAAACAAAATTGGTAAATAAAAAAAAATAATTGTAGGGAAAACTGGAAAGAAATAGCAACATACAAATGACAACTCACGTTGCCAAGAAGAACAACGCCAACGTCTCTTTCTTGATCTTCTCCTCGTATTCATCATCATCAGCTGCGTAATCATCCTATGAATAGTGGAGCAAATAAAAACGAGCCAATGGTCAAGATCAAACCACAAATAAAAATCAAACGAGTAGGAATTCTCGACTCATCTGATACTATTCCAAGAAAAGACAAGGAAGTAAGAAAAGTCGTACAAGATCAACGACTTTGAAGACGGCCTTCTCATATCGCGCCCTTGCCTCCTCGGTCAGAGACTGGTCAAGGCAGGGATTTTTCAGGTTAGGGGAAAGAAATTGAAAAAAGGAAAATAAAAATAAAAGAAACGTTTTTTTTTTTTTTTTGAGGGGGAATAAGTTCCAAGACAAGAAGTGCGGCGTAATCAAATCGAAGATCCTGACCTTGGCGAAGCCTTCCGCGGTGCCGGTCTGGGTGCCAAAGAAGACGGTGACCTTCTTTCTCCCGTCATCAATCTCGTGCTGCGGCTCCTCCCGGACCGCCGGCGGCCGCGGGGGCTCGATCGCCGGGGCGGCCTTCTTGCCGCCCGACCTCCGCCAGAGCAGCAAGAGCGCGCAGCCGACCAGCACGGCCACCGATGTGGTGAGCACCGCCACCAGCTCCCACTTCCCCAGCACCTCCGGTGGCACCCCCTCCCCGTCGTACGTCCCGCTCAGGATCGCCGACAACAGATCCAGCGCCAAGGGCTTCATCTCCGCCAACTGCATCCTGATCGCCTCTCCGTCCCCCTCGTTCTCTCTCGCTCTCTTTTCTCGATTCCTGGAGGCGGAGAGGAGAAAACTAAGAGAAGGGGAGCGGGAGAGGGGTTTGGTGGGAGAGGGAGAGACAGAGGAACCGGTGAAACTTGAAAGGGTGTCGAGGTGGGGGGGGGGGTTTATGTGGGTTCGGGCAGGGCAGAGCCAACGACGCGCACCAACCGAGGGATGGACAGTTCAAACCAACTACTTCCGAGAGGGGAGGGGGAAGGCTCCACAAGTCGGTCGGACTCCAGGTTGAAAATTTTTTGGAAAGGTATCCCGTGAAGTAAGTTTACTGGAATGCCCTTGGGAGGCAGCCAAACGGATTGGACCGGTATCCGGCAAAAGATCCACTGAATAGATCCTCCCGGGCGCAGGATATGGGTTACTTGCATTGATTACTTCCCCTTGATGTAATTTTTGATGATCTAATCTTATCTCTATATTAATTTTTGAATTAAATTTCCTACAACATTCCCATATTAGAACAGCCTATTTGGATATTACCTATAAAAAAAAAAAGAATTATTTTATTATCATTATTATTAATTTTTGGAATGTAGAATAGGACTCGGGCTTTTAAAAAATCTAAACTGTAGGCTAAACGAGCCAAGAAGCTGTTACAGAAGTGTATGGTGGATTGTTATCAGGCAACATTAGCTACAACTACAACCACTCTAATGGAGAGGGAGAAGCAATTAATGGATAATTATGATTATATTAATTGACTAAGCTCCGGTAGATGCAAGGCACGAGAAGAAATAGTAGTTTCTTAATGCGGCAGGTAACTCATCAAAGGATGCTTATGACCCTGACTTCTAAGAGAAATTACTAATGCAGGTGGACGATGAAGCATAAACATATGGTTGATGGATATGTTGCAATTAATGTATTCTACTCAACAAGTATGTTTCACCGTCTTGCTGTAAACTATGTGCCTCTATACTTCGATGTCACAATGCTGAGTCTGGTGTGCCCAAGGGTCATTTGCATTGCCATAGAGAGAGTTTCTGATGCCAGGTCCACATCATGACAAGACTTATAATAATTGATCTCGCTTGACATACCCATGAGTTCTACTAATAAAGGTGTGACACCTCGTCTTACAAAACTATAAGACACATTTGATGCAGGTGCTAGTAATCTAATTTTTAATGTGTTAGCAAGAAATGAAGATTTTGAGCAAAGTTAGTATAATAGTGTGTTCTGATATGTTCTTGTGATATGATTCTATCGAAAAGCTTATTAGCTTGGTCCTGTATAAGATATTAAGGGAAGCATGGAAAGATTTTCATGCTCTTCCACTCCGAGCGCACAAGCCAACTATGTAAATGATAAAAACGCTCTTTATGATGGTTATAGCAATCATACTCGAAACTATATTGATCTTGAAGTTATACTTTTTAAATTATTGCAAATGATTAATTCAAATGCAGAGAGAGATAAAAATGAATACAAAATCCATTCATTATCTTAAATAAACATTAATAAGGTAATATAGATCAAGTTCATGAGCAGTGTTATGGTACATAATATTCCAGAGAATTATACTTCCAGAAAGGTAAAAGCCGTTGAAACCACGGAATTGTGCCATTGCATTGCTCCAAATGACAAAACTGTCAACCTAGGCCTGTAGATATACGGGACTTAGATATTGGACAAAGCGGTCGGATATGACGTATTTATTTGAAGGCTAAAAGTGACCTCTCGTGTCCGTTAGTGAAACCGGGAAGCAAAACGTTTGAACAACTGGAAAGGGCGAAAAAGGAGGCATTGACTTTTCTTTGGTCAAAGAAAACACGCTTCACCACGTGGCTTATTATCCGCCTATCACGTGGCTTATTATCTGCCTACAGGTCAACTCACGATGATTGGAAAGCCGGAATACATGACCTCTCTGTCGCTCACGTAAATTTCTGCCAAACTGACTGATGGATGAGAAATTATTGGATGCATCAGATATGAAACCAATCCAACCATGAACAAATCTATATATTTTGACCAAAACAAACAAATATATAATAAGAAATTAAAAAAAAGTAATATAGTAATTTTTGCGCAATGTTGATTCGTGGTCCAAGTAAATATTTGACCTGATGGCTAAGGCATTGTTTGCTTTTGCGACTTAATGATGTTTGCCACAGAGAGTTTATCAAAATTGGCCACATGGTTCTTTCCGGTGATGTTAGTTTGCAAATTAAAATGAGCATTCCAAGTTCTTCTATGAGATTTTATTTTTAAAAAAAATAATTAGTGCATCAACCTTGTTATTTTGTTGGCTATTGGATGAACGAAGTTATTGGAGCAGCATGCATCAAGCAAGGACATATTTGTATTGATTAATCATTTGATCCGATATGGGTGCTGAAAGCTGATGTTTTTTTACTGATTGTTTTGTTTTAGAGGTGAAAAATCCCATGGTGTTCCTTTGCTGCGAGAAAAGTCAAAACTGCAGCAATATATATCATCCAAAAAAAAAAACTGCAGCAATAGCTTTAAGGAGATTGGATATCAAATCAGCCATGTTAGCTGGACATTAAATACCTACAACAACAACTAGTTGACTTCATATTTAATGAAGGAAATCAGTGGGCTGGTTAGGAGCATCAAACTCTGGCTTGGAGATTATCATATGAGGTAATTGAACTGTGTTGCCGAAGGATCGAAGCAGTTTATCCCCTTGATGCAATCCTAAAAAAATCGACCTATAAAAGTGGATTTCATGCTAACTAATAAGAGATATGACTCTGGGAAATTTATCATTTTCCACTCAATAAAGATGGATATTCAAATAGACGGAAAAATATAAGATTTTATTCGAACAATAGAAACCTAAAGGGATGGGAGATGAGAAGTGCATCTGTGCAATTGTCTTTAAACCAGTTGACTAGCCCACGGTTTTGAACATGTAAGATGATTGTCCAAGTTAATGAATTATGTCTAAAGTGCTCCTACCATGATAAAGACATGGTAGTAAAATACCAAAGATCAACTATTAGATACCACTCACATCTCTTTTTTTTTTTTTTTTGGTGAAAACAGCATTTATATTACTCTAACCTAAGTACAATCTGCCAAGTCAAAAGAAAGGAGCTGAAATAAGGGATAGGGTATATCTACAACACCCGTCCATATAAACTCTCCAGCTTGCCGAGCAACAAAGGAGACGATCCAATCTGCCACACTATTCGTCTTCTGGTATACCACTCACAACTCTAGAGCAACGTAGAAGCCATGAATTAATTACATGGCACCTTGACAACCAACAACCCATGGGTACCATATAAATTCCTAATTGTCACACCTGAACTAAGAGGAGATCTGGCAGGTGCTTGGTAACAGTACTCCACCATTTATCCTTTACTACTTTATAAATGCACTAGTTATCCTATAAATAGAGCACATATTGGAACAAGTTATATTCGGTAACCAACGTACTAGTCCATAATCATCTTTTTTTTTATGAGAAAATGCTTCTAAGCATCCATTGTGTGCACACGAAAACTTAAGCAGGCTTATGACTGCTAATTTCGTAGCTTTATAATCAACCGACCCGTTGTATTTGACAACAAATACAGGAGTTGCCCCAATCTTCTGATCCACTCCGCAAAAAAATCATTCATGCGTATATATGATGGGAGCCGAATAGCATTATGCTTTTCCATGTACGCTTATAGTGAGATAAGCTTGGCAAGACAATATACCATGATTTAATTTGGATTTTGTAGGATGGACAATGTAATTGCTTTATGCGCAAAAATGTTGGTGTGTCGATGACAACACACCATACCTCTCTTGGATTCTTTTGATCTTTATCCTTTTTCTCTCCGTCGTTTAGTTTTCTCCATTCTATTTTAGATATCCCGCGAGCGTAGCAGCTTTGCATCCAAACAAGTCCAAGAAAATTCAGGAGGATGAGGAATATATATGAGACCCGCAAAAGAACAAAACAAATTATTCAGCAAAAGTTTATTTTTTGGTAAATTCAGCAAAAGTTTGATTAGTCATGAACGTATCTATCAAATTACAAGGAGAAAGAATCTGAGACTCCGTTTGAATACCGGGGCGCCTCATCCTTTATAATAAGATGCCTTTTATCCACTTATGAACAAAAAAAAGAAGAATTCAAAGGAGATGTTATTTTTTTTTTTGCTAAACAAAGGAGATGTTATTCAATGGAAGTATTTAACTTCAACAGGTCACTTCGAATTCAAAGGATTCGTCTTACTTTGCACGGTTCCATCATCAAATCATCCATTGTGTTGCTGGAAACGGGACCCGGGGGCGATCACTCGGCGGAGGAGGAGGAGCTCCGGTGGGGGTGAGCGAGCGGC
>JAOXJJ010000610.1:59818-79604 GCA_025769935.1 Phoenix roebelenii
AGGAAGTCCAACTTCCAGAGGGATGACAGCCTCCGTTCCGTATGCCAGGTTGAAGGGGGTCTCGCCGGTAGGAAGTCAGAATGTGGTTCTGTAGGCCCAGATGATATTGTAGAGGTCTTCGACCCATTGCCCCTTGGATCGGTCGAGCCTGGCCTTGAGCCCCTGGAGGATGGTACGATTCGTCACCTCAGTTTCTCCGTTTGTCTGTGGATGGACGACCGAGGTGAAGCGGTGATCGATGATGAGTTCGAAGCAGAATACTCTGAAACGGACGTTGTCAAACTGACGGCCATTGTCAGATATAAGAATACGGGAGAGTCCAAATCTGCAGATGATTGACTTCCAAACAAAGTTCCGCATCTTCTGCTCGGTGATTCGGGCCATTGGTTCAGCTTCAACACATTTGGTAAAGTAGTCGATGGAGACGACCAAAAATTTTCTCTACCCGGTTGCCAGAGAGAATGGCCCCAGGACGTCGATTCCCCACTGGACGAATGGCCAGGAGGCACTGATTGAGGTCAGCGGGGCCGAGGGTCAATGTTGGATGTTGGCGTTTCGCTGGCATCGATCGCATCTTCGGACGAAGTCCGTTGAGTCCTTTTGAAGTGTGGGCCAATAGTATCCTTGGCGCAAGATCTTATGGGCCAGTGTCCGGCCTCCCAGATGGTTCCTACATATCCTTTCATGAACCTCTCGCATGGCATAGTCCACCTCTAACGGGCGGAGGCATCTGAGGAGAGGAGAGGTAAAGAATTTCTGGTAGAGATTGCCTTCATATAATATGTACCAGAAGGCTAGACGCCTGATTCGGCGAGCCTCGAGCTCATCATTAGGAAAGGCTTCATTTTGTAGATAACTGATGAGCTCGTCCATCCAGCTCGGCTCGGTTTCGATGCAGAGGGTCGGCTCGGGCTCCTTCGTGCTGGGCATTTGGAGATATCCTAGCATTGTTGCCTTAGGAAGCTCGCTCATGCAGGAGGTCATCAGCTTTAACAGTTGGTCTGCCCTTAGGTTCTCTGTTCTAGGGATGTGCTGGATATTGAAGGAGCCCATGGTGGATGTAAGGTCTCGCACCTTTTGAAGATATCTCTACATCGATGGCTCCCTTGCTTCAAAATCCTCCAGGATCTGGCTCACAACCAGTTAGGAGTCACTGAAGACCTTTAGGTCCTCGGCTTTCAGCTCCTTTGCCAATTTGAGCCCGGCAATAAGTGTCTTGTACTCTGCCTCATTATTCGAGGCTGGAAACTCGAAGCGCAGGGCCTGCTCCGCGACTACCCCATCCGGGCTTGTAAGAATAAGACCCGCTCCGCTACCCCCCCGAGGTCGAGGAGCCGTCCACATATAGGATCCACGGCTGCCTCGGGGTCTCCTCCGTCGGCATGAGTGAGAGCTTGGGATCGTCCGGCAAAGTGCACTCCACGATGAAATCGGCGAGCGCTTGGGCTTTAATTGTCGGCCTCGGATGGTATTCGAGGTCGAACTCCCCTAGCTCGACTGCCCACTTGGCAATCCTCCCGGCACGATCCGAGTGTTGCAGAATCTGCTTCATAGGCTGGTCGGTCAGTATGGCCACAGTGTGGAACTGGAAGTATGGCCGGAGCCTCCGAGCCGAGATGATCAGGGCGAAGATTGTTTTCTCCAGTTTGGAATATCGGGTCTCGGCATCCTTCAGGACCCGGCTGGTATAATACACTAGTCTTTGAAGCTTGTTCTCTTCTCGGATCAGCACCGAGCTTACCGCAACCAGGAAGACAGCCAGGTACAAGTAGAGGAGCTCACCCTACAGGGGTTTTGTGAGTAATGGAGGGGAAGCAAGAAGGTGCCTAAGCTTTTCAAAAGCTTGCTGACATTCTTCCGACCATAAAAAGTTCTTCGGTCGCTTGAGGATTGTAAAGAATGGGAGGCATCACTTGGCCGATCTGGAAACAAATCTTCCTAGAGCCGCAACCCGTCCTGCGAGTCGCTGTACTTTCTTAACCGTCTTTGGTGGCACCATCTCTTGCAGTGCTCGGATCTTCTCGAAATTTGCTTCGATTCCATGCTGGATGACTACGAAACCAAGAAATTTGCCCGAGTGACTCCGAATGCGCACTTAGCGGGGTTGAGCTTTCATCTGGTACTTTCTAAGTGTGAAGAATGTCTCGCTGAGGTCAGCCACATGGTCCTTCGCTGTTCGGCTCTTTACCAACATGTCGTCCACATAGACCTCCATATTTCGGCCTATTTGATTTTAAAGATTTGGCTGATCAGCCTTTGATATGTTGCTCCAGCATTTTTCAACTCAAAGGCATCATCTTATAGTAGTAAATGCCCATGTCGATGATGAATGTCGTCTTCTTCTCATCTTCTTGCACCATTTGGATTTGATTGTATCCCGAGAAGGCGTCCATTAATGTCAGCAACTAGTGTCCCGAGGTGGAGTCCACGAGCTAGTCAATGCTGGGGAGTGGAAAGCTATCCTTTGGGCAGGCTCTATTCAAGTCGGTGTAGTCTACGCATATGCGCCACTTCCCGTTAGCTTTCTTCACGAGGACCACGTTGGCGAGCCAGTCTGGATAGGAGACCTTCCGGATGAAGCCAACCTTGAGAAGTTTGTCGACTTCCTCGGCCGCTGCTCGCTGTCATTTTGGGGCGGAGCTCCGTTTCTTCTGTCGCACAGGCTTGCAGATCGGTTTCACATGGAGTCGGTGAACCGTGACCTTGGGATCTATTTCCGGCATGTCGGCGGGCGACCAAGCGAAGACGTTTATGTTGGCCCGTAGGAATTCGATCGGGTGGTCTCTTTCGCGGGCGCTCAGGCCGGAGCCGACCTGCACAGTTAACTCTGGGCAATTTTCTCGTAAAGGAATCTGGGTAAGAGGCTCACCAGGTTCTACCCATCCTTTTCGGGGATCATCCCGCACTTCCAAAGTTTCGATGAGTAGCATCTAACCAGACGCTTGAGTTGGCGCCATGGCCGATAGCTCCTCCTGGCTTGGTGCCTTAGCTAGTTATTTTGCTCGGTGAGTTGCCATGTAGCACCGCTTAGCTATTGCCTGGTCCCCACGAACTTCACCTACTCCTCGGTCAGTGAGGAACTGCATAAGCAGGTGATAGGTCAAGGCCACAGCTCGAAGGGCATTTAGCCCTGGTCGCCCAAGAATGGCGTTGTAGGCCGAAGATAGGCGGACCGCTAGGAAGTCCATCCTTACGGTACTTTCTCGGGGAGCGAGCCCGACCATGACAAGGAGACCGATCTCGCCCTCGATCGAGATCGAATCCTCGGTAAACCCAACTAGTGGAGCGTTTATTCTTCGAAGCTGGCTTTCCATTATCCCCATTTTTTGATAGGCATCGTAGTACAAAATATTGGCCGAGCTTCCATTATCAACTAGGACGTGCTTTATATCAAATTTGTTTACAATCATAGAGATGATCACAGTATCATTGTGAGGAGTTTCAACTCCTTCCAAGTCCTCGTCCGAGAACAAGATGGCTTTCGAGGTACGCGGGCGCTTCGGGGGAACCCTTTCCTCGGCTGACTCTCCAACTGAACTTCCTCCACCAATGGTGTTGATGGTGCCGGCAATGGGCCTGTTGGCGTTTGGATCTTCAGGCTGCGCGACATTTCTACTGGTCTCTTTTCCTCACTTCAGTTTCGCACAAACTGGTTGAGTACTCCACGGTGGATGAGCGCCTCGATCTCGTCCTGGAGCTGGAAGTAATCCTTCGTGTTGTGGCCGTGGTCTCGGTGGAACCGGCAGTGCTTCCTAGGATCGTGCCGAGCTCCGGGGTCTCGCATCGGGGGTGGAGGTCGGAAATAATTCCGGCCTTCAATCTCCATTAGGATTTCCGCCCCGGGAGCATTGAGGGGAGTATAATTCTCGTACCTCCCCAAGGGTATCCGTGGCCGCGGCAGAGATCTCTGTCGAGGAGGAAACCTTGGTCGAAGCTGCCCTCGCTGTCGAGGTGGGCTCCTCAGCCGAGGCAGGTTCTTACCTCGGCAGGGAGAGCGGCTTCTCGGGCGGTCGCGCTCTTCATGGCGCCTCTTCTTCTTCTTAGAGACCTGCTCGATCGTGCCCCGCCTGGAGGCGATAGCCTCCTCGGCCTTCGCATACTTCCGAGCTCGGGCCAGCATTTCAGTGAAGTCGGCGTGGAAGCTCTTCTCGATGGAGAAGAGAAATTTGTAGGAGCGAGCCTCAGTCTTTAGTACCGACATGGCTATCGACTGGTCGAGCTCGCGGACCTTCCAGGTTGCGGCAGTAAAACGGTCGAAGTATTCTCTGAGGGATTCCCCCTCCTTTTGCTGGCGCCAGCTGGCAGCAAAGTTGGTGGCGAACTGCCTGCCGAGCTGCTCAAAGGAGGATATTGTGCTCGACTTCAGTCCAGAGAACCAAAGTCGCCGTTCCCCGAAGAGTTGCTTGGAAAGCCTTGCAGAGCACGGCCTCCGAGGACCCTTGCAATGCCATTAGGGCTCGGTAACTCTCCAAATGATCGAGGGGGTCGGTAGTTCCGTTGTAGGGCTCCACTTGGGGCATTTTGAACCTCGGTGGGACCGGCTTATCCTCGATCTGGTGAGAGAAGGGAAACTTGGTGGTAAACTCAAAGTCGCCCTCATGCCTTGCTTTCCTGCTGTGAAGCGCTTCAATCTGGCGCTCAAGGTTCTCGACGTTTTTATCGAGCTCCCCGACCTGGGGGATTGCCACCGTAGTCTGCTTCGGCTCGTGACGATCCAGGGCTGACTCAGCTTCCGACGGCTGTGGCCTTCTGTCCATGCTCCTCTCTAGCAATTCTCTCCGGGAAGACGCCCGAGCTGAGACTTGGCGACAGCATCGTTCTTCATTGTTGGCCCTCGAGGAGCCATGGAGGTTTTGACCCTAGGACACCGGTCCATTTAGAGGAAGCATTGACTAGACCTGGGCCTGCAGAGGCGGCACAGGTGGGGCTTCCTGACGTTGCAGACCTTGGACGATCGCGGCCAGGGCTTGAACCTGCTGCACCAGGATGTTGAACTGTTCCGGTTGGACTTGGAGAACTGGATCAGCTGGAGATGGTGAATTCTGGACAAAATGTCCAGAACTTGGTGAGAGACGTTGGGAGGCATTAGAGCCTCCTTTGCTTCTCAACTTCTTGGCCACGACTCAGGCCCTTCTTCTAGCGCCAAATATTGCTGGAAATTAGACCCGGGGGCAACCGTCGGCTGAGAAGGAGGAGCTCCAGCGTGAGATGGCGGGTGATGGTCCGTCGGCGAGCAGCGTCCTCCGGGGGACCTGCAAAAAGCCGGTGGCAGGGGTTTACGGCGCCGGCCCTCCGATGCCTAAGTTAGAGGGGGCAAATATATGAAAGAAGATGAAATATATCTTCGGAGTTTCAGAGTCCAACCCTCTCTAAGATGGAGGGGTTCCCCTTTTATAGGGGTGTACAGGATTACCTGTGATGTGACGGGACGAACGGATTACCGTCATGATTGAGCATGTCGTATGAGTTATTGCACGATCGTGTGAATTAATGCATTGCCGTAGGAGATCAAGCCGGAGCCAACGAATCGTTGTGGTTGATCGGACGTAGCCGAGCGGGTCAGCTGTTTGTCGTGGAGGGCTTGAGATCCGTAGATAGCATGCGCATTAATTGTTGAGTGAATCGAAGATCTGCGGAGTTCATACGCATTGATTGTTGAGTGAGCCGGAGATCTGCGGAGGCCATGCGCATTGATTGTTAGCAGCGGTAGCAGGGCATAGTCCCTGGTCGAGTTGCAGAAGGATGTGACCGCGGTGGGTGGATTGGTGAGGTCGGGCGCCAGGTCGGGAGCTCCGAGGTCGGGCGCCTGGTCTGGTGCCAAATCGGGATCGGGCGTCTTTGAGGTCGAGCGCCTAGTCGGGCATCTTAGATCATGTGCTGGCGATGTGTTCACGTGCTTTGGGGCGATTTATATTCCCCCAACAAGAACTAAATAATTAGATCCAAAGAAATAGCTGGCATAGAAGTAGACTAGTAAGGATCTGTTTGAATATTCTTGCAAGGAGCCTCTTGGTCACCAACCAAGTATCCGCTAGGGGTCCCCCAATTTGCCAGTCTAAATTCCATCACGTAAGTTTGTTGGTTTGTAGGAAGAAAAAGGACTTATGGAGATCATTTTCTTAGCTGGAGAAATGTTGGACTGATATGGGCCATGCTCAAATAAATTTTTCAGTCCACAAATCCAGCAGAAAATTTGAACCAATTTCTGCATTTCCCAAACATGCCCTAACAGGTATCGAATCTATTATAGCTTTGTAGGGGAAGAGATGGGAGTAAGAGGAGGAAGGATAGGAGTAAGACCCTAATAGCCCAATAACAGATGATAGGAGTAAGACCCTAATAGCCCAATAACAGATGATAGGAGTAAGGGCAAGAGGAGGAAGAGGGCTTGGGAGCCATTTGGAGGGGGAGCAGAGAGAGTAGAGTTTTGCAGGGGAAGAGATGAAGTGGATGAACATTAGGGGAAGAAAGTTGGAAGGCAAGGGCTTAATTAGGATTTCCATATTTAGAGTTTGGAGTTCCAGTTAATAAATAGAGATTGAAAGTTGGTGATTTATTATAGCTAGCAAAATTTAGTTGGTGGAAGGTAGTTTCTGGTCCAAAATAGAAGGGAAATGAGCTTTCAACTAATTGTGAGATGTTGAGGCTCTGAAGGAGTTTAAATTGTTGAGGATGAGGTGCTTTAGTTGTCATGGTTAGGAGTTCATTTAATTTTCGTGGTTAAGAAACTCCTCCATCATTCCATATTAGGATATAGTTAGCGTGTGAATTGGGAGCCTTGTGCCAAGTTAGATATACCATATTGTGGCATCTAAAATAGTTCATTGGTTGCATAATACCTACTAACGAGGTGACACACATGACTTGAAAAAATTACCAGAAATATCTAATGCAAGTGCAAGTCCTATGAGGTTATACTGGATTAGAAGGAGAGACAACTGAAAATTGTAAAGAAAGATTGTTATGGTTCTTGTTGAACTCGAGATGGAAAACATTTTGATTAAAGGTCAATTTACAAATCCTGTAATATAATTTGAGAAAAAGAGTGGTTAGTTTGTTTACTATAAATAAGGAAGGTCATGTTTGATAATAATGCAGAGTCATGATGATAATTGTCATAGAGATTATTATTCAACTCTAATATGAATACAAATGAGCACAAAGAAATAATAAATATAGACAATATTAATAATGTTAATATTTGGAAGTATATGTTCTCAAACAATGCAATTTATTTATATAAATACAAAAAATACCATTATTAGAAATTTATGGAGTGCTACTGAAACTATAGCATCACACTATTATGCTTGATAATAAAGCTATTCATTAATAATCAAAGCCATAAATTGATTCCATATCTTATGCGAATAATAATACTAAGAACTAAAAGGTTCATAGATATGCAAGACTGAGGTTTTATTTAGTTTGTGAATAACTTTGACTTAATTTGAGTAAAATTGCTCATGTAAATTTATTTAACCAAACATTTTTTTTTTGGCCCGTCGATTAAGTCAGAATGGAAGGGTACTTTCATAAATTAATTTTTTTTGGACCGTTCATAAATTAATTTTTTTCATATCTAACTTTTACAAGACAACTCCAATGAAAAGCTCAAAAATTACAAAGAAATTGGGAAGACCGAAGCCTTCCACAAGATAATTGGGCCCTATGGACCGCAAAATATTGCTATGATTTATTGAATTGTGGCTTGTACGTGCGAGTTATTCCTCTATGCATCAATAAATCTTCCAAATGGCACACATAAGGGAAGTGGTCCACCTTCTAGCTACAACTACTCATTGGGTGTCTATAATCACTAATGACATGAAACAAAATAAAGCCATGTGACGAGAGTAAAGTGGTTAACTCCATAAGTGATTCTTGCAGTAAGCCTCACCAAGCAAACACCAAACAGAGACAAACGCAGGTATTTGTCTATTATTACGAGTTAACTGCAAACACTGAAAATTACTAGCTTGATTTTTTAGGCCCTAGCATTTATCCTTTGGTATATGCTTTCTTATTACTATAAATGTTACCATCCCTATCTTCTCATACTCCAATGTGATATTTTCCTTATGTCCATATAAATCAAAGGAACTTGTTAACATCATGTGTTGGAAGCATCTACTGAATTCCATTTTTATCTCTCTTTCTAAGCTAAAAGTAACACCAACATAAGCCACAAACAAGAAGAAAATTTATAAGTTCTATCCGTGCTCACCTAAAATTAGTAGATTGTTAGACCGGCAAAAGATGGCATCTTCAAAGTAACTCATTTTGCAAAAACTAATATTAACATGATGTAAACTACCAATGATGCTAGACTGTTAAAACTGTGAGGACCCATGCAGGCATGTGTTTAGTCTCATATTAATTATTCGTTGGATAGATCTTAGGTACTTATACAGGATCAAGAATTCCAAATAATTCTTTCCAACTAGCCATTTTGCGTCAGGTTCTGAATTATTATAAATTGTATCCGAGCAGACTCGACCAATAACCTACGTAGATTAAGGGACACTGCAGCACGGATCTATTGAGGCTGACCACGAGCCGATCATGGTGCTTTTGATTAGATTTGCATAAATATGAACACTTAGTCTCACGAGAATATCGAGGCTTAAACGAAGAAAGTATGTGAGGATCCGTGCAGACGTATTTAGTCCCACATCGGTTATTCATTGGATAGATCTTGGGTATTTATACAGAATTAAGAAACCCAAATATTACCTTCCAACTAGTTTTTTTGGGTGAGATTCTCGGTTGTTATAAAAACATTATAGCATAGCAAAACAATTTACAAGTGCAGTGTCTTTTCATCTCCTTAATGAATAGGCTGTCAGGTTTGCTCCCATAAAAATACATAGAAACTGCAATATAATTTGATGTGGAAGATATACATCGACGTGGTGACCATAATAGTAGGTTGGATAAAGATGAGATACCGAGGAGCGGTAGTTCCTCATTTAGATAAAGATTTTGTGGTAGTAGTAACTCTAAATAAAATCATGGACATCATATGATAAATATGATGAAAGACGAAATCCTATAAAACGAATACTAATAAAATCATGGACATCATATGATAAATATGATGAAAGACAGAATCCTATAAAACGAATACTACACACGTAGGCAGAAAGATTAAACATTAAATCCACATATGCCTGCACCTTTTAAAGGTCATGCATCTCATCGAACCTGAAGTAATATACCTGGCTAAGACCATGGAGATTGTTATGGCAGTAGGTATGGCCTTGCCATCCCTACCCTTGGGCAACCATTGAGGGCTATACATCATCAGTGTTATGATCAGCTTGTATTTTATAACCATGACATAGAATCTGCACATTAAGGCGGAACTGCTAGACCACAATAAAGACTAAAGAAGAGAGGAGTAACGCATGCCATGAAGGCAAGCTTTAGAAAAAGAAAGAGAGCGCACAGTCTCATCAGCGTGCCATAAATTAGCTCAAGACATCAGGTTTCCGGAGACGATTTACTTAAAGCATGAAAGGCTTGCATATTTGTACAAGATTTTGTGCTAGACGTTACAGGTATAGTTTTACTCAACTAATAGAGCATTGTATAGTTAATTTTACTGTTAGATTTTTTACCAAATTACTATCATAAGGAGAAGACAAATTTATAGTATATTTTGTTCTGCTGCTGGTCTCTCAATATCGTTTAATGATGTATTATTAACGAGGAATTAAAGGCTTCATTGGATCACCTAAGATACTTTAGAGTGTTAGAAAAGCAAAGAAATTTAGCATATCGTATAACCTTTCGATCTAACTTACATATCTTACGATAAACAAGTAGATTCTACAGATACCTTTTTTTTTTGGTCATTTCACGATTTTATACATTTAGACTTGCTCGGATATTGGCACAAGCTGTTTCTACATCAAATATTATAGCACACAGCTAGCCTTCAAGCTTCAGAATTTTTTCTATAGTGACCTATAGTGAATTCAAAGAACAGAAACTAAAACCAATCCGGCTTTCAGAAAATTTGCCACAGCAAAAAAAAAAAAAAGTCAATATATAACATTTGATAAAATGTCCTTATGAATTGTAGATTTCTGAACATTTTCGGCTCCCATTATGAGGATTCAAATGATCTCCTAAAATCATATAAGGTGAAATAATTAAGTACTCAACAAAGCATAATCCATTAACAAGTAAACCGGAAAAAAAAATAGAAACTCAGATGTAGCATTAGAAATTCTAAATCCTCATCAACTTTAGCTTTAGTTTAAAGCAATGTAGTTCCTTAACATACTGACTGAAGCCTTTTGAAGAGAGGATACAGGAAAGCCAGAGAGGGAAGTAGTAAGAATAATTCATTCATGCGACAGGAAAGACAACTAATTATAATTATGGTCAATTGCGGACCATGAATTCCATTGAGAAGAAATAATGTGAGAGACTTGACAAGCTCCCAGCATTGTTCTATGGAGATTGTTACATATCAAAAAACTGCACAGTTTTCAAGCACAGCCTTGAATAAATATGAGAATGCACAGAATAATCACCATGATATCCTTTTACAATGGAAGATAACCTATAATCAACAAATGACAGGTTAAGCTAACAGATCAAAGACATGGATGATACCTCTACACATTGCTTCACGGCCAAACAAAAAAGAAATCAAATCTTTCTTGCTAAAATATCACGACTAGAACTGTCGAGTTTCTTGGTAAAACAACGGAAGGAAGGGAAAATTAATTAGATAGAAGAGTGATGAAGCAAACCCTAGGTTTCAAGAGAGCGACGATAACGAGATGAAACGGACGTGGAGTGGAACCGAGGGGAATTAGGGCTCGAATCGGTTACAAATGAGTCCAAATAAAGGAGATATAGCAACCCTTGAAAGAGGATACGGATTTGGGGGGGGAGCGGCCATGGCCGCCATTGCCAAGGAACGTTTAATTACTTGGATTTCTAAGCTACCATATGGAGTGCAAAAGTTTGCATTCTCTGTGCGGAAGGGGTCGAGTTATTATTTGTGGCTCCCTATTAAACGAACCTTTATTAGTTATCTTTATAAGTTTTTTAATTTTTATGCTACCCGTCCGATATAAAATTGCATTTGCAGTTGAAACATAGGATTTGTGAAGGCAAAAGTTATTCATGAGTTCTATTGGCATATTAACCCTGCATAGAAAGATAACTGATGAAACCAAAACCATTCTTATTAATTTCCAAGCCCACAATTTAACATCTCAAACCAGGGACATTACAATCAAACAAGCCATGACCCCTCGCACGCTCGGTTAAATTAGCAAACACCTAGGAGAACAGCCCCCATGGCAAGCCCCATGGTTGCACCCACTACTACTCGGCCTGCCGAAGAAGGGGATGTTGGCGCTTTACCAGCTTCCTTAGGTGGGGCAGCTGGCGCTTCGGGCACGTTCCCTGTCGATGGTGATGATGCACTCGCTTTTGGAGCATTTGCAGGGCCGGTGGCTGCCTTTGGAGCATTTGCTGGGCCGGTGGCTGCCTTCTTCTCCATAGGAGCCGGCGCAGGTGTCACCTGCTTTGCCGGTGCAGGTGTCACCAGCTGCTTTGCCGGAGACGAAGCAGATGGCGGTGTGGTGACAGATGCAGGTGTTTTTCTCGCACCATCAATACCAGATGGGATGATGGGATCGGAGATATGGAGGACTGATAATTTGTCGGAGTTTGTTCCAACCACGTTGATCAAGTAGGACTCGAGGGGAGACCCCGGGGTAGCTGAACCAAAGATAATTTGCCTTATAGGCCTTACCGTGACCTTCACGTACCCATTTTGGTTGGCCGCGAGGCCGGTGGTTTGGAAAAGGGTGGGGACAAGGGAAGTCTTATCAGGAAGGTGGCTGATACTATAAGGGTCATAATAGCCGAGGAGGACATGGACGGACATGACATTCTTACGAACGTCGGCCGGTAGGGAGGAAATGGGGGTTATTTCTGAGTTCTTAACAGCAAGAACGGTGACGTTGTCACGGCGGTTGATCTCATCAACAAGGTTAGCTTCTATGAGGTATTTGGTAAATGTAGAATAATCACTAAGTGGATTGAGGATCCCAAGAATATCAGTGGCTGTGACAGGAGAGAGGAGGAGGAGAGGTAGGAGGAGGAGGAGTGCTTGGGGCTTGGGGGCCATCTTCCAATGGCCTTGGCTTGAGATGCTAATGCTCCGAGCTTGAGATGGGTCCTGGTGGGGAGGGCAAGGAGCTAAGGGGGATATATAGAGGGAGATCAGTTTTTTAGGGTTCCTACTTTTGGACAGGTGTCCCACTAAATTTAGAGGTGTGATGGGTTGCAAAAGAATTTATGACCGTAAGGGGATCTAGCGTTCAAGTTGGGAATGTCAGGAGGCTATTTTGGATGATTGAGAAGTAGTTCTAATTTTGGGAGGGATGCAAAAATAGAAGTTAAGGAGTACGACCTTTTCTTCGCCACAGATCAAAGAATCTATTGAACGATGTGGAGAGGGTTCCTGTGAGGCATGACTATCAAGTTTGGCTTTCTCTTTGCCTGAATATGGCTCGAAAGTCAACGGGGCATAGCATATCATAATTCAAACATGGCAACAAAGTTAGGACCAATTAATTGCATGGATATCAAATTTCCCCAAGGCTGCATTCAAAGTAGATTTTCATCATTTAGCAAATTCAATGTCTTACCTAAGTTTGGCAAGTACCTAATTATCATCACAAGTGCATGTTGTTCTTTTTTGCTGGAGTCGATCCAAGCTCCAGTTCTTTTGGGAATTACCTTTCGTGTCTATGGTTTAAAAATCTGAGCTTTATGATAGCAATCCGAGTACTCTTGATATCGATATATTTTTAGGTAAGAGTTATAAGGCACAATATTCCCTACAGTCTTCCATATTTGTGTATTAAATCCCCCAATCTTTATATGTGCTCATCAATCGCTACGATCTACTTCATTGTGCATGTTAGTTCTTGCATTATGTTCTTTAACCAAACCATGGTTAAAGATTACTACAGTCGGAAGAGGGCAAAGAAAAACTTGAAGTGAGTTCGAGTGGAGAGAGATTTAGGAGTTGGATTTTTTTTCCCCTCCCAGCCTACTCACTTTTCTCACCGTAGCTCCCCATCCACCTTATATCTTTTTGCTTTCCTCTTTCTAAGATAGCAGCCGGGTGGATTTTTTCAGATATCCGACCCATACTAAATCCTAATAGGATCCATTTAGCAAAACCTTATAGGATTTGAAATGGGTTTGAGATTTAAAATTAGAATCCATTAGGGTTTGGGGCGGGTTTGGGATTTGCTCCTTAGGTACCCACAACCCGAATTCAATTATTTATAATATATTTTATTAAATTTTATAAAAATATATTTATTTTGAGGGGACTTGAACCCAAGCCTCAAGGATATCCAACCTCTACCTTTATCACTAAGTTGCAAAAAATATATATATTTAGATTGTTTGTAAATTATTTATACTCTTTTTTAGTTGATATTATTGCCTGCCCTTTTTTTTCTTTTTTTATATATTTTCGGATCAGGTACCTGAACCATAAGAATAACTGGATATGAATAAATATTAATCGAGTGGGTTCATGTACCCAATGGATTTACCATTTTTTGATGGGATGGGTCTAGAATTTTTGGTTAAATTTTTAATTAGGTTTGAGATGAGTTCTGGTAGTAGAATTTTAAATGGATTGGATACGGATAGGGCAAAATTTGTGAGTACCCTACCCGCTACCATTCCTACCTCTTTCTCTTTCTTTATTTTGTAAGAGCATGGCCAAACACATGGAAACTATTGATGAACTAACACTACTAGTGGAATAGTTTAAGAATATTTGATTTAGGCTAAAAAAAATTCCAATGATTTATATGTAAAGAGTTGTAAAATTGTAGAGATTAATACAAGAATATAAAAATCAGGAGAATTAATATGCAATATGAAAGTTTGTGGTAGGGTTGTAAATGGGTTGGATGAACCTATGAATTTACTTGGTTTCAACCTGATTTGACCGGTTGTATTTGAGAATATGTGAGTTAGATTAGGTTTAAAAATTGGACCTCTAAATTTTGGGTTAGGCCTAGATTTTATACTTTCAACCCAACCTGACTCGACCTATCTGTGCGTCATCCATATCTAATTTGGGTCAACAAAAAATAGTTTTGATTGACTCAAATATGATTATTTGATCCAAAAATTCAAATTGTATAAACTAATTCCTCTTTTTTGCATCTCAATAGCCAAATCTTCTCTTAAATATTTTTACTTAAACATTTATATTTCATGGTTTGTTTTGGTAGAATCTTTTTTATAAGGTTCAATTATATCAATATATCAATATTTTTTACAAAAATATAGGTTGTAAATTTAAGAATGATTAATTCCTCAAATGAAATTAAAAACTTTTGACTAAAAATTCAAGTTCAAGTTGAGTCTTTTAAATTTTATTTAAATTTAGTCATTTATACTTAATTATCAATTACTATGTTTTAGCATTGAAATAATAGCTAAATGCTCAACTTCAGTTGTAAATTCGATCCAATCTGGTTCCGACCCAACTAGAACATTTCAGGTTTCTTCCAGGTCATGCTTGACCCCAATCCAAACCAAATGTCCCACAGTCTAAAATTCTTTTCATAAACCAAAATTGGCCCATCTGGTTAGCTAATGGATTGGTTTGGATCCAAATCATGTCCCGAACATGAAACCAAATTGAGTTGGGGTCAAGCTTGCCTCGGCCCAACTCAGCCTTTCTGCAACCCTAATTTATGGGACTAATATAAAGAGCCTATATCCAGGTAGTTTATTATAAGACCTTAGTTTATTGAAGACAATTTTTTTCAATAATTTTTCTAGATTTAGTTTTTTTTTTGAATTATGAGGAAGACAAAAAGCCCAATCAAAATTTTGTTTAACCATATGAAATCAAAATAGAGTAAAATAGTTACAAATTACAAGGATTAAGTAGATAGTGGACTAAGAGTGATTAAGTAGACAGTGGACTACAAGCTAAGTTCTCTGAAGTTAAGAGAAGCCTAGGATACTGTTGGAAGAGAGGTCAGGAGAGGAAATGGCAGGTGTGGGTAGGAGGTGATGGAGGTTCAGTGACAGTTTTTGGCTTGTACTCCCTATTCAATTCAAAAGACATCTCATTTGATGCTGCTCATTGGCGTTCTTTTTGGTTAAGTTGCTTGTCCAGTGAAGAAATAAGCTGCGATTGCTACAAACTCAAGCAAAAAGTCTATTGTTCCGTTATTTCCATTAGTTCTACAACCTTAGGCCCGAGCCCGCCCGAAAGGCTGGGCCTTGGGCAGGCCGGGCAGGCCCGGCCGAAAAAGCCTGCCCAACCGTGGAGACTCGTTTAGATTTTAGACGACGAAAATTTCCCACCCATTCCATACTGAAAGATGTTTCTCCAGGGAGGAGAGGCTTTTGTTTTGAGAGAGGAACATTCAGAGAAGGGTGATTTGTGCTTGTAGTATTTGAAACGAATCATTCTCCAAGACACATTCTTCAATAGGGATTTTTCAATGGACCAAACCACAACCTGCAAAGTATAAAAAGAATTATGTATCAATAAATTTCTTTTGAGAAAAATCCAAGCAAATATTTTTGAGTCCTAATAATTTACATGTGATCTCACTCTCAGATTTGGTAAAAACTACTCACAAATTTACATGAGACACAATCAAAAGCTACAAATATAAAAAAAAAATAAACAATTCTTAATAAGCTTTCAAATTCCCACGGATTATAAGCTTGTCTATGCTATAATACTGGGATATAATATTCAAAGGGATCACCCCCCTCCCCCAAATGATGGAATTTGGGATCGATTGTTAGGGGCGCCACTCCCTAAATAACGTGGCTCGTACATCTCGAAAAGCTGCCTAATTTAAAAAAAAAAAGAATTGAAACTTTATTAGAAATTTAGTTAAAACAACAAAATTATAGAAATTTTATTAGGAGTTTTGTTAAAAATTCAACAGCGAATGGATTTAATGTATTGAAAACAATCAGATTACAAAAAAAATAAATTAATAGCCAGGCCCACTACTATTGCGTTGCGGAAGAGCTAGCTCAAGCTTGAGGGCCATTTACATTGGACAAGAATATTGGCTTGATCTGAGTCTCACCTAGTTTGTGAACTGAAGCAATCCTAGTCCAATCCTCCCTAGAATCTATTAATGTGTTAATTTTAGTATAATCACTGCATCATCTTGAGTATGATAATATATGATAATTTTTTTTGTATTGCGCAGTTGTTTTGTATCTTGTTTGAGTTCTAATCATGCCTCTAAATTTTAGGTAGTGTTCCCTGATTAGAAAAGATTTTAGATAATCTTGAACCAGAGTTGGCCCTAGTGATGTGTTAATTTGGTAGTATGAACAACGGCTACCCGGTTAAGATGTATGGATTACATAGAACGAAATTGGCAATGATGATCAAAGCAATACTAAGGTTGGCGGCTGTCCTTGATGTTAAACACCGAGCAAACATCTAGAACAGGAAGCAAACAAGCAAAATCTTTTTATTAGCTGACAACAACTTCAGACCATAGAGATGATCTACAAGTTGTTCATGAAATTCCATTTTCTAGATAGAGAATATATGCACTAACCACGCCATAGACTCTGGCACCGACCACCTTGTTTGTTCAGTTGGTTGAAGAATTGCGATGTTTAGCTAATCTTATGGTCTAAGGCTCTAATGGCATTCTTTTCTAATAGACCGGATTTTTTAAATCACAGCCTTCAGGTGTGCATATCATAGTTCATCGAATCCGGCCTCATTGTTCAACATCACCTTAAGTTAGCAAAACACAGAGGCACCACAGATTCATGTCTTAGTTGTGGTTACTTGTGGAATTAGATTAACTTGCCGACGTCCATGGCACAGCCACATAGTAGGGATTAATCAAACTAAGTCGAGTGGCATGTCGACTATAGGCTCAACATCCAATTCTGAGACTCCATGCGTTGAATTGGAATCGTTCAATATAGGTTATACTTAAGGTTTCAGTGATTGGCATGCAGCAGCCGCCCAGCCCAATTCAAATACATAACGTAGTCTTCCAATTAAAGTACTTCTGCGTCTCCAAACCCAAAGCCACTAGAAACCCAGCAGCACCGGTTTCTCTATAATAAATACGTGAGCACCATCTTCTCTTCACGTCTCATGAGGCAAAGCAGGCCTCTGCTTTAGAACTCTGAAGGAAATAAAGGATATCATGGACTCCAGATCTCCAGCTGAAGAAGGCAGCTACGCAGTGCCCTTCTCACCCCTCCACGGTGATGAACGGTTCTATGCTTGGCTTACTTCCGGGGATTCAGCTCCAATGGGCTTGTCTTCTGGAGTTTATCGCAGGGCCTGCGGCCGGGTTCCTTTCGACTGGGAAACACGGCCGGGTACGCCCAAGAGGCCGACTGAAGGCGAAGCAATTCCGCCGCTCAGCCCCCCACCGATGCTGCAGGGTGCACAGCTTGCTCGACGCAGCTGCCGAGCCGAAGCAACGTCAACGCCGTTGAGGTTTCGGATTTGGAACGCCGTGACAGGCCATGGAAGCAAGAACCGGAGACAGAAGAAAGCACGTGAGTGCATGTCAAGTCGTGGTTGCTGGAGCACCAGGATGGCTTCTAATAGTTGCCTCATGAAACCATGAAAGCTAGCGATTTTTGGTCCTGTCAAGAGGTGAGACTTTTGATGACCATCCGCAAGTGTGTTTGGAGGAGTTTAGTCCTTGTTTAGACAGGATAGATTCTCTAAAAATCTGGAGATCGATCTCACCTATCAGAGTTCATGGTGAGAGAATCATTGATGTTCATACTTTCTATGTGGTGGGTTATGCTTGATGTGGAATAAATATGATATCTTCTTTCTTCATCATTAGAAATGAAGAAGGGGATAGATTATACACATTGTAAATTTGAAATTTTCTCCATGTGTTGATCTCTATGCTGTCATGGTTCAAGAAACTAATCAGTAAAAAAAAGAAATCTTGAATTAAAGATATGGAGAATAGGTATCATATAATATGCAATTTAAGATTATAGTTAAACAAGAAGCTCACTTTTAGGGACTATGGCTTTGAGTTACGATCAGATGTAAGTTAGCCATGTTGTTGATGACTAGAAAAGCTTCTCTCTTTTACATCTCTAATATTATAAAGAAAATTATGCTAAGATTTCGTTCTTGGTCATTATGCATTTGCTTATATTGAAAAGATGATACGGACATGTAGTGCTCTTTATGTATCCACGTTCAAATTAAGATTGGCACGCTCTTTTTTTTCTTTTTTTTTTTCGTGAGCAAGATTCAGAGATTTGAACCTTGACCTCCTCCCAGGGCAAGTCTTTAGGGAAGAGGTGTCGTTGGTCAAAGACACACCCTAGTTAGTTCAATTTTTATATTTGGTAGAAAAATAAGAGTAGTCCACCGGGAAGTGGAAGTGCATTTACTAAATGAAGATCGCAGTAATTGATGCTTCCTCTAGCAAAATCCCACAGGTGATCTAGCACCAGTTAGAAATGATTAATACTGATTGGTGCACATGATGACTTAAATATGGAACACCCATATGTATCTCAAGCGAATAACTTCCACTAAGAAACTCTCCTTGAGTAATGATGGAAGGAGGATCCACATTCTTGCATGAAAAATGAGTTCCACCACATTTTCTGAGATTAGAAAATAATGAAATATTTTCTGCAAGGGCATTTCAATGCAGAAAAAGCCTATTTGTTAAATTATCTTCTATTTTGACTGAACTCTACCAAGCACAATCAAGAGAACGGTGTTAGGAAAAAGACCACATTAAAGAGCAAATTACATGGACGCAGCATCAACAAATTCTAGTACAAGAAAGAAAAATAATCACCTGCCTCATTAATCTAAAATGGTCGAAGGTCATGAGGGAAGGAGAAGATGAAAAATAGAAAATAACTTGTGAGGACTAGTGCGGGTATATATTTAATCCCACATTGGCTATATATTGGGTAGATCTTAGGCATTTATACAAGACTAAGAAACTTAAATAACATTTTCTGACTAGTTTGTTTAGATGAGATCTTAAGTTGTTACAGTGATATAGGAGTGAACATAGCCCAACATATACAAACTAGAGAACATTATAGCACGGGCCTATTTGGGCTAACCACGAGCTGATGTTGGCATTTGTGATTTGATTTGTACTACTTGTAAATGAATTTGGATTTTTAGCCTAGCAACAATGCAAGGGTTTAAATGGAGAGAATATGTGAGGATTCGTGCAAGTATGTGTTTAGACCCATATCGACTATATATTGAATAGTTTTATAAATAATATTATCTATCTAGTCATTCGGGTGAGGTTTTAGATTGTTACAGAGCTAATCATTGTTCATCAACAAAAGAGGAGGGGAAGAGCAAAGAAAACTAGAGATGATGTCTCCCAAGAGAGGAGACAAGGAAGCAACACAGAGGACCTTGATGGTGAGAAATCCGCTTCATGTGAAATAGTTCAGGGCATGGAAGAGGGAAGTTGTGCATCCCCGGAGAATGTGAAGAAGCCAAATAATCATTGCAAGAGCTTGCCTCAGAGGGCAGCAAGTTAAATTTCGAGCATTCAACTTGTAGTAGAAATTACTAGAATGTGATAGGTGTTGCGGGGGAAGGAGGGGGCCTTGAATTTAGTCCCACATCGGCTAGTAGCGGAAAGGTTTTGTGTCTTAAATGGGGGATGGAAATCCTTTCCTCTCGAGGCGCCTTTTGAAGGGCAAAACCGTGAGGGCAGTGGTCTCCCCC
>JAOXJJ010000611.1:40324-55160 GCA_025769935.1 Phoenix roebelenii
TTCAGGACTTGGCGATGAGGCTCCTCGTGTTCTTTTGGGTTCAACCAGCATGCAGGAAAGTTCGGCAAGCTTGATCTAGGCACCAAATCTATGGTGTGCTGGTTGTCTCTCATCAGTGGAAGATCCTTGGGGAGACTCTCAAGGGTTGCATTAGAGGAATCATCCAATATAGACTTGAAATCAGGAGGAACAACTTCTGAAATTTCAGCCCCAACTTCCCTAGACATTAGTGCGTACATGACTCTAATCTCTCGGCTACAAGCTTCAAACTTTCTCATGGTTAAAATCCGTTGGATTATCAGATTTTCAGAGGTAAAATTAGTGATCCGAAGGGGCTTAACACAACTCTTTTGTTGGTACAATATAGAGAATAACAATTGGATTGATCATCATACTCGACACTACGATTATACAACCAAGATCTTCCTAGAAGAAGATGGCACGTTTTCATGGGCAGAACATCGCACCATACTTCATCTCGGAAGTCCTTACCAAGTGAAAAACTGATCAAGTATCTTTGTTTAACAGGGATGGAGGAGTCTTCGATCCAACTTACCCGATACGACTTTGGATGCGGTACCGGTTTCAGATTCAGCTTTTTCAGCACTTCTTCGGAAATGATGTTCATGCAGCTTCCATTGTCAATGATGAGGTTTAGAGACTTGTTGGCATGCTCGATGCGAGTGTGAAAGATATTGGTGCGCCTCAAATCTTCCTCCACATTTTCCTCCTGCTTGCAACCCGTAAGAACCCGCCGCATGACGCACACAGGTAGATCTAAAGCTTCTAGCTCCACCGCAGGGGCTTCTTCATCATGTTCTTCATTCCCTTCATTTCCCTCTTCATCAGTGGGCTGAGAGGGAGGAGTGACTTCAGAGGGTCCTATGATCTCATCCTCCTCACATACGAATGCAAATCGTTGGTCTCGGGTAGGACAAACAATGGCGAAATGGCCTCGCCCGCCGCACTTGTAGCATTTAACAGGATTCTTCCCTTGCGGTATGGATTGTGGCATAGGACCTTTACCCTTTTCATTAGCCCTTAGAGCACCCCTTTCCTGATATGTGCTTCTATTTACAGAAGTTTCAGATCTAAAAGCAGGGGCATTACCTCGAGAAAATGGAACTCCTCGGTTGGTGCTGCGCTCGGAAAATCATCGTACAACCGGTGCTTGCGTAGGACGTCTTTGTCATAGCTGCGATTCAACTCGAATGACGAGTTGGTATGCCTCCTCTAGGTTGAAGATGTGCGTCGTCATTAGCTCTCTCTTGATGTCATCCCTCAGTACGGATTGGTACCGAGTTAGGAACTGTCGATCCGTCTCCATGAGGTTGCTGCGGATCATCAACTCATGAAATCGGGCCATATACTCCTTTACGGAAGAGCTTCCTTGACGAAGTTTCAGAAGTTCTTCGAAGAGTATCTCCTCATAATCAAGGGGAAGAAACTTTTCCTTCAAACGAAGTTTCATCTCCTCCCAATCATTGATAGGGGGCTGTCGGAGTCGATGAAGCTTCTCTTCAACACTATGCCACCATATGCGTGCTTGGCCCTTGAGCTTCATCTTCACGAATCGCACCTTAGTTTCATTGGGCATGCTGAACCATTCGAAGTAGTCTTCGAGAGATATCAACCAATCCTGGAAGTAGGTTGGGTCCATGCTTCCACTGTAATCAGCAACTTCTACACGAATCTGCTTCATGACATCCTCGAGATCATTGCGCTCCCGCTGATTTTGATGAACATAGGGGTTCCTGAAATTATTCCCCATACGAGAAATGTTTGGAGGGGGCATCCGCTAATCCCTAGGTGGCCTTTGGGGTGATAGACCCTCGGGGAAGAATGCTTCAACATCGGGGTCTCCTCCAAATGGTACTTCTGAATTTTCAGGTTGTGCAGGGACAGCATGTTCATCTTTAAGATTGTTTGGCTTGGGGAAGAGACGATCCCAAACAACTTCCACCTTCTGATTCAAGGCCGCCACTTGCCGGATGAGCTCGGTCATCATCTTAGCACGTTGTCGTTCATTGTTGTAGGGGCGACCACTTCTCGTACTCATGGCGACAAAGATTCGCTCTGATACCAATAGACGCAATCGGGGTGGGCTACAGAATTTTTTTTTTCTTGATGATGGTAGCTGAATTTTTTGTTTTTTTTTCTAAGCAAGGGCAATGGAGGCTAGGTTTCTTTGTGGGGGAAGGGAAGAGGAAGAAGATGGGTTGCTGGATGGTGAGATTGGGTTCAAGGAGGTTCAGCCAATGGACCAAAATTAGGCACCAAGATTGAGTGGGCGGCTGAAATTGGTTTGCACCTAATGGGTTGGCCGGCTTGGATATTTAGAGTCCTATTGGGATTAGGACTCAAGGGAGCACATGGGAAGGGGTTGTGGCATGAGAAATACGGCTGGGGAGGCTGATGTGGCACGCAAAGAGGTGCACACAAAGGGTGGAGGCGTGAGGAGAAAGAGAATGGATAAGGATAAGGTTGAGTTAGTTAGGAAAATCTCATCCAAAACCAACCCAATTTCAAATGGCGTGAAGGGAGGCGTCCCACCTTCCCTCAGCCCCTTTGGCGTCGCACCAGCAAGAGGAGTAGCCTCTCTTCACGTAAACAAATAAAATTTTCGAAATCCAAAACTAACTTCATTCATCATACCCTCCTTTATATAGAAAGAAAGGTTGGCAAAGGATAAGGATAAGGACTACACAGAATTTTAAATTGGACTCCTAATTACATGTGGACTCAATTCAAAATTTAAATTTTCTAATTGACCAATCAAAGGCCTTGACACCTAAGCCTAGACACCTAGGAATCCATTCCTTATGGCATGTGGATTGAAACCCATCAAAAGGAATTCAGCCGCATTCCTTCTCGGGTACCAACATTAGCATGAATTTCGGGAGACTCCTTAAATTTCATCTGATCTCCAAATTTCACGTTCTTATAGTCATTGGAAAGCTACGGATGTCTACTTTCCAACAAAATTTGAATCAACTTAATCAAACTTCTGTAGCTCTCCAAATCTTCAAAATACCATATGGTGTTCAATCTGTTACGGATTTCAACTGGATCTGAACTCTGAATTTCTTCCACATGTGAGAGGTCTTCATGGTTGAACTTCTCTTTCTTTTGACATGTGACCACTTCTAATTAGCCATGGACCCATTCATGCCTTGGACTCAATCTAATTGACATTGAAGAGGCTAACCCATTGTGAATCAAATCACTTATTGCATGGACTCAATCTGATTTCAGCTTGGACTCAACTTTGCTTGGACTAAAATTCTTTCCACTCCTTCACCCAATGTCCCACGCCATTAGAATGAGGGTGGTGTTTCATGGTTGGGCTTCATCTCCACGCTCTCCACATGATTCAATTGGGCTCAACATGATTGATATTGGAACTCCTTGAACCCCATGTGACTTGGTGCACACCCAAGGAGGGAACTCAGTCTCCATGCCCAAGGGATTAGACCCAATACTCTACGCCCAAGGAGGATGCTCCTGCATCACTAGCTTCCAATTTAGGTTCTGATTTTTCATCTTTTAGCACCAATTAGTGACCAATATGAGAGAGGAAATCAAAATCCTAAACATTTCTTTTTCTTTTTGTTGTATTATTATGATTGCTATTGTTGTTGTCGAATCCAGACCGGGGTGGAAATGCACCTCGGACGACCTTGAAGTCTGCTGGAGGCGAACTTAGTAGGTTGGTTGAGGCGTCGGACACTCGTTTCCTCCACTAGGTGACCTGCAAGAAATCTACTTGCTGGAGAATTTTCGGCGAGGAACCTCCTATGCCTAAGTTAGAATAATAAGGCAACAATGTGGAAGGAAGAGATCTCGGCAGAGGATTGCCTTTATGAGTGATAGTGAGTACTTGCTATGTGTGTACCTCAAGTCCCCCAGGTTTCTCCTTTATATAGAAGAGCCAGTCCTGTCGTTATCTAAACCGACGTATTGTACAATGTTGCTAGGTAATGGCCGATGATATGTCCGTGGGGTGGGGGTCAGTCGCATGGGCAGAGTGTGGCACAGTTCTGTTGCAGGATGTGGATGCCACAACTACAAACTACAAGGGCTGTCGGTTGTTAGGGCAATTAGTTGTGTTCGACCAGTATTGATGGTTCTTCTCGGTTGGAGCCAAAATCATTTACCTTAGTTTATGTCTGAGGTCAGGCGGTCGGTTTGGTCTTTGGTTGAGGTATCCCATATTTCTTCCATCATTTGCCGCCACTTTTGAGGCTGAACTATATTCTAGTTTGGGCGATGGGAATCAAGTAATAACCTCGATTGACGGTGAGACCTTCGTTAGGGGCGTTAAGTGCACCAATCAGTTTTTTTGAAGCGTCACTGAATCCAGGCCATCTCGAGACATCATTATTGCGGGGTGACTCTGAGATGCCTTTAATGCGGTGATCTGGCTTATTGCCCTCGTCGCACCCTGGGTGACACATGGCTCGATCTGCTCAGGCAGTTGGATTGGCGAGTTGTAGAGGCCAGCGAGTGGGACCTTCATGCCGAGGCGAGGGTTGCGGAAATGATTGAAGAGTACTGTACTTTGAAAGAGTTCCGAGAGGAGGCCTTAGAGAATGTGGCTGACGTGTTTGGGAAGAGTTTCAAGGCATGCTGAGCTCAATCTCCATGGCTTTTCCCAGAGATGAACTTCACCATCCTTGACACGATGGCGAGGTCGGTGATGGTAGCGATGAAGGTGATGACCCTCAAGTCCGTGGAGATGTTGAAGTTGATGGCGGTGGCGACAACGGTGGAGGATTTGAGGGTTAGGGGCAATGAAGCTGATCTCGAGGGATGCCCTCCTTTTCCAAGATCTTAACTTTGACATTGTGGATCGTATCCGAGGACCCAATACCCCAGACAACATCCTAGCCAATGGGGCTCTCCATGAAGAGCCGCAACTTTTCAATTGAAGGAAGCTGAGCACCTCAATAGTGGCATGGGCGGTGAAGGCAAGGAATGAAGACCTTTACCTCATCGCTTTTGTTTTTTTCTTTTTGTTTGGATGAACAGAGTTTAATATACTCTTCTTTTTGTTTAGCTTTTGTTGAGGTCAGTGTAAAAATTTACAACTTTATAAAAAATAAAGAGTTTCTCTAGTACCTGACTTCGGTCTTGGTTTGTGTCGTGTTGTTGTTTGCTCTTTGTATGAGTTTGCACCGGGCCTTGCCTTTCACTACAGCTCTTTTTACTCAATTTCTGTTGAGATTAATGCTCGTACCAAAAGATAACAGGAGTAAAGAACTTTTTGAAGTACCTGGCTTCAGTTTTTATTTCCTGTCATTTATTTCTTTATTCAAGTTTAGGTCGTCTCACGGACCCTCCTGCATGCTTGTCTTGGGCTCTTCAGCTGATTTTTCCAAAGTCCGGCTCCCGAGGAGTTTTACTTGACAATGGTTCTCATGCTCAGGCCATTCTCGACCTGAAGAGGTCGGATGGCATGCCAAGCCTTTGGCCTGATGGCCAATTTTTCTACTCAGGCCATTCTCGATCTGAAGAGGTCAGATGGCATGCCAAGCCTTCGGTGCGGTTGCTGATTTTCCTCCTCGAGCCATTCTCGATCTAAAGATGTTGGTTGGCACACCAAACCATCGGCACAGTGGCCGATTCTTCTACTCGGGCCATTCTCAATCCGAAGAGGTTGGTTGGCATGCCAAGCCTTCAACGCAGTGGTCGGTTCTCCTGCTTAAGCTATTCTTGACTGAAAGAGGTCGATTGGCATGCCAAGCCTTCGACACGGCGGTCGATTCTCATCTTGGGAGTATGCTCCTCTAGGCATCTCCAGGGTTGGCTCTTAGTGAAAATTCAAGTGGGCTCGATCTTCTCGTCTCCAAAGTACTCTTAGAAGCGTCTCTAGGGTTGGCTACTGAAAGAAAATCTGAGTGAGCTCAGTCTTCTTATCTTCAAAGTATACTTTCGGAGGCATCTTTGGAGTTGGCTACACAGAAAAAATTCGAGTGGGCTCAGTCTTATCATCTTCGGAGTATTCTCCCGAAGGCATCTATGGGGTTGGCTATCTAGAGAAAATTCAAGTGGGCTTAGTCTTCTCATATCTAAGTATGCTCCCGAAGGCATCTTTAGTCTTGGCTACTACGAGAAAATTGGAGTGGTCTCGATCTTCTCATCTCCGGAGTATGCTTCTGAAAGTATTTCTGAGGTTGGCTACCTAGAGAAAATCTGAGTGGACTTAGTCTTCTCATCTCCAAAGTATGCTCTCGGAGGCACCTCTAGGGTTAACTACCTAGAGAAAATTCGAATGGGCTCGGTCTTCTCATCTCTGGAGTATAATCCTGGAAGCATCTCTGGAGTTGGCTAACTAGAGAAAATCTAAGTAGGCTCAGTGTTCTCATCTTTAGATTGGGGTCTCGGAGAAATCCCAAGCGAGCTCAATTTAAGGAGTCCCCAGGCATTTGCAGGGCGTCTCCTTTATTAGAGCTCAGATGTCCTAAGAGTGTCTCAAGTAGAATATGCTTGTCATGATCATCTGATCTAAAAGACAAAAAAAAAATAAGAAAATTTTTATTGGCAATGAGTTCGAACTATGGTGAACCTTATTGACGACGGGCATGAAGGTTGTTGTGGCTCCAAGACTGTGATATTGGGGCGCAATTGTAACAACCCAAGACCTCACCCAAAATAGCTAGCGAGAAGGTATTTTTTTGAATTTCTTATTTTTATATAAGTACTCAAGATTTTCTCGATGAATAATAGATGTTGGACTAAACACACGCCCACATAGATCCTCACATACTCCTCCGTTCAAGTTCTGATGTCCTTGTTAGGCTAAGGATTCAAAATCATTCAAATTTAATTACAAGCACTACGATCGGCTCATGACCAACCTCTGTAAACCCTTGTTACAGTATCCCCTAGTCCATATAGGCTATGGACCGAGTTTGCTGTAATACCATTTGTGACAATCTAAGTTCTCATCTAAAATGGCTAGTTGAAAGGTATTTTTTGGGATCCTTAGTCCTATATAAGTACCCAAGATCTTCTCAGCAAAAAATTAATGTGGGACTAATCACACGCCCACATGGGTCCTCATAACCATCAAGGTCCCTATCTTGTATGCCGAAAGCCTTCAGTTGACAGGTTCCAAGATCCGATACAGAGCCCCTCGTACTCGATTTTGTTACATGAGGTGGAGAATTCATAACGAAGGGCGCACTTCGTGATTACTTCACTAGGGCTGGTAAGCATCGCACTGACCCTTCTGCCCCCCGAACTTTATGACCTTTCCATGCGCATGACTTGTGGCCGCTCTGTGGTCTTCCTATTGAGGGGCTTGGTCCTCCGAGGCACTACCAGCAATGGTGTTGATGATGCCGGTCATCGGACGGTTGTCAATTTGCTTTAGAGGTGGTGGATCAAAGGTCGAAGCGGACGCTCCTTGGTCCATTGGGCATGCATGTACCAGTCTAGCTGCCCAAACTAGATGAGTACTTCAATTTGTCCTTGAGCTAAGCGCACTCCTCGATGTCAAGGCCGCTGTCTCAGTGAAAACGATAGTAATTCTTCTTGCCCCTCTTGGTCACTGGGCCCTTCATCAGATGCAGGGTGTGCAGGTAGCTCAACCCTCAATCTCTTTGAGGATTTGGGCCTTTAGGGCGGTGAGAGGGCTACCTCTCAAACTTTTGAGGAGGGCTCTTGGGTTGTTGCAGGTTACTCTCATGCTGAGGTGAGATACTCCTCGGCTCTCTTTGCTCTTCGCATCCCCTCTTGCTTCCCTGGGGTGGGCTCCCACCAATGGACTTGTGGCGGGAGGGGAGAGGCCATGGTTTCCTTGATGTGAGCATATTTATTGGCCTGCACCAACATTTCGGCGAAGTCATTGGAGAAACACTTTTCATTGAAGACATTGCTACCGACTGGTCTAGGTTACGGACCTCCAACATCGCTGCGTTGAAGCAGGTGACATATTTCTTGAGGGAGTCCCTCTCTCACTAGTTGATGTTGAGCAGTGAGTCTGAGCTGCGACATTGTCTTTGGCTAGAACTGAAGTGTGCCATGAAGAGGTGGGCGAGCTGCCCGAAGGAGTGGATGGATTCGGGCCGAAGCCCGAAGAACGTTGAAAAGAATGGTATTTGTGGCTCTATGCAGCATCATGAGAACCTTGAAGCTCTCAAGATAATCCAAGGGGTCCGAGGTGCCGTCGTATGGCTCTACTTGTGGCATCTGGAACTGAGAAAAGATCGGTTCCTCCATAATCTTCCAGAAAAAGGGGGCTCCGAGGAGAAGTTGAGGTCATTGCTAGCCCTCGAAGCCTGCCCTTTGAGAGAATGAATTTGCCGGCCTATTTCTCGGTTCTTCTATCGAGGTCAGCTTTTCACTAGGGCAGGGGCTCCTTGAGATGAATAGGCAAGCTGAGCAGGCTGGTTGAGGCATCGGGCATTGGTCTCCTCCATGGGTGTTTTACAAGAAGTCCAATTGCGAGAGAGTTTTTGGCGGGGGATCCTCCGATGCCTAAATCAGAATAACAAAGCAACAATATGAAAGAGAGAGATCTCAGTAGAAGGTGGTCTCTATGAATAATAGTATGTGCCTATTATGCCCGTACCTCAAGTCCCCCGAGTTGCCCCCTTTATATAGGAGAGCCAGTCTTGTCGTTACCTGGGCCGACATAACGTGCAATGATACCAGGTAGCGGCTACTGGTATAACTGTGGTGTGGGGGTTAGTCTGCATGGGTAGAGCGCGGCAAAGGATTGACGCAGGATGTGGGGTTGCCATGACTGCAGACAGCCAGGGTTGTTAGTCATTAAGGCTATCAGCCCTTGTTAACGCGTGCTGATGGTTCTCCTCGACTAGCGACTCCTCGATTGGAGCTAAAGTCGTTTATCTCGATTCATGTCCAAGGTCAGAGGGGTCGGTCTGGCCTGAGGTTGAGGTGTCCCATATTTTTTCCATCAACTATTTTATCATCCTTATTGTCCTCTATGTTGTTGCCCTTTGTGACAATCTATTTTCCACCTGGACCTCAGTATTCAATTTTTAGTTGAGGTGGTGTTAAGTTGGCTTTTCTTGATTAAGGTTGGGAACTTAGTTCCTATAATTATTTTTTTCATGAATAAATGATTTTGTTCATTTTTTTTCAAATAAAAAATCTAGCTTGCTTCAAAATTCATGTGCATAGCATGTGCCTAATACTAACATACTTTAACCATTACACCATAAGCAAAGATAGACGCGCCAAACTAACAAAAGTTCATGCCGACAAAATTCATTTTGGAGCAACTCAAAACTAACAGAGTATCAATTTTTTCGGAGTTCGTTGCTCCTTTACAACCATTGTTAGTAGCTTGGTCAGCTTAGCTCATTCTTTGCTAATTTCTCATTGTGAATGCACTCTAGATGAAATAATGATCTTGATGCATTTGGGCCTTTACAATTTCATTTTTGTTAACTATATATTCTTTTTTTCAGAAACAACAAATTTTAAAATCAATGTTGGAATAGTTTTCCTTGGATCTCCACAACCCATGAGGACCCAAATAATACTAAATACAGTTCGCTACTAATAATTTTCTTTGATGGAGATCCTTTTTTTCACATAAAATACCATGAAATGATGAAATTACAATATATAGCATGGTAAATACCTTTATCGATAGGGATGTTGACGAGTCAGTTGAGGTTGATTCAGCTATATTCAAATCCAACTTTAAATTACATTTGCGAGGCCCAAAGATGAATCAATGTTAACTAATTTTATAACACTGTACACATAATCAATAATTCGGTACGTGTTACCATTGGATTTATCTTGGGTCCTTTTAGACCTGTGTTGCTCCTAATAAAGGTGAGGGATCGCTCATTTGACCTACCCATAAGAGGAAGGGAACAAAGACCCCTACTCTTGGACGGAAGAGAGACAAGGGCATTGCCTTAGTTGAAACTTTTTTGGATTTTTATTATTATTTTTTTTATATTTTTTTTTCTTATGTAAGTCAAAACATAGATGTTGAGCATTAGTATGGAAGACGAAACTCCTATGAACATCCCAAAATCATGTCAATTAAGCAGGAAAATTTCTCATTCATAACTAACTAGACCTTTGTTGGAAGATAAATGCTTAAACAACATAGAAATCTGTATATATATAAAAAAAAAAAAAATACACAGTCGATATCTCACTTAAAGCCAATACTTGAAATGAGAAAGAGAAGGTCATACATTAGCTATGTGACATTTTTGTCCTAGATTCTATATTATTTTAACATTTTTGTTAGATTTCAATAGATAGATACTATTGTGTCTTATCTGTAATTGACATTTACCGAGCCTGCTATTCAAAGCAAGCTTTGTTTTTTTTTTTTAAAAAAAAAAAAAAAACAGAGGTAGCTCCCTCCCTCCCTTGTGCAGATGGTGCATGAATATTTGCCAAGGAACCTGCTACACACACATATTTCATTTCATATGCTGGATTTCAACTATAGAACAGTCTATACCCAAACCACATTTGTTGAGGCTCAGCCAATAAAGAAAGAAACTGTTTTTTCTCAATACTCCAAGCTATATTGTTTGAGAGGAAGAATTATTTAATAAATTCAAATTAAATTCAAATACCAAGCTACATTTTCATTCAGTGAGTTAAGAAGTTATGCTTTTTGTTTTTTTTTTCTTTTTAAGAAAAAGGCAAGTCCAACCACAAACTAACAAGGAGATGAATTAGATCCGGATTTCAGAAAAGCGTGCCTCACTAGTATAAATAGAGATATTGTACTGCAAATTTAATATATTGTTTGGAAGAAAATAAAATAGGTTTTACCCAGATTTCTACCTAATTTCTTTTGTAAATAAAAGAAGAATTTTGCTTGCAAACGAGGACTCAAACCTCACTTGGACATATATAGAATCCATGTAATAGTTCTGGAGTCCGTAATGAAACTAAAGGGCTAAAAGCACTGTCTTCAAAATCCTCTAATTTTTTTATTATTTTTTGAGAGACACAAGATAAGTGGATTTAAAGGATTGCTCTCTTCTCTCGGGTCATATCAAATCGGTATTAGAGCCTAAGATCCTACCTCCATAGAGCCTTAAATAAGGTCTAGACTTGCAAGTAGCACAAGTAGATCATAGGATGACTTTTGATGTACACAAGACATCAAAAGATAAAGACGAGAATCTTGTTGCTTTTACCTTAGTAGATGACAATGTAAAATGATGCCTCATCCAACTGAAGTAGAAGATTGTGCAACTCACTAAGCTCATATTTCGACTGATGTCTTCAACACAAACATGAGCACCTATATCACAAAGTTGTCTTGACCATTTCAAAACAATGATTACTCGTTTAATACTTGAACATGATGGAGTTGTCAACATGGTGAAAATGGACAACTAGTTGGATCAACTAGAGACACGTTTCATCATAGATGATTATATCAGTATCTAGAGGGTAGTTTTTGCTCGCTTAAAGTTTTTTAGCCTGCTTTACCTTGTGAAAATTTTACATAAGGAAGAATTACATATCTAATCTACCATGGAGAAAATTCAAGAGGATCAAGAAACAATTCTATCCAATCGACCATAAAAAAGATCAATGCAAGTTTAAGTAATACTACTTTTAGCAGAAACATAATTAATGCGTCCATGCCTAAATCACTGAGTTCTATAAGCAAGCTATCTTTCTAAGAATATCCGTTAACGAACATGCAATTTTTATGAAGTATATTAAAGATCTCCATGAGAACATCCGACGGGAGCTGAAGTTTTTCAAAATTGAGGACATCAATGAAGTTAGCATGAAGGCCATGGGATCAAGTAGAAGAACATACTGAAGCATGGAAGGAAGCATGATAAGCCAAAGAATTAGGATAGAAGTATTGAAAATTATAATAGAAAGGAGTGTAAAAAATAAGCCAATATTAGCCAAAAAAATATTATGATCATTGTGAGGTCAATAGTCATACAACATAAAAGATTTAGAGTTTCACATAGAGATGCGCCTGAAGGGGAAAAAGAATAATTAAGGAAGATTCCAAGAGTCAAGGAAGATGGCAACCAAAATTGAAGAGCTGCTTGGACTCGAGCAAGCAAATTCTAAACTGAGTGTGATGGAAAAAAATCCTGAGACAATAATTGGAGCAAAGATAAGGCACAAAAAGAACCTAAAGATTTGAGTGAAGTAGAGCATCATTGAACTATAGCCAACTTTGGAAGATAATAAATACCTCATCTTCGAAAGTTAGATTTATAAGCTGAAGCTACAAACTACTCCTCGTCCATGTCCCTGTTTTCTCAACTGGATCAAGAAGAATGTTGAGCTGAAGTTCATCGAGCAGTGTATCTAAAAGTTTATAATTACTAAGAAATACATAGTTGAGATAACTTGCAGGATAGTTCCATTGGATGTATGTCAGATTATCCTTCAAAATCCATACTTGCGGGATCTAGATGTACTTTCCTATAGGCGAAAAAGGAAATACTATGAAGAACGGAAAGAATTCCTAATCAACATTGCCAAAACACAAGGAAACATTGATCTTATTATTACTGGGGATGCAAAAAGGGTAGTTAATAGCTACAAGAATTTTGTTCTATTGATGTTGAAAGAGTTAGAAAAAGGATGAATTCATTAATAAATTAGGAAGCTAAGAGCTTTAGCCACAGAATGGCAAAGTAGGCTTTTCTCATCTCCAACTTTAATTTTTCACAAGCTAAATTTCCTAAATAAAGGAGCCTTGATCTATGAGAATCACCTCACATCTTGTATATTGATTTAGCTACTTTGGATAGGTTTGGATAGGATTTGAGAGTAAGATTTGCTGTATCCAAGACTCAAAAGTGAACCAACATTTCAAGAAATCACAACTTTTTGATTCGAGAGAAATTTGGTATCATGATAGTAGGCAACATTGATATACAAGTCAAAATCTAGCTTCCATTTAAATTTGAAGATTTTATAACATTTTTTTATTTTCAGAAAATTTGGTCCATACTAGAAGAGGAATCCAACTTGGGTTTTGAAAAAAATAGACTTCACTAGTATAAATAAGACTTATACGACATATTTGATATACCGACTAGAAGAAAGTTAAAAGGATTTTACCTTGCTTTCTATCTAATTCCTTTATTTTTGCTAGAGGAATTTGACTTTGGTATGAAAATTTGAACCTCACTAGTATAAATAGAAGATTTATATAACAAAATTGGAATCCTTAGTGAAAGTAAAAGGGTAAAACCTAGAGTCTGATTTTTTTATTTTATTATTACTATTTAAAATGCTGTAAATTGACTTCTCTTGCTTGTTTCCCTCTCCAAACTGATCACCTCATTACCCTTACAACTTTTTAACTACATCTTCCTCTAATAGCTCTAAGCTTTCTGATCCGATTAGGAAGAAACAAGAATGTTCTCAGCCCGCTCAACTCAAATTTCTCAAAAAAAATAAAAAAATATTTTTTTTTTGAAAGTAACGTTTGCAACTGCTTTATCAATTGATGATTCAATTGATGATCAAAACAAAGGTACATTATCTTTATTTATAATAGTAGTGAGGTCCTGCTTTCATAACTGTGGTTGAATTTCTTGGCTAGTTCGAATAGGACTAGCTTTCCAAAAAAATAAATATGATTATCAGAAAGAAATATGAAGAAAACAAAAATCCTATAAGAGATAGATTTTGACACCATTAAGTTTATCTTCTGTCACTCTGCCAAATTCTTTCTCGATTGAAAGATGTTCGGTCAAAGCTTTTCCCAAAAGAGAATTTTTAGATTGACCGCTTTGTTTTGGAGGCTAAAAGCATTTTGGCCTATTTTAACCCCTTAAGAGGTCAGCATTAAATCATAAATCTTGAAATGTTACACGATTAAAAAAAATAAAAATTATCTCAATCGGATGTCGTATAACTAAGTTCTAGTTTTTGAAAGTTTAACGCGCAGTTTAGCTTCATAATATGGTAGATATCGTTTCCGAATGCTATCCAGCCCTATCCATAATAGTTAAAGTAGTCCACATTGAATCTGGCAATTTTTCTGAATATTAGTACTAATCAAAGTGATTTACAACGAGTCTGCTGATCTTACTAGATCACTTTCTATCGAAGAATTATCATGAACCTAAATAATCTAGTATCTCAAAGTTTGGGATTTTTGTTATGGCTTAGTACTCGACATTTAGACACCTCATGTCCTGTATTGACATTTGTAATTAGAAAATTGTAACTAAAAATCATATATTGCCATTTCTAATCTAAGAAGCATAGTTAAAAATCAACCTTGGGCACATATTTAGATATTATCAAGCCTAATATAATATTTAACCAAAAAAAATTATGAATCATATAGAATCAAAAATAACTAATTTAATAAATTATATATATATATAAGGATGCATTTACACAATATTGATGTGTGCTCAGCATCTCATCTTTAAAAAGATTTCGCATCCCATATTGATCGATATTTGAATACATGACAACCCTATCGTGCATGGGAAAGCATTGAAACTTTGAGCATTTGAACCCGTGCAACTTTGTATCTTTAATTGATTGGATTTTTTTCGTACAGCTCTTAGTTTCGTATAGTTCTGTTGCTAGAAATTGGATCCGGAGGCGACCAGTGGCTGAGAAGGAGGAGCTCTGGAGCAAGATAGCGGATGGCGGCCCGTCGGTGAGCAGCGTCCTCCGGAGGATCTGCAAAAAGCCGGTGGCCGAAGTTTTCGGTGCCGGCCCTCCGATGCTTAAGTCAGAGGGGGGTAATGTGTTAGATATATGCCCTAGAAGCCAATAAGGCCGACACATTATTAATTCTGGGACATACTTTTGTACTTGACTATTTATTATTGAATAAATAAAAGGCATCTTTTTCATT
>JAOXJJ010000612.1:3050-20015 GCA_025769935.1 Phoenix roebelenii
CTGCCCTTCCCTCCCCCCCCCCCCCCCCAAACCAAACTCTTTAATAGTTTCACACTGCCACAAAGTCATTAATGCAATGCAGAAGAAATGCCATGCATGCTCACAAATAACCTCAGAACTTCTCTGAAAGTCCTTCCACCGAGTAAAAAGGGGGACCCACCAACGAGTGGTATACGTTACCATTTTATTTCCAGAAGTAGAATGCTTCTTTGCAAGCTTTCACATTTGTTTGAACCCGGTTGTTCATGTTTAAAATACCCTTTTACTAGTTCACTGGTATACGTTACCATTTCCTCAGGGAAATGAATAGTATGCCATATCCATTATGAATGGAAGAAGTGAGAAGACACGGGAGGGGACTCTTGGAAGGAGAGAATATCTGTACGGAAAGCTAGACGTGGCCATGCTATTTTGCTGTAGACGTGACCACCAATCCCTCTGTGCGTGGATTTTGCGTGGATTTGGGACCAAGGAGTCCACTTGAGTTTGCACCAAGACAAAGGGATGGTGACACCAGTCCCTACCCCATACCACCTTCATGTCGGGATTGTGCTAATGGAGTTGGGGGCCCATTAGATGGGAGCTTGTATTTGGTTTTCAGATCCATGTGTACCCGGAACTAATGTTTCTTTACCTCTTCTGTGTGTCTCCTTGTTGGAAAGCTGCTTAAATAGTGAAGGGAGAACGAGCATAATGTCATGCTTCGAAGAAGATTCAATAAAATTTTGTGCTTGTTCCTGTTGGATGTATATAAATTCATAATAATTATGGTGACATATGTTGCTAAATGATGGAGAGTGGTTGGTCCATGAGGCTTACTGAGAGTGTCCCTTAATTGGTTCCTTTGGTCCTTAAGGTATAAATCATCACCAGTGGAATTCTTAATTATTATCTGGACCACTCCGCTGGCACTTGGCATCCATTATTGTTGTTGCTCTTCTATTGCAAGATTCGAGTTCTTTCTCTCTTTCAGAATCTAATCAGCCTTCTGACACAACTTGATTTGGTTAAATGCAGGATGCATGGTTCTCCAACTCCCCATTGAGCTAATCCAAAGGGTGCTGAAATTGAAGCCAAGCCTCTGTAATTAAAGCTGGTTCTTTTCCGAGAGAGAATCAAAGTTCAAGGCTGAGGGGACGCAGGCAAACAATGACCAAAACCAAGTCAAGAGCAAACGATGACCAATATTTTGCCGTTTGGGTAAGCATCCAGTACATGACGTAATAAAAAAGAGATGGGGAACTTGGCTTCATGTGAACTACGTACAGACATATATTAGGGCCTTCCCAACTCATGAGAGGCTGACCTCCACCGCACGGCTATACCTTTGTCCACCACCACTTTACCCTCTTCATATGCTAAGCCTTTTTTCAATTCCTTCCACTAGCTTAGGCATCATCATATATTTACTTATTAATCTGTCTGTAACTTATCCCTCAAGGTTTTAATATTTCTACAATCTAGTTACAGAATCCCACTATGAATGGATTAGATTTTGATCATATTTTTCTGAATAAAATAATAACTGCAGACCAAAGGAACCATTCAAAAAAACAAATGTAAACTAAAGGAAGATTCCAGTAACTTTATGGAGTCATTTTATGTTTAACTTAAGGTGATTTTTTTGGAAACACTTTATCCTGATCCAGTAAAACGATCAGATAACAGCTGACCATTTACATCCAAAGTAATGATGCTACGTACCACGGCTGTTATTTAGATGCCTGGTATATTTATGTATATACGACAAGATGGGGGCCACACTGTCAGTAACTATGGCCATAATTTTTTTCACATGCCTTTCTTATTTAGTTACATTTGGTTATGTACTAATTAAGCTTTTGAAGTGAAAGCTAGAACTGAAAAGAGTGGCTTGGCGAAGAAGCTTGTCATCCTTAGCAATCAACCTAGGGTTTCTATCCCTATGGCATGCGCAAGCGCGTGAACCCCACTATTAGACCCTATTCATTAACCCCAAAGCTCACCTCAATCTTCTATATAAGCCTTGGCTTGCAAGCCACAAGAGAAGGCAACCAATCCTTCCTAAATACAGACCAGCCATGGAGCAGGCCCCCTCTGGTCTCAAACTCTTTGGCTCATGGGCGAGCTCCTACACCCATCGAGTGCAACTTGCCCTCAAGCTCAAGGGCCTGGACTTTGAGTACATGGAGGAAGACCTCAACAACAAGAGCCCCTCCCTCCTCCTCTACAACCCCGTCTACAAGAAGGTCCCCGTCCTCCTCCACCTCGACCGCCCCATCGTCGAGTCGGTCATCATCCTCCAGTACATCGACGAGACCTGGACCGACCGCCCGATCATGCCCGCCGATCCCTACGAGCGGGCCGTCGCCCGCTTCTGGTGCTACTTCGCCGACGATAAGGTTATCTTCTTGCCCATCTATTAGACTTGCTTTGCGATTAGCCTTTCCATTTTTCTTTATTTGGGATCATAGCCGAGGCTTTGGATGGCATTGCAGCTCGGCCCTGCAGTCGGCGCCGTGTTTGGATTGGCAGGCGAGGATCAGAAAGCCGCTGTGGCTCAAGTCCATGAGAATTTGAAGCTCATTGAGACCGAACTCCGGGAGGGAGCCTTCAAGGGGAGGAGGTTCTTTGGAGGTGATAAGATAGGTATCTTGGACATTGTCCTCGGATGCGGTTCCTACTGGCTTGCAGTGTTTGATGAGGTCATGGAGGTGAAGCTCGTCGACCCCGAAGCTTTCCCTCTCTTCCATGCATGGCTCCGAGACTTTGAGGAGCAGGAGGAGGTGAAGGAGATCATTCCGGCCATTGATAGGTTGCTCGAGTACGCCAGAGGCATTCGTCAGATGATGCTTAGTCTCAAGGACACCCCCACCGCCGCTGCCGCCGCTGCCACCACCACCACCACCACCACCACCAGCGACAATGGCAATGTAGCTGTTGAAAGTGGTAGTAGTGTTTAAAAGGGTACAAGTAGGGTCTTTCTAAGATTTGGGTTTGATTTTAGTATGGGAGCACAACAAGTCTAGCAGGCAGACTCTTTATATTATGGTCATAGTTTCTTGTGTTATGTCATGTGATTAGCTGCTTTAAATATGGTTTCTGGTAGTGTAGATCTAAGTTTTCTTATGTTGGTGGTTAGAGAATCTTCTGCTGGGATGACATGGGCATGCGGGACTGCTTTGTTGAATTCAACGGTCTACAGCTCGTTTCTTATTATAAATGATTCAGATGCTTGCTAAAAAAATCTGTGCATCCGAAGTTGATGCCGAGGGTTTTTTTAATGCTTGCCCTAAGTTCCATATAAGCAGTTATTGGTGAACTGAAGAGTTTATTAGAAAATTTTCTCCTTTCTCCAATGAAATAAATGCTCAAGTGGCAAGAGAAGAGGAACGCTGTGGTACCAAGAAAAATGACTCAAAAAAGTCACTCGGCTGTCTTCCACCATTTACATTGATTCTTCCTTTGGCATAATTCACAGTCAAATACAAAGCAAGCAAATGAGAAACCAAAATGCTTTAGAAACTGAAAAATATCACTTCACAAGTCACTTTCTAGTGTGGTGTAAGTCATTGGCATAAGGCACCTGGTGGACTTTTCTGAGTTAACCGTAACATTAATTTCTCAAGAAGAAAACAGCGGACCAGCTCAAGTGATTCTTTTGAGTTACACTTTTGAGCTACTAAAGCATTTTGTTGTTGTTAGAGCTGTTGTCCAATTATCTAGGCATCTCTAGTTCTTGAGCTCCCATGGCTGGAACAACTATGGAGGAGGGTTGAAGACTTCGAGGATGGAGAAGAAGAGCGAGGGAGATACAAAGAGAAGACTATTGAAAGCTTTCTTCATATAAACTTACAAGAGATCATTACTTTTCTCCTTGTGGGCACTCATACAAACTCCTCTTTTAAGAGGTCTACCTGCCCAACTCCTTGAAGGCTGAAATCTGAACTCTGAGCTGATTTGAATTAGACTCTGGTGCAGATGTGCAGCAAGTCGCTAATTGAGTAAATAAAGGTAGGAAAAGCTGATATGAGAAGAAGTTAGGAGGGGCAGTGGTTGGTGAAAATTTTGGTAAGGTGGCAGCATGTTTGGGTACTTATGGTAGTTCCTGATTATTCCTTTTGGACTTTTGAGAATTTATGATAAAGTATTATTTCTTTACTACTTTGAACTTCGTAGTTAGACTTTAAAGCCAATTCACAAAAGTATGTGCTAACAGCTGGAGACCGACCAGACACCCAGGGAAAATCCTCTTTGCTTTTGAAATTTAGGCTTAGCTGTATTGCCAGTACACACGTGTGCATGGGCTTCTCTTAGCCCACATTAGTAAGGGCTAGAAATGAGCTCGAGCCCAGCCGACTTCGGATCGGGCTATGGGCTAAGCTCGAAAAAGTTCAGATTAGATTTGGACTTAAGTGTAGAGTTCATTTATTTTTCGAATTGGACTTAGGTATGTTATTGGTCTAACCCGAGCCCAACGCGAGTCCAAACTTAAGCAAGGCCTGAAACAAAGCACAAATTCATGCCTAAACTCATTTGTTTTCGTATGTTGTTATTTGGAGAAAACGATGAGGAAGTAAAGAATAAATTAGAATGGGTTTAGTTGAGAATGATGTATCGTGTATCATTTACTTATGTTATAGTAGAGAACCCGATTTTTGGCTAACACCTTTACTTGTGAAGCAGCAGTATAAAATATTAAACTTCAATTGATTCAGGCTAGACCTATTTTTGTCCCAAATGGATGATTCAGGCTGGACCAATTGGGTTCAAGTTGGACTCGGGCCCGAGCTCGGGTTGGGCTCAAACCTGGATTATTTTAAAAAATTTCAGGCCTAATCCTAGCTCGAAGCTCCAAAAAAATTTCAGACTAGGTTCGGCTAGAAGCATAGCCCGGCCCAGCCCGGCCCACTTCTAACCCTACCCATAATTGAAAATAATAGCTGTTTTAATGTTCAAGTGGCTTCTCTCAAGAAAATAATATGTTGGCTGTTATGGCATTATATTTTAGAGAACCCCTCTTGGAAGAGAGCAAGGAAAGTAAAACATTTTTCTTTAAAAAGATTTTTTAAAAAATCACTACGGTTAAATAAAAAAATATTATGATCCAATTTGGGGCTCGGAAATTAAAGCTCTCTTGGAGGACTTGGAGTCCAACACTAAAATCTAATGACTGTTACTATCAATCTGTACTTTGCATTTATTATTTTTAAAATTAATATTGAGAGCATCATCCATTAGGATTACTACGAAAATTTGAACTTAGATGTCTTTACCAAACCAAGGAGGGATATGTACAAAGGCATGCTGGTTGGTATAAATTGGATGCCTTGGTCTAACATTCAGAATAAACACCAAAAAAAAAAAGAAAAATAATACTAAAAAAATAAAATCGGCCTTGTGCAGGTCAAGTAATTAAGATTTCCAACTGGACTCTTGAACATAGTACGTAGGATCAATCTTTTTTGTATCACCATACTTCTTAATTTTGTGCCACATTCCACTAGAATATTTACCGGATTGCAATCTTCCATCTTGAGAGCACGTGAAGGACAAAGAGATCAAGCTTGTACATATCAAATCTTAAGATCAAGTGATGGATATACTCGCCGCATCTCAAAGTTGACACCTTCTAGAGATTAAAATTAAGCTTAGAATAATTGATGGAGGAGAAAAATCAAGTTTAAAAGCGGGGTGTTGGATAATAAACTTATTCCTAAGATGATGTGGCATCCAACTAGCATTCTAGTTGGAGAGTCAAAGTCAAAGTCAAGTCAAGGTCAAAAAGATAAAAGGCTAATGGTCATAAGAGTCATCATGAGTTATAGAAGGTTAAGAGTCATAAGTTGTAGAATGTGAAGAGTCATGAGTTATATGAGATTTAAGATTCATGGATCATGCGTATTTCAAGAGTCATAAGTTAGAAATATTAAGGGTCAAGAGTTATGAGTTATATGTAGAAATTTCTAGAGTCACATTAAGTCTATATAAAGGGTTGTAGGCATTCATTTGTAGAGGGGTGAGTTGAATGAAAATTATCCCTCTTCAAACTTTGTTCTTTAGAGTTTCTACCATCTTCATGAGTGTTCTTCCTCATTTTCTAACAAAGTGGGAGATGATGAAGTAGAATGTACAATAATCATATTTAGTTTCAAAAATGAGTTGCAACGATGAGATAGGGACTTAGAACAACTTGGTACATCTAGGGACAGCTCAAATCAACTGTTCGAATGAGATGCTTGGCTATAGCAGAAGAACAAGATGAGGCCTCTGAAGTAGGATATGTCAGTGGATTGCTAAACCTAAGCAAGCACAACATAAAAGGAGAAAGAAACCAAGTCAACACTTGGTAAGAAGTAAAAGTTGTTGTATATATTACTACTAGCATCCAATTAACTCGTGTCTGACAGCACGGTCATTTGGTCATCGGGATTGACTTTGTTGACCTTTCAGGTATATGGCCTTCTGACAGCATACACTAAGCCATATACCTGAAAGGTTCAACAAAGTCAATCTAGATGACTAGAAGGCCATGTTGTCAGACACGAGTTAATTGGATGCTAGTAGTAATATATACAACAACTTTTACTTCTTACCAAGTGTTGACTTAGTTTCTTTCTCCTTTTATGGAGTGCTTGTTTAGGTTTAGCTGTCCACTGACATATCCTGCTTTAGAGGCCTCATCCTGTTCTTCTGCTATGGCCGAGCATCTCATTCGAAAATTGGTTTATTTGATCTGTCCCTAGATGCACCAAGTTGTTATAAGTCCCTATCTCATCGTTGCAACTCATTTTTGAAACTAAACATGATTATTGTACATTATACTTCATCTCGTGTAAACAATTTCAATCAATAACATCTGGGTGGCCAAGACTCCTACTTTCTCAAAAAAATGTTTTGCTTGCTTAGTTGGTAAAATGTCTTAGCTCCAAGATAATAAATATATTTTTTTTTCTTCAATGACGTCCCTCCTCACAAGCTAGATTACTCTCGACCTGCAACTTTCACTAAAAGACAAAAATAAATTTTACTTCAACTAAAAGCAAACTCAAATATATTATATCTAAGAATCAATTTAATTTAACATTGGTCCAAATTCTAAAATTATTAAAATTATAATAAAAATCCTAATAAGATGAGGACTTGACAATAAATGAATCTTGACAGGATGTAATTAATGGGCTATAAAATCCATGACCTAAGTTATTAGACACCGCCAATAAATGCATCTTTATTTATATCTGAATCAAGTTTTTTTCTTGACCATTTTCTTTTTCTCTATTATTTATTTAAGAGAAATGCTAGAACTAATTCAATTGCTTCCTTCCACCACCAAATTGGAGAGGCTCATCAATTTTTAATTTCGGAGAGAAAGAGAGGGAGGCCTACCCATACTATAATTACCTTAGTCCAAATATTTGTAAATACACTATCCAGGACTCAACCCAAAACCTCTGGATGCCAAGCAGATTGGGGTGAACATTAGGGCAAACCCTAGTCTATGTGCGCAGCTTAAATTAGTCTTATAGGCCCAAGAACCAACCTAATGGACTTGGATCTTTGGATCACTGCTGACTCTAACTGATGGGTATAGCTTAAGGCTAATGGCATTGGCCTTCTAGCAATTGGTTTGTGCTCTAGAATGTCTTGATGGCTCCTATGAATAATTTTTAAAAAAATAAAAGAAAACTAATGTTTGTATATTGAAGAAGTATCATGGATGTTTAATGATACTGGAGTTTAGAACTTCTAGCTTCATAACTTTCAGGCGTCTATTACATGGGAATAAGAATTCTATATGGTAATTTTCGTATAGAAGACCATGCCACATCAAACCTTTAGCTCAAGCCTACTTCTAGTAGTGGTGAAAATGGTTTCTTTCTTTTCTCATTTTTAAACCCTTCATGCCCACACACTTGCACATAGCTAACACAAATGCATGCATGCACACACGAGCATGGAAGCATGTCTACAGAATGAGACCATATCTTTACCTTTCTATTTTCTTTTGAGTTTGGATTTTCATCTATCAGTTCTTAATTTAGGCAAGCAAAATTTAAGTGAAATTAAAGAAACAGAAAACTTGGTCCATATTCATTGAAACAATGAAAGAAAACACAAAAAAAATAGAAGAGACAAAAAAAATATAAAGAAGTGAAGAGAGAAGTTGGAGATGTAAGGAGAGTGCAAGAAGGGGTTAAGGAGTGAGGAGCAAGTGATGTTTACTGAGAGTAAGTCTTCAGTGGCAGCAAGATCGATCCAACTTATGACGAAAAAATGATCATGGCTGTGAGCTCCAACCAGCCCTATGTTTTTTCTAGATCTTGATGCATTTATCTTTCCAAGAGGTCAAAAGTGAGAGAAGAAGAGATCTCAGGTTACCATGGGTACAAAGAGCTGATTTGAATTAATTCAAATTATCTTAGAATAGGTGCAATGAAGTCATAATATGGTACTATATACATAGCAATATTTCAGCTATATGCATGTGTCAAAAATTCACACAATTAATATAAGAATTTGGAAATGTTATTTTAGCTATAATTATATCTTTTTTAATCCTATTACTTCTACCACAAAATACCATGTAATTGCGTTTGGCATCTCCCCTTCCTCCCTCCATAACCCAAAAAAAAATGAGAGAAAAGAAAAACACCAACCCCTTCTTTCTTAATAAAAAATGTTTGAAATTCTGACTGGAGAATACGTTCCAGAATTCTTAGCCACTCAGATCGCCAACTTGCTCTATATAACTAGGATGCGTAGCACACCCCTGGAATAATTGATTCTAAAATAAAGTATCCTAATCTCACTTTCCCTTCTTCCCATAATCAAATATTTTATCAACAATTACTTAAATCCAATAACATAATATCGACAAAATTATCGAACACATAATGGAGATAGAATTAGCAAATCATTTTTATAATTCCATAAAGTTTTTCACAATTTTGTGAAGGATGCTAAATATCTTTAGGCTACGAAGTTTGTTGCGTTATCAACATGCCATGCGACGCAGTTTCTAATCTAGATACACCATATTATCAAATAAAAATCTAATAAAATAAAACATTTAAAATTTATTATGTACTAGTTTGCCATTGAAGACTTATCCTACTTGGTCCCCAAGCAACAAACTAGCCCAACCCAACCTTTGACTCTAAGAAGATAAGAACAAAATGTCACTTCTCCGGCTAGCATAAAATATTCAGCCAAGTTATAATCAGAATGGTTGAATCTAGCACATAAATGCATATAGTATTCTGCATGCCAAAACTCCATCCTTGATAAATTGGAAAGAGAGGGCAACTTGGTGGAGAAGTCCAAGAGAAGACCAAAGCCATGGAGGGAGCTCCTCTCAAGCTTCATGGCATGTGGGCGAGCTTTTATGTGCATCGCGTCCAACTGGTCCTCCATCTGAAGGGCGTGGAGTACGAGTACATAGAGGAGGATCTTAGCAATAAGAGCCGTGCCCTCTTGCTCCAGAACCCTGTACACAAGAAGGTCCCAGTCCTGCTCCATGGCGATCGTCCCATCGCCGAGTCCACCATCATCATCGAGTATATTGACGAATTCTGGAGGGAGAAGCCCATCCTGCCGACAGATCCTTATGAACGAGCTGTTGTGCGCTTCTGGTGCCATTTTGTTGATGACACAGTGAGTATTGTCTTGTTCCCTGTTAGTTTTTTGAGCTCTGATATGATATGATATGATATGATATGATATATATATATATATATCAAGAGAGGGATTTTGGCATTTGGCAGCCTAGGCAAACAAAGGGGCTTTTAATTTCTTTTTGTTTTGGGATACGTTTTACATTTTGGTGCTTAGGATTCATGAGCATAGGCCATCGGTGTGTGGTCAACATAATAAATCCATGCTGTAGCATCCTCTAGTTTATATAGGTTATTTGCTGGATTCGCTTTGATATTATTTGTCACAATTAAAGATCTCATCCGAAAAGGTTAGGCAAAAAGTATCATTCGAGTTTTTTTGGTCCGATACAAATATGTAATCTATCTAATGCATCGCCAATATAGGACTAAATATATGTGTTCTCTCGTAAGCATGAGAGAGGCACTGAAAAGAAATTGCTTTCTTTACTTTGCAGCTACGTCCATCATTTGGAGCAATCCTTCGTTCCTCAGCAGAAGGACAAGGGGCAGCAGTTGACAATTTTCGCCAAAACCTAGAGTTTCTTGAAGCTGAGCTTCGTGATGGCGTTTTTAAGGGAAGAAATTTTTTTGGTGGCGAAAGAATTGGCCTTCTGGACATTGTTATGGGTTGTGGCTTACACTGGAATTCGGCATCTGAAGATGTATTAGGGCTAAAGATCATAGATCAAGAGTCCTTCCCTTTTTTCACATCCTGGTTTGAAAGTTTTAATGAAGCTAAGGAGGTGAAGGAAGTCATCCCACCAACTGAGAAATTGGTTGAGTATGTAAAAGGGTTGCTTCAGAAAATGTTCAATTAGAAGACTATTAGATCTCTTGATCAAGTAATCAATTCTTGATGTTTTCCTACTTCATTTGAATTGCATATTTGAGATTCTAATTTATATAGCAAAAAAGAACTTGGATATATTTCTGTATGATTTACTACTTTAATGAAAATCATTTCCTCTCCTTTTATGCCCTTTTCCATATCTTATCAAAGTTTAATATGCACATATTGTTAAGACCTGTTTTATTATTTTATATGTTTCTTACTAAACAAGTTTTAGTGCTTTATTTTTTATTTTTATCACATTAATTTATCTTCACCGGTTTTTTTTATCCTATTAGGATTTTCACCGTTAGTCTCACATGCCCGAACCAACAGGTTCGGGTTGTATCTTTCAGGCAAAATAAGGATTCACCTTCCTTCGAGTGCGTCCACCATTGGATTGTGCTATAGTTGTTTCGAGATCTATGCAGGCAGAAAATTGAAGTGTTTAGAGTGCTTTAAGATATGCGCAAGGCGCCATCTAACGGTTGACATCGTGAAGGAAGATCCTGAACCAAATTCTTGATCTGATGGGGAGTGGATATTGGGATGTTATAGTTTGAGCCTTTATATTTATCTCAACTCTGCCTTTCGAAAGAGTATAAACAGAAAAGAGCTATCAAGTTTCTATCTCTTGAGATGACTGTTATGCACACCACCTAGATCGACTTCCATGGAGGGAGGGGGTTTCAGCTCATGGATCTCGAGAGGGGGGTGATCTCCTCTAAGAAAGTATTCATAGACGAACCCTTTTCCTTGATTGTTCTATACTAGGTTTATTTCAGTGTAATTTTTGTAACAATCTTAGAGAAGATCAATTAGCTTGTAGTATCTGTAGTAACCACTACTCGTAGATTTCATCTGATGAGCCCGCCAAACTTGAAAAATTTTATGACCAAAATTTTGAGAGATGGCAAAGTATGATCCAAGTTTTGGCTTCATACCTTAAACCTTTTCCAAGTCATGTCTGAACCTGGAGGACCTGACCCTAACCAGGCTCTCAATATGGGTTTCTATCTAGGAAAAGATTTGAAAGGAAAAACTATGATTGTGTAGGAAAAATCTGATCATGCTTATTAAAAAGTTGTAGATGTCTACTTTTGTTATACTTCACCTAGAGAGCTTTAGGAAGCTCTTGATAAGGTCTATAGTGTGGCAGGCACACGAAAAGACTGTTTTTTTAATAAAAACTATCATGACTTCAAAATGATAAGTTGAAATGCTTTCTATCTAGGAAAAGATTTGAAAGGAAAAATTATGATTGTGTGTGAAAAATCTGAAAATCCTTTGCTCCTTCACAGAAACACAAAAATGGAGAATTCTCCAATCAAAATAAAATATTATGTGGATGAAATGGCAAGGGATTCAAGCAAGCGGCTACTACTACTTCTTTGGAGCGCTGTATGGAGAATCCAAGTACATGGAAGAACTAATTGGAGACATTGGGTTTGAGGACATTGTGCCATCCTTCTGTTGGGAGAAGTGAGATGGGTCCAATGAATATTTTTAAGCCAAATAAGAAAGCTTATATGCGGTTGTGCAAAGGTTTTTTCCCTTTTTTTCCTTCATTCCTCCCCATCAGTGACCCACCCCTGATAATTTACTACTAGCTCATCAACGGAGGATGTCATGCAGGGACAGCAATGATACTAACCAAGGTTATGTTAAATTCTTTCAATTAAAAGGCTTTCTTTTTATTTTTCTAGTACAAGGAGTTTGTCATCGGGTTGCTTACATCCTGCATTTGCAATTGGAGCACAATCAGGTGCTTTCTCTCATCTCCTTCTTGTGCAAGTCTTTGAGGACCCAATTAGAAAGCTTTTCAGCTCTTTCTTTTCATTAAAGGACTGTCTCCCAAAATAAAATAAAACTTATTTAGAACCTCAAAACATTGAAGCTCAAATTCATCTGTCAATCCAGTATGTGCATGCTGTTGATATCCATTTTCACATTCAACAGATTTTTCAGAGGATTAAATGCTTATCTAGAAATTGTTACAATTTTTTTTTTTGAAATTACTCAGTTCACAAGACAAGTTCCCAAATCAAATTTTAATCCAGTTCGTTAGAAAATAAAGAAGGCCATTAACTAGCAGTCCTTGATAAATTGGTTGTCTTAAAAGAAGCTACTGCATCAATGACTTGCACTTGAGTTCTGACAGTGACTGAAGTAAAAGCTTGTTAAAATTCCAAATATGTCGCAAAATATTCTTCTCTTAAGCATCCCTTAAATAATGGACATAATTCTGATCTAGAAAACAAATTTTGAAACCAAATTAGAGCAGATTCTCTGCACTTATAAGGGACTCTTATAGGATTAATGTATACTGTGTGCCAACAAAATACGAGATGAAATAAGAGTGAGGTAATTTAATTCTAGCAACAGGTAGTCTAACAAATTAGTACTATAAAAAAACATAAGATATTACAAGACGTGGCAAAGCATCAGTTCACTCATAAGATTAGAGATAAACACACTGTCATTAGTACTGAGAAAATAGTGGGGACCCAAAAGCACAAAACAACAGATGCTATCATCAATAAGATGATCTGCCTTCAGCCAATGCCCCTTTTCTCTCCTTGTCCCTTCATAATCTTTGTGAAAAATTCAGAATGAAATAAAAATGAAAACAAGTCAGAAGTTAAATCCAACCCAACTCAGTTGTTGAACGAGCCAGTCATGTCAAAGCTGCCTTTAGCTCATCGAGCAGTTTAGTAGCAGGAGGATGCAAGGCAACAGCACCACATTGAGGGCTGGAGTACTTCCTAAACACCACTTTCAACTTACTCTCTGCTGCCAAGGAATGAAAGCTCACGAGATGTTGTGCACATTCCCTGCGTCCGAAAATGCAAACTTGGTTCAGGGATCAAGATTACCAATTCAAATAAAATGCAACAAGTTCTGTAGATTTCTTAAAAGTTAAGGTAGTGGATACTAACAATAACTGCGGCTCTGAGAAGCCTGTGTGATGCTCGAGTGTTTTGCTCCAGAAAGGAGTCTTCTTGAGTGTGCACCGTGCCGCATAGACAGCAGAAGCAGCAATCAAGGATGGGCAGTACATTATCATTGAGTAATGCATCAAACCCAACTCAGCAAAGAAGAAGGTCATGTGCTCCATCTGTAAGTATAACCAAAAGAATAAAGACTATTGAACTGAAATTGGCACTTCCAAAGACTACACAAGTCAAAGCATCTATTGCTCTCACCTCTTTATCCAACATGGCTGCTTTCAGAAAACGCACGAGGAACATGTAGGGCGTGGGAACAGTTAAGTTCCATTCAAGCTTGTTCAGAATTACTTTCTCCTTGCTCAATATCTGCTCTCTGCTATATGCACTGTCCGATATGCATATGAAGTCGCTGACCTGCTCTCAACCACAACCCAGTTTCCAATACTCAGTAACCATAATAATACTAAGGAAAAGAACATTTCTATCTGAAGAACATCATAATTAGTACCTCTGGAGCCCATATCTCCTCATACTTGCAGGCAATGAGCATTGCACTCACACCCACAAGCTGCAACTCCCTCCTCCGGACTGTTTCCATCGAAAGGTACCGATCAATTATGTAAAATGCGAGATAGAGGGTCTCAGGCATCAGCTCAAACTTATGGTGTACTTCAATCAACCAGTCAGCCAGAATAGCTCTTATCTTTGCATTGATCTCAACCTGGGAGTCCATGTAGTCATTTGGTCGTCTAGAGTTCTGAATTAGCAAAAGGAACGAGAACTCGTCAGCTAAGATAGGTAAATTAAATGGATGTCAATGGATATTCAAATAGAGAAATTATATAATACCTCAGCAAGTTTGTAAAACTTGTAGATATCTTCAATATAATCCACAACAGCTAACTGATCGTTGGCATCCACAGCATCGATATCATGAACCAGATCTTTCGGTTTATCAATAATCCCAAGAGCAGCCTGAATTGACATTTGGATGCAAATTAGAAATTTAAGCATTCATCTATGTTAATCACAGGTGTGCTGGTCTGGTAGTTTGAAAAAGATTGCAACCGTTACCTTGCTTCGTGCAGTCAGTACTGAACTGAAAGTGTGGACTTTCTTCCTTGAAGAGGTCTTCCTAAAATTTTGCTGGTTAACATGCCTCAGTTCTTCATCTGTGTCAGGACTGATTTCGATAATTTCCTCTGGCTTGGGCTTAACAGTAACTTTTGGCTTGACAGCCTTTGCACAGCCCTTTCCCACTGCTACATCAGCAGCTACAACCACTGTCTTCTGAAAATTACAAAGGTGGCAGTCCATAACTAGATATTATGATACAAAAATGGGTTCATTGAGGAGAAAATATGATAAAGATCACCATTTATACCTTATCAGCAGTGGCAATAGCAGCTAATTGTGCATTTGCCAGAATCTGAGCACCAGAACTTCTAGAAAGAAAAGAATGTATTAGATGCTTTAGACCAATTAAAGCAATGTTTTTGAAATAAATTAAAGACCCTAGAGCTTCAGCCAACCTAGCCACAGGGCGAGAGATCTGAGGCTGTAGTTTCCTGGAAACAAGGCAAAAGATTTAAATTAAAACAAAAAAGATCACAAAGTTTTTGTAACTTCTGAGTTATTGTAGCTGAAACATCCTTACCCCTCAACACCCCGGACCGTTACAAGATTACCAATGTCTCCTAGTGCTCGACGGTTCTTTCCGTCTCCTCCGGCTGCTGCTTTCTGTTTGGCAATGGGAATAGGAACATCACCTAATGACACAGGACAAAAAAAAATAAGTAGAATTAACTTAGAGGAGAAAACAAATAAAAATTCTAAAGAAGGGGAAAGAAAGAAACAATAAAACAAGGTCCAAAACATGGTAAATTCATTATTTGAACCTTGCTTGTATGGCATGTAAAAGAGCAAGAGCCCTAACATGGAAGTCAGGAGAATTGGGAAAGACTAACTCGGTAAAAGCTGCTGAAATCCTCAAACCTTCAGAAGAAAGAAAGGCACATGGAAAGATCTTACTATCAAATTTAACATGAGAAACCCCAAATCAGATTGGCAAGAAGAAAGAAAGGCCAAAGAACCCATAAAGAGGGTTGGAGGGAGGAAGAGAAAGAAAAGAAAAGCTCTTTCCACAAAGAAACAAAAGAAAACGCTATAAACACCATCAAGATAGAAATGATTCAAGAGAGAGAGGGGGAGAGGGGAAGAGAAGGCAAAGAAAAGATCTTTCCAAAGAAACAAAAGAAAACCCTATAAACACCGTCAAGATAGATATGTCTCAAACTAAGAACAAAATAATAATAATAATTGTAATGATTCGCATGAGAAAAAGATCCAAAAAAAAGGGCTTTCTCTTACAAAACAATTCAAGAAACCCATCTAAGAGATTAAAAAACAAAAGGAAATGGATAAAGAAGGTGGGTTTCTAATTCTATCTCACCTCTCTGCTGCTGAGGAACTACGTGCGTCGATGCCATGGTTTGTTCCCCTCCTCCTCGTTCCTGGCTCTGCCGGAAGAGGCTTGACAGAACCGAAGAGAAGAACGAGTGGAGGCGCGCGGTCCGCGACTCCCCGTCGCTGCCCAGATTCGCCACCGTAGGCGAGATCCAAAGTCTCCAAAGCTGCAACAAAGAGAAGAAGAAGGGCAAGAGCCAAAAGAGAAACCCTCGATATCCGCTCTCTTCTTCACTTCTTTCTCCTCTTTTCTTCTCTCTCTTTCTCGTCTCTGATTTCCTTCTGTGTTCTGTGGCTCTTCTAAAGGTTTTTAGGTTAAGCAAGAATAAGGGAAAGGGCATGGGGTCCCCCTATTTTGGGCGAACAGATGCCTCCAACGGTCGAATTAATTTTAGATTTCAACGGTCCGATCTTGTGGAATTGGACGGCTCGGAGGGGGCCAGGGTCCTTTTCCGGATTGTAGCCGTTGGGGGCGAGCGTGGGGATTGAAAAAGAGGAATCATACCGAAGGCGGAGCGTGTTGGCGAAAAGTGTTACGTTCTGGTGGCCCTGCGGATCACGTAAGATAAGACGCTCCCTACACAGGAATCAGATGATGGTTTTTTTTTATTTTTTTATACAACACTTACTCACTGTGTTAGTGCAACCAATAAAATTTTTGAAAAAAAGTATATGGATGAAAGAAGAAACTGAGCCCTGATCTTTCCAAAAAACCCTTCGATGTACAGTATAAAAGCGATCCAGCCTACTGCACTGTTTGCCTTCCAATAGACCTGAGAGGCTCAGAAGGAGCCACACTCTCCTGCTAGCCCACGTACATCCCAAAAAAGTTGACAGGTATGCTGCCCTCGATTTCACTTAATCACTGTAGCCGAGTCTCCTTCTAGATAAATGCTATCAGCTTCGAGAACTTCATAGAAGGAAAACTTCGTGTTTTCATGAGCAATGGCTTATAATTTGCGAAGATTCAATGTGGGATCTTCAATTTCAATGGGATTGAATTCATTGGATGATATGTGGAAGAAGAAAGGAAATGTGAATTTATTAAATTATTGCAGTTTTAGGTGTTAACCCATATTCA